>CM046661.1:18107900-18609808 GCA_025594165.1 Tamias sibiricus
AACATCAGTGAGGAATCTACTGAAAGAGAAATTAGGAAAAGTTTCCCATTCACAATAGCCTCAAAAAGAAAAAAACGAAATACTTGGGAATCAACCTAACAAAAGAGGTAAAAGACTTCTCCGATGAAAACTATGGAATGCTGAAGAAAGAAATTAAAGAAGACCTTAAAAGGTGGAAAAGTCTCCCATACTCCTTGATAGGCATAATTAATATTGTCAATATAGCTGTTACCAAAAGAGTTATACAGATTTAATGCAATTCCTATTGAAATCCCAATGACAGTCTTCATAGACGTAAAACAAACAAACAAAAAGCAATCATGAAATTCATAAATATAGCTATCTCATACTAGACATATGTGCCCAAAACATTCATTAGCAAAAATATAGCCTCTTCTGGGGCAGGGCTGTGGCTTAGTGGTAGCACACTTGTCTGCCATGTATGAGGCACTGGGTTCGAATCTCAGCACTATGTATAAATAAATAAATAAATAAACATCTATTAACAACTGAAAAATATTTTTAAAAAAGATAACCTCTTCAACAAATGGTGCTCGCAAACCTGGAAATCTATGCACAGTAAAATGAAATGAAAGCCCTGTCTCTCACCCTAAACAAAATTCAACTCAAAGTGATCAGATACTTAGGCACTAAAAGTCTGCACCTAATAAAAATAAAAAGTAGGCCCAAATCTTCACCAAGTCCCTTAGGATCTGACTTCCTTAACATGACTCCTAAAGTGCAAGCAGTACAATCAAGAATAAATAGGATGGATTCAAACTAAAAAGCTGCTGCCCAGTCATGATATTGATATTGTCTTTGGACTCCCAGCCCCAGATCCATAGTGGATTCTGACTTTATGCACATCTTTCTTTACACATTTCACATAAAGCACTTTTTGTCTCAGTCAACTTGAAATGTTCACTTTGGGACAATGTCTTTCAGTATTTAGTCCCTACAGTCAAAGGCATTTAAAAAAAAAAAATATATATATATATGGTTTTAGTTGTAGGTGGACACAATGCCTTTATTTTATTTTTATGTGGTGCTGAGTGCCTCACATGTGCTAGGTGAGCACTTTACCACTGAGCCACAACCTCAGCCCCCAAAGGAATTTTTTCACTTAGCATTTTATATTTCTTTTTTTGGTTTTGGAAATATTAATATTTTTATGTGAGGCTGGGTGTCTCTTTTTGCTTTTCCTTTATTATTTTATTTATATTTGATGGTAAATTTACCATTTTTTTTTTTTTCTTAAAGCAAAGTACTAGCATATAGACTGAAATCTGTACTATAAAATGTTCTTCATGTTTATATCCAAACCTTCTGGGTCATTATATAGGTAGTTATATTTTAGGTGTGGGCTTTATATATATATTTTTAATTTTTATAAGTATAAATGGATTTACTAAACATGGAAAATGAACTTATTTGAAACATTTTCAATAATCTTATTTTGTATTTTCCACCATAACTTTTCTGCAGCCACAGAAATTTATTGTCTCAGTGTTCTGGAGGCTAGAAAACTGAAACTGAGGTGTGTGCAGTGTCTTGTTTCCTCTGAAACCTGTAGAGAAGTCCATCCTCTGTTCCTTCCTAGTTTCTGCTGATGGCCAGTGATTTTGGGGGCTCCTTGTCTTACAGTTCCATCCCTCGGCTCTCTGCTTATTACCTTTTTTTTTTTTGGTACCAGGGATTGAACTCAGGGGCACTCGACCACTGGGCCACATCCCCAGCCCTTTTTTGTATTTTTTATTTAGAGACAGGGTCTCACTGAGTTGCTAAGTGCCTCGCCATTGCTGAGGCTGGCTTTGAACTCGCAATCCTCCTGTCTCAGCCTCCCAAAGTGCTGGGATTACAGGCGTGCGCCACCGCGCCCAGCTCTGCTTATTACCTCATACAGTTTTTCCTGTGTGTCTGCCTTCATTAAAATGTGTGTGCATTCTCATTAAAAAATACACATTGAATTAGAGCCCAGTCCAATGTTCTCCTCCTAACTTGATTATATATCTAATGGCCCTCTTGATTATATATCAAATGGCCCTCAAATAAGATCACATTCACAGCTATCTGATACGTTAGGGTTTCAGCATCATTTGGGGGGAGGGCACATAAGCAATAGCATATACTTACCTATTGATAACTATTCATAATTAATTTCCTAACTATTAAATGCAGTAGTTATCAAAATATATACCCACTTATCTTAATGCAGTTCATAGCCTATGGAAGGAAGTAAATATTTAGTATATGAACATAAAAGAAAATGTTTAATTGTAAATTGAAACATGGACTCTAAAAGAAAAACAATTAAATCTTATGATAGAGAATTAACATAGGATACTGGGGATACTGAATGTGTATAAAATTTATCAGGGAAGATGTTTCCACTTAGTTGATATCTAAACTGAGATCTCTGTAATGAAATGGAACCAGCTTTTGAACAACATGGTAAAAATGGCTCCAGGCAGAGTTCAGGCACATGCCAAAGCCAGAGACAGAAGAACAAGCTTGAGACGAATTGAAAAAAAATCAGAGTTACTAAATCATTGAACAGGGGGTATGAAGATGGCTCTATAGATATGGGCAGTGAATGGATTATCTAAAACACTTTGGTATATACTAAGAAGTGTGAAACCTTGGAATCACTTCAAGAAATACAGCTTCTTGGAATGGAGGCCTAGTTCAGTGATTGAAAACTTGCTGAGCACATGTGAGGTCCTGAATTTGATTCCCAGCACCAATGAGGGGTAAAAAAAAAAAAGGACTTTTTATAAAAGATATACACTAAAACCACTCTTTATCTCATACAGGAACTGGATACTAGGGAATCGGATTGTTACGAGGCTTTCACAGGTTGCACTTTTTGAACGCATATGCTGAGGTAGAGTTTGGCATTCATGTTATCTATTGGAGATCTACTAATGTAGAGGGAAAGAAAAATAGTGATTTATTTCCAGCCAAACCTCTGCCAACTCTATAGGGATCGTGGCTGCATAATATGACATTTAAGCTGTCTGGTAATTGACTAAAATGCCAGGACCTTTATAACCCCATTTTAACCCATCATTTCGTGTAGGCTGCCCTGACAACAATGTACTTTAGCAAGGTGATTCTGTGCTTGTGGCAGACCCTGAAGAACTGAGAGAACATGGTCAGTGCTTCCAACAAGTGGGATGATAGGGGTTTTCTTCAAGGGTTGTCTGAAAGGCACATCCCTATGTCCACTACATTGATTATGGAGATTTGAGAACATTAATGAATTGAAAACTGAGACAGAAAGTGAAACAGGGGTATGAAATAAAACACTTGATTGATTCATAGTAAAGCTATGCCAAATCATTTCTGACATTTGACCAAAAAAGGTGTGTTTTGTTTTGTTTTCCCCTTTTACAGTTCTGGGAAATGAACTTGAAGCCTTGTGCAAAGGCAAACATTACTGGCCAGGCGAAGTGAGCCAATGATTTCCACAATGATTTGTGGAAAGATGATGCAGACTCATTGTCTTGTGTTTGCTCTTGTTTACTCTTTGGTAGCCGGAAGGTGTTGAAAAGAAAGTGACCCAGAGTTTCCTTATCTGTACAAAAGGTAAGAAGATATTTTAGGTGGTTAATTGGTCCTAAAAAAATTTATCAATGGGGTCAGTTAATTGTATAAATTTAGCAAGCAAAATACATATGCTTATGCAGTTTTTTAGTTTACCTGTGACATTGTTCTGCCTCAACCTGTTTTCTCAATCTTATTATGCTTGGCTCCTTTTTATCATGCTTGTCACACAGTGTTGGTCGATAAGAAATCAGGATTATGTTTAAATAGCACATAATATCATCTTTGCTTTCGTACTCTTAGGATCAAATAATCCATAGACATATCACTAATCCTCAACTGCCTTCTTTATGGTCGTCAGGAGTACTATTTTACCTTGATAATGGTGATCTGATTTTAATACTTAACCAGACTCTTCAAACTGTACTTTTTGTATGGACTGTTTTATGTATCTTAGTCAGAAGTTTTTGAATCTTTACACATTGCCCCTATATAAATGGTTTAGGCACTAAACTCATGCTGAATGGGTGCTACTAACAAACACACAGATTTATAGCATTTTCTGAAGATATTGCTACACTGAACTAGATCAAATCCTTGATTTAATTTCATGTAACAAGCAATTTGTAAAATGAAAATAAATAATGAAATCTATTCCTAATTTGCAGCAACGATACCGCGGGAAAGAATTCGGAGGCAGACTGGAAATGAATAGGTTCTTTATTCTTCCTTCTTCTAACTTCTCTCTCTGGCTCCAACAACCTCTCCAACTCCAACCACCCCCTCTAGCCAACCTCACCCGGTTAAATACTTTTTGCCTTAACAAGTATACACGTGTTAACAGCTCAAACTTACAGGTGCGTCACATAGTGTTCACGGGCGTAGAAAGATTCTTAGAGAAATGCACGAATATCAGGTGAAAATACTTAAACACCTCTTATGGCTCTCAGCTAGTGGCCATCTTAGCTATCTCCTTATTAGGGCTCTTACACTAATTTGTTTCTAAAATCTCTTACTTATGAAAGGGAGTCCTCACAGTATTTTTTATGTTTTTTTTTTTTTTTTTTGTTTTGTTTTTGTTTTAGGTGCCAGAGCCTCTGAGGAGTTGGTTTTGGCCCTGCCAAATGATGTAGTAGAAGGCTCAGCCAGAGCCTTTGTCACTGTTGTGGGTAAATAGATTAACTTTTGTTTCATGATATTTGACAATCTTGGTTGAGGTGAATTTCCTAAAATAAAAGAATGGAGAGATTTTCCTAAGCTATCAATTAGAGGAAATTATTATTCAGGTCTTCCCCTGTTTGTTTCCATACAGAATCTGAAGGGATTATAACACCATTTCCAAACCTTGTGTTGCCAAGAAACATTAGTCCTGGCAGATGATCAATGGTGCACAGAAAACCAAACGTTCCATTACAGCAACTAACCTGAAATTTCACATCCATTCTTGGAGAATCAAAAAAAAAACAAAAAAAAAACTTTTCCTGTTAAAGATGCTGGGGATTTTCTAGTAGAAGGAGAAATCTGTTTTATAAAAGGAAAAGTTCTTGCCTATCATTAACACCCTTTGGAGAGGGAAGGATTACAGTTTATATTTCATAGGATCAGTTTCTCAGAAACGAACAAGCAAAACACACTGTTTTAACTTCCATTTTCTATCTTGTTAAAGAGAATTTTCAGAAATATTTTTCACAGCAAAACCCCTTTAATTCCATCTGTGTTAGTCAGCTTTTTGTCACCAGGGCCAAAATACCCAACCAGGAACAACTCAGAGGAAAAGTTGGTTCGGAGCTCACAGTTTCAGAGGTTTCAGTCTACAGACCACTGATGTCATTGCTCTGGGTGAGGCAGAACATGGTGGTGGAAGCTATGGTAGAAGAGTTAGGCTCACCTCATGGTAGCAGAAACAAGAGAGGGAAGAGGGGAAGGGATGATGTGGCAAATGCATCCTTCTAGGGCACATTCCCAGGGACGTACCTCTTCTATCCACACTTCACCTGCCTACATTTACCAATCAGTCCCTTTAAACTAGGATGGACTGATTAGGTTGCAGCTCACGAGCCAATCATGTTGCCTCTGAATATTCCTGTGTTAACACAGGAGCTTTGGGGGAATACCACATATCCAAACCATAACACTTTCCTTCATATCCATCTGAATTACTTTATGAAATTTTTCTTGTTTCTACATTTTAGACTCAAAGTGTTTTCCTAATTCTCCTATGCTTTTTTATTCTATGGCTATTCATGCTGAGATGGCAACTATAATTGATAGGACTTTCTGTTTTTTCTGTTTCCACAGGTGATGTTCTAGGAGTTGCAATGAAGAATCTGGATAATCTTCTCCAAATGCCTTATGAACATGGAGAGCAGAATATCGCCCTTCTATCTTCTAATATATACATCCTTGACTAACTGAAATTTACTGAACAATTGACAAAGGAAGTTAAATCTAAGACTTTCTTTCTCTTACCAGTAGTTTCTGCCCATAGTAAGTCAAATCAATTGTTAATAACATCAAGAAGTCATAAAACTGGGCTGGGGTTCTGGCTTAGTGGTAGAGCGCTTGCCTAGCATGTGCGCAGCCCTGGGTTTGATCTTCAGCATGGCGTAAAAATAAATAAATAAAACAAAAGTTTTGTGTCCAACTACAACTAAAAATAAATAAATAAATAAATATTTAAAAAAAAGAAGTCATAAGCTGTAATTATACACTTATCTGGTGGAGCAAAAGTGAACCTGAATCTAGCCAGTCTGAGTCCTAGGTATGTTTTCTCTTTGACTTCAAAATTTGTGTGGGCATTTAGCTTCATAATTTAGTGCTGTAAAGATTCAAATTATGAGCTCATCTATTTTTAATGCCTAAGGTTTTGTCAGACTACCTTTTTTGTTGTTGTTGTTAATAATAGATGTAAATGATTCATTTTTCATCTCCTGGATTTGCTTTCAGGTTGTGTTTAGTTGTAGTGATGAGATTTGTATGTAGAAAGGGGGCATATAACGTGATACTAAGGAAGCATGTACTATTAAGGAAAAATCCAAGAGCATAATGTCTTTGTTTTGTTTGCTTTTTTTTCTGAAAGGTAAAACTAAATGAAGTAAAATCAACTTTAAGGGAAAAGTATTGATTAGTAAGCAAAATGATGAGACAGTTATTAAGCTAGGTGTTGGATTCCAGGCAGAGGCTGCACCTCCCAGGCAGAAGGCCACACCTCCCCAGGTGCCTTGTGAAAAACTACAGCTCCCAGGATCCTCAGCGTGACCAAAAAGCCTGACCAGCAAGTCCCCTGTCCACTACCCCCCCCCCCCGACCTCTGCTGGCCTATAGGACAAAGACTCACTCCAAGGGGGTTTTATGGCCCCTACTCTATTTAAGCCAGCCCCAGACTGAAATCTCTCTCTGTTCCTGCTCTCTGTTCCTGCCTCTCTCGGTTCCTGCCTCCCTTCCCTTCCTTTCCCTACCCTTGCCCACGTGGCACCCCAATAAACCCTTTTATTTCACTAACACAGTGTTCCCAGCTAAGTTAACTATGTTTCAGCAGTTTTCTAACATTTGGTGCGTTGGCCGGGAAAGGAGACGAGCGTCCAACACGTCTCCGTTTGTCTGCCCACCTTCTCCACAACATCGCTGGACTTCGGTAAGCCCCCGTCCACCCCGAGTTCCTAAACCTGTTTGGCCACTGCGCGGCAAAAATTGACCGTCGAGTGTCTGGCAATCTCGCCCGCGGCCTATTCAGGGGGGACAACACCCCACCCAAGTCTTAAAGGCGATGGTGGACCCCGGGAACTCCCCTCCTGGACCCCGGGAACTCCCCTCCCCCTCCCCCACCTTTGTCTGCCCGCTCACCTTTATCCGCCCGCTCTAAAATTTCCAGCTGTAAGATTAGGGCTCTCGGCTGTGAGTGGCTAGAGAAATTCCCCTCTGCACTCCGGACTTGAGCTTCCTTTTTTCCATTTGGAACGGAAACAATCCAAAAATCTCCGCGGAGTAAGCTCATAGTCCCCCGGCATCTTGAGAAACCACCCCATCCGGGACGGGATGCGGCTTCTCAGATGTCCCATGTTCGTTTGACCCAGTGACGACTGGGCAAGCAGACTTGGATCTTACTCTGATACATACTTTGAAAGGGACGCCTTCCAAAGTATTGTATCAGCCCCTCCCCGTTAACAGGAAATATGGGAACTTCCCTATCAGCTCCAGCCAACACGCCTCTCAACTGTCTCCTAAGAAATCGAGCACGTTTAGGCTTAAAACCCCAAATTAACAAAAACAAATTAATAAAGCTATGTACAAAAATTTGGCCTTCTTACCCGCTATCCAATAAGTGGCCAGAGTCAGGATCCCTGGATTCCCGGCTTTTACGGGAACTCTCCAGCTTTTGTCAACAAACAAAGAGATGGACGGAATTGCCGTATATCGATGCCTTCTCCCTTCTACGTTCGAATCCTTCTTTGTGCACCAGGTGCAATCCCGAGATGGCATTGCTCATCCATAGGCTTGCAGATTCCCCCCCATCTTCCATTGACCCCGATTTCGATCCAGGATTAGAGGCTCCACCTCCCCCGTACCGGCAGCCTCGGAGGCTGCTCCAGACCGTTTCCCCTCCCCCAGCTCAGGCTTTAGATTTTGAAATTGGTGGGCTTCCAAGCTTAGATCCTCCCCCTCCCTTGTCTTCATCCTTCGCCCCGCCCCAGCCTTCTCGCTCCGCCAGAATCCTCCTCTGTAGACCCACCTTCTCTGTCCACGTAATTTCCGGTGCCTTCACCGCTGCTACCCCCGCCCACTCAATTTCCTGTTCCCAGCTCGGCTGCCACTCCCGCCGCTACTCCCGCCCTCTAAATTTCCTGTTCCCAGGTCCGTGCCACTCCCGCCGTGCTCGCAGCCCGTGCAGCGGTGTGCTCCCAGTCAGCGCTCCCAGCCCGCTGCCGCTAGAGCCACAGCGCGCCCCTTGCTCGCTTCCTCTGCTCTCTTATAGGTCCAGCTCTGACTGGCGCCATCCCGCTCGCCGCTCGCGGGCCACTACCCTCCGATAGCCGAGTGCTTCTTCGCGCACGGGCCAAATCCCCCCCCACCCCCATGTGTCCTCTGCGCCGCTCACAAAGGCGCCGGGGCCGGGCGCCCCGACCAATGGCCGTGCCGCCCGCCGGCCCACGCCGCCGAGCCCTGGGCCGGCCCCGCACACGGCAACAGGCGCCCCGCCCGCCCGCAGGCCTGTTCCCAGTCTGCGAGTCTGCACCACTTGAGGCTGCCCGAGCCGGCGCAGCGAGTCTGTGCCTACATCACGTGTAGCCCCGAGCCCTCACCCACTTCTCCCTTTGGTTAGAAAGGCTGTATAAAGTTTCTCTTCAGATAACAGTCCCCTCCCTCCCCCTTCCTCAGATCCGCCATGTTCTTCCGCCCAAATCTGTCTCCACTTCCGCTCCACTTCCGCCCTCCCTTGATCCGCCACCTTATCCCAACCCACGTGATTCCCTCCGACCGCCTTCCAAGCCCCGCCTTCCGAACACAGCCTTACCGTTCGCCTTCGCTGCTGCACTCTGTGGGCTAGCCCTTGCCCTGCCTTATAGCAACACCCTCTGTCCTCTGCTCTCGTAATTCCTTCAGTCTTGTGGCTCTCTCTCTCTCTCTCTCTCTCCTCATTCACGTAAGACACAGTCCCTCAGTTCCCATTCAAAATGGGAAATTCAATCAATCCGCTCTTTTCATCCCCTGCTAAAATCACCTTTGCCTCTTTAGCTCCTCGCTTCCCCTTCCAAAGTGCGCAATAAATAAGGGTACCTTTAAACTTCAAACTTAATTCGCAAGCTTTTTCCAAGACTTCTCTTCAGCAAAAGAAAAATACCTGATACTATTCAGTCTCATATTTTGGCACATGAGATTATTCATTTATAACTAACTTTGTTAAACGTCTAATTAATTTACAAGGTTAAAATGCTAACTGTTAAATGTGCTTTAACAGGTATGATTTTACATACTTAAACACTGTGTTCTCATGGAATAGTTACCAGATGTGTGTAATTTTATATACAAAGGTTTATAAAAGATTGATATGTATGTAGAGGTTCAAAGGATTTTATTCCAACTAAAAATACCACAAATAACAAAATGTTTTTATTAAGATAAAATAATTCGTCTAAATTCAAATCATTATAAAGATTGTTTCAAAGGATGAACAGAGAAAGGAGTTAACACGTGGGAGAAATAAATTAGAAAGTTATAGGTGTAGAAACCATACTCTATAGAAGGAAAAGGAAGTATCTCAAGATAAGAATGTCTTATAGTTAAGTAAATAAGAGGGTTTAAGTAAGTGATGTAAAGGCCTGTGTAAGTTGGTTAAATAAGTAGGTGAAACAATCAGCAAAGCTATGTAATTTATCCATAATGTTGTGTTTATTAATTTTCTTCCTTTTGAACAAGTAATCTTAAGAGGAATTAAAAATTGTATAGCTATGATTGAACAACAATTATTTCAGAATATCATGTTCTCTCTTTAAAAGCTAAACTTGATTTATGGAAACATCAATGTAATTATATATTGTAAAAACATTCTGCCATTTTTCCGAAAAGGTTAAATACTCTCAAAATTTCTTTAATCCGTTCTAATTGTAATATTTTGTCAGCTAAATGCTCTCAGCCTTTCTTTAACAGAAATAAACTTCAAAACTTAAACACCTGACCTTCAAAAACCATCAAGACAGATAGGTACCACAGACCCCGGCTACTGTAAGTTTATAAACATTAAAATTAAAGCCCAATGTTCTCAATTTAAGATTAGCTTACTGGACGTCTAAGATCAAAACTTTTAAATTAATCAAAAAAGGCCAAGAAGACCAGTATTTGGTTCTTGTCCCAGAGTCTGCCTGTGAGGGAAGAGGAAACATCTCTACAGAGCTTTACATCTCTGGGTCACATGATCTCCCGATAAGGGAGATAAATGAGACCGATAGAGAAAAAAGCCAATCAGTGCACTTGCTAAAAGGAGGGTCCATAAAAAGGGAGAAACATCCCTAATGCTTCTAAGGGAAGCCACAAGGTCAAGCAAGACCTGGACCCATCCTTACCGAAGGCACCGAGCACAAAAGCTGCTCTCAAGTTTCCCCAAGATTCCCATCAGAAACAGCTGACTCTTACCAATGGTCAAAACAGAAGTCAGTTTGACAAATTTCATCCTAGACAACAGTTAAAACAGATACACAATCATTTCTGGACATTTTAGAAGTAAAGGTAACTTCAGCCCTAAGTGAAGTGTTGTGTTTACATTCCCGATAACTCTGTACATGCTAAAGCTTTGAATTATCATCTTCATGGTATATATTGACGTTTCAGATGCTGCAACATTTCTTCGGTACTCATGGTTTTTGTTTCTCCAATAGAAGCTTCCGTCCCTGATGACTTTACAACCTTCCCCAGGCTTCAATCTGACCTAACTTCTACAAAAGGAACTCCAAACTACTGCCCCCATCACTTCGCCCCCATTCAGTCTGAAGAAGCCAGATTCGGTCATCGACCCATTCCCTTACAGTAGTAAAGAGTTCCTAAGGTTAGAAGGGAAGCGAAGCCAAAATCTCATAGACAGTCAGCATCTGTAGATAAATCGAGTCAGGTCAAAAGCCAATTTGAGTGAGCCAATTTTGGGAAGTTGGGAAACTGTCCCCTGAGGGATTGAAATGCTGATTCCCTCAGAGCCCTTCGTCCACCCTTAACAACCTGCCCCAACCTGTTGCCAAGGTAACCCATCTCAGGAATTGCCCCTCCCTACAGGGAGCTATCTCAGATCTTCTGCAGAAACATTTTCTCAGATCCACCCATTCCCTTATAATATCACCTTCTCTGCAGTCCCTCCTTTCTACAGCTCGTGAGTACTCTTGCACTCTTTTAAACTTTCTTTCCTCTCCTCTCGTGGGTATCGTGTTTCCCCATCTAACTTGCTCAGACCCAGGTGGTTTACCTAAGAGTTCAGACTTCCCATCAGTGGAGGGCCATTACTGTAGACAGAGAGGCCCTCATCAAGGCCCTTCCATGTCCCAAGACAAAGGAAGAGATTCTTCTCTTCCTAGGCCTAGTGAGATATTTCCATGCCTGGATTCTCAATTTTTCTCTTTATGTAAAGCCCTTATATGAGGCAGCTAAATGGATTGAGGAAAAGTTCCTCCCCAAAGGCATTCAGGCTGAGTTTAATTTGGTGCTCATGTCACTATTGCCTCTCCTCACCATTTAAAGACTAACATCTAAAAGCCTTCAAACTCTCCTGCCCTGTCACGCTTGGCTCCTCAACCTAGTTCCAGTCCTGCTCCTCTTTACACCCAGTTTTCCTTCTCCCAGTCTCCTCAGAGCCCCCAGAACATGATTGTATAAAGATGCTTCAGGCTTAAACTCCTGCAAGCCTCTCTTCTGCCCAAACTAATAGGGATCTCCCATTGTCCTTCACAACAAAGTGAAGACTCTCCCATAGTTCAGGGAAACATGAAGGCTGAAGCAGCACTGTCTCCTCCTTCTCTTCTGGCTTCAGTCCAATCTACTACCCAGGCCCCACATTCCCTGCCATACAATCAATCGTCTCCTATCTCCATTCACTTTTCCATCCTATTCCAAGGGCATAAACCTTCTGGAATCGCCTGACTCAGCCTCCGCTCACCTTTTCAACCGCGATATCATAAAATTTGGTGTCATTCCGGCAACATTTGCCTCTCAAAGTCCCTTAGAAAATTTGTTTTCAATTTCTACTAACAGTCGAAAGTATGGGCAAAGATTCTTTTATATCCAAGCTTTCTTCCTCCTCTGATCAAACCCAATTCAGTTGTGCTCATTACACTAGTTACCCAGAATATATCTACTTCCCTTAACATTCCTCGGCATTTTTACATCCCGTATCACCCCATGTCTTCAGGGAAGGTAGAGAGTAATAGAACTCTTACTTCCCCTCGCCCTCTTTAGGCTCAGAGTCCTCCCAAAAAGCCCTCCTTACTATCCCCTTTTGAGGTTATGTTTGGGCGACCAGCCCTTCCACCTGGAGTTTCCCCAACTCAGGGACCCTTACCCAAAGATCTCTCTTCTCCTCTCTTATCCTTCATCAGACATCAGATATGGAAGTGCCAAGATTTCATTCTGCCTGACCCAGGTAGACTCACTGCTTCATTCCCGTTAATACCCGGTTCTTGGGTATATTTCTCCCCTCCCAGGACACAGGAACAATCTCCTTTGTCCCAAAGTGAACAAGACCTTTCCACGTTGTGCTGTGCACACCCACAGCTGCTAAACTTCGTGAAACCTCAGAAAATTTAACTTCTTAGATTCATATTTCCAGACTGAAACCAGCTGATCAACCAACTGAAGATCCACAAAAAGACAACTACTTCAGTGTACTTGCTCTCCCATTCCCACCGGTCCCCTAAAAATTCGTTTCTCTTGTGTTCCTGATACTGACTCAAAATAATCTTTTCTGTTTTTCTCGTTTTGAACCTTTAACCAGTTTTTCCCAGGGACTATCAACTGTTAAAAAACCAACGAATGACCTTCCAACCAGAGACCCCTGCTGAGTCCTGCCCTTATGCTGCCACCAGACGCTCATTATGATGTGCTTCGCACTCTCCATTGGCCTCTTCACCGTAAGTCCCACCTGGTGGAACACAGGCCTATAGAAAAAATCCATCTCACCTTCTTTCCCTTTGTTGCTTCCACAATAGTGTTACCTGCAAACTCGCAAGGCCCACAATTTCTACATGCTCTCTGGCTGACTCCCTCAGTGACTTTCTTCAAAAGCCTGGTTTGACACCCTCACCGACATATGGCTTCAAAGAAACTTCACCCATCCCATACCTGGACAGATTCATCTTTTCCACGCCTACCTCCTGGGAATTTTTTCAACCTCCAGCTGGACCTGCCTGCCCACATCTCCCCCCCCCAAAAACTACCCCACATCGCCCCACTTCAGCTCCGAAGCAGCCAGACAAACACGACACCCCACTTCCTAAGAAACAAAAAGGGGGGAATGTTGGATTCCAGGCAGAGGCTGCACCTCCCAGGCAGAAGGCCACACCTCCCCAGGTGCCTTGTGAAAAACTACAGCTCCCAGGATCCTCAGCGTGTGACCAAAAAAACCTGACCAGCAAGTCCCCTGTCCACTACCCACCCCCCCCCCCCCCCCGACCTCTGCTGGCCTATAGGACAAGGACTCACTCCAAGGGGGTTTTATGGTCCCCTACTCTATTTAAGCCAGCCCTGGACTGAAATCTCTCTCTCTGTTCCTGCTCTCTCGTTCCTGCCTCTCTCCCGTTCCTGCCTCCCTTCCCCCCTCCTTTCTTTCCCTACCCTTGCCCACATGGCACCCCAATAAACCCTTTTATTTCACTAACACAGTGTTCCCAGCTAAGTTAACTATGTTTCAGCAGTTTTCTAACACTAGGCATATTCCCAGGTTACTTATTTGTCATAAAAATGTATAAGGAAGAAGTTATTTTTTTATCATTATGGATAGAGAATCCAACTGTCAGAAATTAAGATCAGAAGTATTCATCCTAGTAATTTTTGTCTAATATCAAAACTCAAGGAATATACTATACCCTTCCTTTTTTTGTATCTTCCTTAGGTTAAAAAGTAATTTTCTACTACATTGTATTTTAGGTTATCAAAAGCAGTTGTCTTTTAAAAACTCTGATGGTTCATATAGTTTGTTTTGGCAGTGGAATCAGGAAAGGAAGCATATGGTGAGACAACATTTTTATTTTCTATAATATAGGAATTATTTGAGGAGGGCTTAAAAGGAGGTGAGGGAGGATTGAGTTCAGTGTGGTTTTTCCAGCAAAGTAGATTTCAAAGTGAATTACAGAGAAGAATCAAATAAAACCAAAATATTTGATTATTCTAATTCTAATGTGACAATTTGCCTATGGTCTCATATAATTTGCTTAGCAGTTTGACCATTTAATGATAGTCTCTATACTTGCACAGTGGGTTAACTTCATGGAAAATGGCACATTCTACTCTACATTTCTCAGAGTCCCATTTAGATTTAGGAAAGTGACCCTGGAAGGCCCCCAAAGCATCTGATGACAGCAGTTTTGTCTCTATGTATATATAATCTAACAGACTGTGTAGCAAGACCTTTGAACTTAAATAGGCTAAAAACTACCTGCTCTAATTTATACAGATTGTTTTTCATAATATTTTACCAACCCCAAAGAAATAGCCACTATCAATCAACACTGGTTGCCATCAATATTAGACAAGGTGAATGCATCCATCACCCAAATTGAACAATAGTGATGAGCTGGCTGGGGAGCTGACATCATCATTCTGTTTTTATCCAACTTTTGCTTTGGTGGTCCACATTACAGGCTCACTGCCCTTACTTTCAAGACATTGGAGAAAATGAAAGAATACATATTTATTGATGAAACAGTTCAAAAGCAGACTTTAATCTGGCTTTCAAGCAAACAGAAAAGCAGTGGCTGCTTTGACAATGATGACAAGCTTTTCAACAATGCCTGGGAGGTGAGGAACTAATAGAATGAGGTGTTCCTTATTCCTCTGCCTACCTGTTCCTTCCCTTACATCTGGCCTACCATTATCTGGAATAAGATCATTTGGTGGGGGGGGGGGCGGAGTTATGCCTTAGGTGTGGGCTGTAATCACAGGCCTGTGCTGTGGTGTCCTGGTCAACAGCATGGTTCCTGTTGTATGCATGTTTAACCACAGCCAGGATACAACTCCTCCCAAATTTTGCATACATTATTAAGTCCTTAGTCCTTCCATTGTCAAGCCTTTGCAGTAAACAAATTGGAAAGAGGATAGAGTGGAAGAGAAGAAAACCTAGAGAGCAAACCTCAATAAATTTGGAGCCAAAGAATATTTGAGAGGGAGAGCCTTGAGTATATGAGGAATGTAAATTTGTACCTATTCATGGGAGGCAAGAAAGCTCAGGGGGGACAGTATCTAGTAATTATCATTGTTTCAATGAGGAAGGCTATTCTAATACCCTTTCAAGGAAGTATGAATTGGCCAAATGCCCTAGGCCATAATGTAAATGAGGTGAAGGGAGTCCTTGGCAGGACACACCTTCTGCCTTTTCCTGCCCACATTCAGGTAAACCACTAAGCATTCTTCCTTCCTGAGTCATATTTCTGTTTTGAACTCTTTGAGCCTCCCATAGCTATCCACCTCTTCCCCTTCCTTCATATTTCTGTGTCTCCTCTAAAACTTTGTTTCCCTTTGGATGCTTGAAATCTCCTACCCTGATATTTTAGCATAACCTAATAGCTCCTAAAAAATTTTTCCTGGGCTTTTCCTCTGTATCCTTTCATAATGACCACCCCAACTTTTGGAGTGTGGACTATAAATATAATCATTACAAAATATGGATGAATGGTAACTCCTTATGAAGTAGGACAGAAGAGGCTGGACACCCAAGGAATTTTCAGGAAGCAGGTTTATTGGCTACAGCTGGCCAGTCCAGAATATGGCTCATGCCTGAAATTCTCCTCTAGACAAGAGTCTAGAAATTCTTTGAACTTTATACCCAGTTCAAAATTCTTTGAAATTTATACCTTGGTGTTTTACATTTTTTGTAGAAAGTCTACATAAAAGTAACTTTTTTTTTTGTTCTCAGAAAGTGCTTTTTAGGCCAGACAGAGGTTTTATAAGTTTTTACCAAGAAAACAGAGATAACATATTTTTATATCACAAGCTTGTCTGTAGACTCTTAACTCTATCACACCTTTTGTGTGCAAACCTGGTGTTTAGAAGAAAGAGGAAGCTTCAAATCACAATTCCCTCAAACCACAATTTCCTCTGCAGACATCCTGCTGATACTATTTGTAAAAATCTTTCTGATAAAAGGAGAAGCTTAATTATGGCAAGGGTCTTTTGGGTGGGGGTACCTGGTCTACTTCACTTATGGTACTTAACTTTTTTTTTTTTTTTTTAATGGTGCTGGGAATTGAACCCAAGGTATTGTGCATGCAAGACAAGCACTCTAGCAACTGAGCTATATTCCCAATCTGGTACTTTAATTTTAATGCAGTTTATTTTCAAACTGCTTTAATCTTATTTAACTGAGGGGGAGAGGATGTCTTTAAGTTACTCCAGGACCCTGAGGGGAAGAGTTCCTGTTCTTATGTAGAAAATTCAAAGACTTTTTAATGTTCTCTTCTAAAACACCCTCTCCACATCTTTCTTCTTATTGGATGTGTTGCTGATCACTGCTTCCATTTGTGTGATCTCACCTAATCCATTGTCTATACAGTATAGCTGACCCTCTGTATCCAAGGGTTCCACAAATGTGGATTCAACCAATGTTGGATTAAAAGTATATGGGGCGGGATGGAGGATTACTTCTGTTTTGAACATGTACAAACTTTTTCCCATGTCATTATTCCCAAAACAATACACTATAAGAGCTATTTATAGCAATGTAGAGCTATTCAGTATAGCAGTTATATCATATTAGGTATTATAAATATTTTAGAGATGATTTACATTATACAGGACTTGAGCACCCAGGGATTTTGGTATCTGCAGGGCATCCTGGAACCAATTCCCCATTGATACCTAGGGATGACTGCAATTAAGTGCCTGTGTGAGTGTGTGTGTGTGTGTGTGTGTGTGAATTTTGTGTAGAGAGAACAAGAGAAAAGTAAAAACATGGCAGAAGAATGGTGATACCACTTAACTATAATTTAAATGTGCTGCTAACCACATCTTATTCAGTGTTCACCCTGTGCTATTATTTGTACCTTGAAAACTTCGTTCTTCAGAAATATTACTTTTCTGAAGAAAAGAAAGATTTTTTTGCTTAGATAAAATGAGAGCTTTGTATTAGATCATTGGATCTCAAATGCCATGTCTGAATGCTATTTGCATCAGAATCACTAGAGTACCCATTACAACTCATTTCCCTGAGCACCCATTACAATTCAATTCATATTTCTTAGTTTTTAGATTATATTCTCTTGTGTGGATGCTAGCTTATTTAATGCTTGAGTTTCTTAGGGAACTTTTATACACAGTGAATTGCAAATCACTTGATTTATAGTTTTTTTTTTTTTTTTTTTTTTTTTTTTTAGTTTTAGACTGTAAGACTCTGTGAGACCTGACAACTGTTACCTCCTAGTAATTTTGCATAGAGCTTTTCAGGATGTTTTTCAGTGACTTTCTGTTTTACCCTATCACAAATTCTTTATTTGTTCTTGTCAAATTAATACCAAATAGTGTCAAATAGAGTCATATGAGTTGCTTGGAGTACCTGCTTAATACCAGGCCACATAAATATCATATATGCATTAAATATATTTAAAAATTGTTATGTTGTATTTAATCATTACATTGGATCTTAATTGATTCTTGTTCAGATTAGATGGCTATTAATTAGCAAATTTAAAGTTTTTACATGTTTGAGTTTGAGGTTACAGCTTAGTGGTAGAACACTTGCCAGGAATGTGAACCCTTGGATTTGATCACCAGCATTGTGCGTGCATGCACACATGCACACACACACACACAAAAATTGCATTTGTTTCCTACTTAGTTTCACTGCAGAAGAATAGCTGTTCTTTGGTTGTCGACTGTCTTATGTGACTTACTGTTGCTCTTTTTAGGGTGGAGATGAAGAGGACATTTTACTCACTGCATATGTTGTTGGAGCGCTCCTTGAAGCTGGGCTCAATTCCACTGTATGAATTCCCATCAACTTCTAGCTTCAGCATCTGAATTAATAGACTCTAGATTAAGAGTGATTCAAATTTCTTGGAGGAAAACTGCCATTTTCTCATTACCTAAATTTTGTTCTCATATAGTAATAATACCATTACAAATGTATTTCAGTGATACTTTTGAGTATATAAGAATGGGTTTATATGTAAAATATATTTCAAAGATATACACACATATTATATATAATATGCATACATTATATATATATATATACTATATATATATATAATGAACAATGATTAGTTTAAATATCCAGCAAACTTATAGAATGTTGAGGATCATTTTAAAATACATTTTTTCCTCACTAGTTTCCTGTTCTACACAATGGACTCTTTTGCCTAGAGGAGGCATTGGAAAGTGGTGTCTCTAATGGCTATACCCAGGCAATCCTAGCTTATGCTTTTGCATTAGCTGGAAAAGAAGAGAAAGTGGAAGAGTTACTCCAGATCCTGGATCAATCTGCTACAAAAACAAGTAAGTCATATCATTCAATTTTGCTAATAGGAGATGATCTTTAAAACAACATGACGCAACTAATACACAATCATTTCCTAATCCTGTCTTCACCAGAGTGTTCCTACTCCTCTTAAGGAATTCAACTGTGTTCCTTTATCTTTAAAGAATACTGTGTGTTTTAGATTTCCCCTTTCTCTTTTTTGTTAAGATTCCTCCCAAATGAGTGTAGTAATGGAAATCAGGCACACCAACCATGCCATATACAGTATCTTCTTTTGCTTTATTGTTTTGTTTTGGTTTTGGTTTGGTTTTTGCAGTTCTAGAAGGGAAACCCAGGGCGCCATGCATGCTAGGCCAGCAGTGTACCACTGAAATACATCAATAATCACTACTTGTGAAACTTAAGCACATACCACTTTTGCCCTTACATAGTTGCTCTTTGGGGCTATATTCTTTCTCTAGAGCTGTTACAACGAAAGACCCCAGTGCCTTAAACAACATAAAATTATTTTCTCACAGTTCGGAAGAGCAGAAGTCTAAGATGAAGAAGTCAGCAAGTGTAATTTTCTTACTTATAACTGGGCATCTCCTCCCTGTCTTCACCTGGTTTTTTCCTTTGGGTATAAGAATTCCTGGAGTTCTTTTTTTTTTTTTTTTTTTTTTTTTGCTTTTTTTTTTTCTTTATTTAATTTAATTTAATTTGTTATACATGCTTTTAGAGTGCAATTCCTTTCATATTACATATAAAGAGCACAGTTTTCCAAGTCATTGGTTTTACACAAAGTATTTTCATACCATTTGAGCTTTTATACATGCACTTAGTATATTGATGTCCAACTCCTGCCATTATTTCTATCCCCTTGCCCCCTCCCCTTTCCTCCCTCCCCTTTGTTTTATTTAACATTCCTTCATTCCTCTCATCCCCCCCTCCCTTGCCACTCCTAATTCAGTATAATCATCATAGCAAAGGAATCAATCGACCTTTGGTTTTCTGGGATTGGCTGGCTTCACTTAGCATTATTTTCTCCAACTCCATCCATTTACCTGCAAATGCCATGATTTATTCTCTTTTAGTGCTGAGGAGTGTTCCATTGTGTATATACACCAAAGTTTCCCTATCCATTCCATCTACTGATGGGCATCAGGGTTGTTTCCACAATCTAGCTATTGTGAATTGTGTGGCTATAAACATTGATGTGGCTGTGTCCCTGTAGTAAGCTGTTTTTAGTCCTTTGGGTATAGACCGAGGAGTGGGATAGCTGGGTCAAATGGTGGTTCCATTCCAAGTTTTCCTAGGAATCTCCTGGAGTTCTTTCTATGTCTCCAAATTTCTTATAAGAACATCAGATTGAATTTCATCCCACCCTAATGAACTCATTTGAACTTTATATCTTCAAATCCCATATTCCATCACATTCTGAGGTCCCAGGAGTTAAGACTTTAGTATATGAATTTTAAGGAGACATAACTCAGCTCATAACAGAGGCCAAGGATGGAATTTCCCCCCTCCTTATCTATAACTTCATAGGGACTTGTTTTTCAGACTATGTGAAAATTCTTACTTTTTCTCAGATAATGTGATATATTGGGAAAGAGAAAAGAAACCCAAGACAGAAGAATCCCATCCTTTATTCCTTGGGCACTTTCTGGGGAGACTGAGAAGACTTGCTATGTGCAGTTGGCTGTCATTTCCTGGAAAATTCAGGACCTCACCCATGCTACTAAGATTGTGCAGTGGCTGGCTCAACAGATGAACTCCCATGGAGGCTTCTCTTCCACCCAGGTGATTGATGTGGGCCTGACATTAATAACAAAGTGCAGAAGATGGTACTCCATAAGAATATAGGTAGCAAAGATAGTCACCAAAATTTACCTTCTAAGATGACCAACATTAGATAACATATAAATTATCTTAGTCAACACTTATTTATGGGACAGTTATTGTATATCTGGTACTCTATTAGGAAGTCTGTATAAACAAATGAACAAAATGAGGCTCCATTTGTAGGAATTTACACTAACTTACAGCTCTATTTACACAGTAAAAATAGAATGCAAGTCTAGAAATGATTTCTACCCCAAGCATCAGAATTACATTAGATATCTGAAGACCCTGAGGTCAAAGTATATATCTACAAAGAAGAAAGATTTCTCTATTTCTGTGTGCTAAACATTGGAAAAAGTAAATGATAAGAATGGATAACAGGAGAAATCAATAACCATAAAAATAATGATTTGTTTCTTTCCCTAGTGGAAAAAATGAAACTTTTTAAGGAAATGTGATTTATTTATACAAGAAAAATATTCATTTCCCTCCTGTTTCAGTCTCAGTGTGTCATTAAAACCATAGGCAGAGATTATATTTATAAATATAATGATATCTATTATAGTAAATATTATTTTATAAAATCTTTTAGAAAACTAAAATCAAATTAAGTTTTCTTGAAGAATGTCAAATGTCAACTATTTACACAAGTAAATATATTTTTCTGTTGTTCAGGATATTGCTTCTTGGTGTTCTGTTGACTGTTTTAGGGATATTTCTATGGATTGATTGAAGGTTCACAAATGATGACTAATATTGCCTCATAACAGAACTTGGGTCATTGCTTGTGCTATTCTGTGCAGGACACCACAGTCTGCCTTCTTGCCATAACTCACTACATGAAATTAACCTTCTCTAGTGATCAAAACACTGTCACCTTTAAAAGTGAAGAATCCAACGAGATTTTCCAGATCAACAGTGATAACCGCCTACTGGTCCAACATTTAGAACTAATGAAAGCACATGGACAATACACAGTAGACGTGGAAGGACACGGCTGCACATTTATCCAGGTAATAGAAATCAACATCAATTGTATATTAAGGGTTATTTTGCCACTTTGTATTGTTCTGTGATTATCTCTTTTCTTGCTCTCATACATGTTTTCTAATCAATAGCAGAAAATGCAAATTCTTTTATGAAGAGGGACTTTTTCATCTTATTTATACATAATATTAGGGTTCATTTTGACATAATTATAAAACCAAGGAATATAATTTGCTCTAAGTAAGTTTCTAGTACTCAATACATCTTAATGATTCCAATATTTCACTCTCCCAATACTGTAAACCCATCTCCAATTTCCCACCATGCAAATGATGCTGTGACATGTTAATATAAAAATATAAAACAGTTTGTCTTATTATGTACGTACATGTCAGTGAGTTCTTTGGGAGGCATACTATGGAACAAATATTCAGAATTATAGGACATTTATCTTTATTTAACTAAATTATTAATTATTAATCTTTATTTTAACTAACTAAAATATATCAGCAATTTCTACATTCAGTAGAGACTCACCCAGATTCATAAGCAGTGGTGTCATCTAGCCTTCTAGTTATGAGATGCTAGTATATTGTAATTTAAATTTGCAAATTTGATTATTTATTTTATGATTTTCTTTTTATTTTATGAATGTCTTTTGGCTATGAGATGCTAGTATATTGTCATAATTTAAATTTGCATTTATTTTTTTCCATTTTATTTATGGTTATGAATGTTTCTTTTTATTTTATTGGTTCTTTTTAGTGTACTCACTCTTAAGTCTAGCTGGCTAGCAAAAGTTTCTTGAGGAATGTTGTCATTAGCAAGTATTCTATTTTCAATAAATTTTGTTGTTAAAAATTCTATGTCTGATGAAAACTATACCTGGTTCCTTGATGGTAAATATATAAAGTGCATTAATAACAGACTTAGAGAAACAACAGTTCCTTCGATTCTTAGTACAGGATGAATTTTCTCATGATGTGTCATCCTTTCTAGGCCACCCTCAGGTATAATGTGCCACTACCTAAGAAAGCATCTGGATTTTCCCCTTCCTTGGACATAGTAGAGAATAACTCCTCAGATATATTCCAGGCTAATTTCATACAGTGACCCTCAAGTATGTGTTACATTTTGATGTCAACTCCCAGGTTGGAAAGAGAGTGATATATAAAAAAATGATTAAACAGAAGAGAAATAACAAAATATAAATGATGAGAGTTCACATGGTGGTGGTAGTGGTGATAGTTCTGCATCACAGTCATTTGCCAGCTCTGTGTACAGACACCACCATTTAGTACATCTTTAGCTAAATCAGAACTAAGATTATGCAAGTACAATTTGTACTCTGTGCAAATATAAATGGAATATTTCACCATGCTGATATTAACAGCAATGCTTTTATTTATTTGGTGTGTGTGTGTGTGTGTGTGTGTGTGTGTGTAATTACTTCCAGTTTGGGACAATGGAGACAGTGTATTTTCTCCTCAAGATATATAAGTATAGGTGGCCCTACAGTGGAAATCCCACAAATTTTTATTTTATACCCGAAAGAGCCAAATATTAGATTTCTATTTTTAGAATGGAAAAAAAAATCTTGAATTCAAATATGATTTATAGATACCAGAGAGTTTTACCATAAGTTAATATATAGGGAAACACTGAGTAAAATTATTTGGGGAGAGTTTGCCTAGGATTTCTAAATGAAAAATCTCTTGAACACCAGAATTACAGACAAAATACATTGTGAAACTCTTAACTTTATGTCCCACTAATGCTTTCCAGAGGCAGAAACAGGGCCTAGAAAATGTCAGGGCATATGTGTACCAGAGTACTGTCATTTAAACAAAGATCTCCTCTACATGTTGTGCTGATCTAAGGCTAGCATGAGTATATGTAATATAAATGTATAAGCTTTATTATAAGTCTGACTTTGAGATCTCAGATGAACTTAAGAGCAGTGTTTGGGGAGAGTTTAGATCTACACACTTCATTACAGTTCCAGCTTATGTTGGTTGGTATTATCTCATCTGTTGTCACTCTGGTTGTACCAATTTTCAGATGTTTGAGGATAAATTTCCTAAGGTCTTTCTTCTTCATCTTTTGCTTTTCCTCCAGACTTCTAGCCCATCAGTATTCATCCACTTGCCCCCTTTACTATAGTTAAGTCACATTTCTAAACTAATGTCTAAACTAATGTTGTCATTGTTTTTAAATTTAAGATATACTGGAATTCACAATAACTCCATTATGGTCCTTGTGGATGTAAAGATGCTATCAGGATTTATTCCCATCCTGACATCCATTCAATAGGTAAACAGTTGAAATACAATCTTTTGGTACAGAGAAAATGATCCTTGTATATAGATGAAATAAACCACTGGTTAGCAAACAAAACCATGGATTTTTTTAAATGTAAACATACCTCTTTAGAGTTTACATTTGTATTTTTGCTGTAACATAACTAAAGGGATGATGTTTTCAATTTGTAGCAATTCACAGTCATTTTTTCCTCATGGCTCATAGTATATTTGTTTGGTTCCTATGTGTGCTTAGAAAAACATCTTATAAATAAGAAGCTGACAAAATAACAACATGAACATACAATTTGGGAATGCTTCTCTCTGTGTTCTAATATCTAACTCATCTTCCCTGCCACTTTCTTCTAAGCTTGAGAACAATGTCCAAGTAATGAAGACTGAAGTAAAAAATGACCATGTTCTTTTCTACCTGGAAAATGTAAGTTCACAATTATTTTTAAGGCCTTTTTTTTTTGTTTTGTCTTCTAAAAGATTATTGGATGCTCCTATTTTATACAGACATAAATGAAAGAGTTTACAAAAAATATGAGATATTAAATATTCTGTCCCACTGATCCTCTTTTCCCTGTTAACTGTAAAATTGTTTCATGCAAGCCTTGGTTACCTGACTGGATAGTTCTCAAGTTTAGAATCTTCATCTCCCCATTTTTCAATCCCAACAATCTAACATAGTAGAGTAGAGATATGTTTTACTCATATTTTTCACTGTAGTGGGATATAGTTCAGTTGGTAGAGTGCTTGCCTTGCATGCACAAGGCCCTGGGTTCAATACCCAGCACCACACAAAAAAAAAAAGAAAAAAGAAAAAGATTTTTTTTTTTTTTTGTGGTACTGCAGAAACTAAAAGATCTGGATCAGAACAATTTTAAAAGAGGAAAAGTTTACTTGGGGGCTCACGGTTTCAGAGGTTTAATTCCATGGAGAGCTGACTGCCATTCCTCAGTGCTCAAGGTGAGGCAAGACATCATGGTGGAAGAGTGTGGCAGATGGAAGCAGCTTGCATGGTGATCAGGAGGCAGAGAGATAGTCCACTCACCAGATACAAATAAATATACCCAAAGCCACTTCACAATTCCCACTTCCTCCAGCCAAACCCTACCATGTCAGTTACCAATCAGTTAATCTCTATCAGGGATTAATTCATTGATTGGGTTAAGATTCTTATAACCTAGTCATTTCTCTTCTGAACCTTCCTGCATTGTCTCACACATGAGCTTTTGGGAGATACCCCACATCCAAACCATAACAAGATATAATTCTTTTATCATTTGACTTGAACTCCAATGAAGGTGGAGATAATTTTTTCAATTTATTGAAATTGTATATATTTACAGTGTACAGTGTGATGTTTCATATGCATATGCTTAGTGAACTGAATATTATGATCAAACTAATTAATATATTCATCTCTTCATATAAGTACCTTTTATGTGATAAAAACACGATCTATTAGCAAATTTTGAGTATACAACAGAGTATTATTGACTATAGATCTCATACTTTAGATCTTTATAACTTATGCATTCTATATAACTGAAACTTTGTACACATTGATTCCCTGATAACTACCATTCTGCTTTCTGCATCTGTAAATTTAACTTTTTATATTTTACTTCTAAGTAAGATCATGCAGTATTATTTTCTTTGTTTATTATTTCACTTAGCATAATTTCCTTCATGTTCATCAGTGTTGTCAAAAATTGAAGGATTTCCTTCCTTTCTAAGGCTAAATAATTTTCAATTTTGCATATGTACCATGGTTTCTTTATCCATTTATCTGTTCACAGTTACTTAGGCTATTTTTGTATCTTGGTGATTGTGAACAATGCTGTATTGAACATGAGAGTGCAAATCTCTCTTCAATATAATAATCCAATTTCCTTTGGATGCATACTCAGAAGTGGGATTGCTGAATCATATAGTAGTTCTACTTTAACTTATTTAAGGAAACTTCAAAGTGTGGAATGAATTTTAGAGCCATTCTTTCTATGTACACATCACTACCATTCACATGAATATCTATATTCCTCTAACATTTTCAATTAAATTGCTTGCACCTCAATATAAACAATGAAACTGAAGGTGGTATACACTTTAACAATACCTAGCTCATTGTTTTTGCTATTGTGCAAGATAATGATCACACTAAGTCTCTTTAATTGAGTAAATCATGAACATCCTAATGTTAATTTTTTCAGTGGTTCCTTTTTCAGACACATGTTAAGATGTATTTATCATTGTGTCTTTCCAGAGTCCTGGTACAGTAAAGAGTTTCACTATTTCTGTTGAGCAAAGCAACCTCATATCTAACATTCAACCTGCACCTGTCATGGTCTATAATTATTATGAAAAAGGTAGGAAAGCAACAACTGTGCCCTAACACTGTTAAATATGGTTATCTGTATCTAACATTCTATGAGCTACAGAGCTTTCCAAAGTCATCCTCTGTCTTGAAAAACTGAACAATGGATAGTTTTACATTGTATGATCATTATTTTTACTCAATGATATTTTCTGACTAGCCTATTTTCCAGTTACTAGAGTTTTTCAACACTTTGAATATTTGTGATATAATGTGAAAGGGCTCCCCTTTAACTTGAAATACAAACCATGCTAAGATTCTAATCTTTTTTTTTTTTTTTTTTTTTGTTTTTGTCATTGTTGTTGATGTCAAGACTTACCTTTTCATGCTACCTCTAAGGACTTGACTTATGAATGGGGTGAACAATATTCTGAAATGTTATAGGAGAATTTCAATAGCTTATGTGCCAGAACAGTTCCTAATATGTTGTAGAAACCATAAAAGTCTTCCCTGAAAGGTTGATACTATCAGTTTCTTGTTAAGTGGCATATGAAGTTTGTCAAAAAATATTTTAACTCTGTCTCTGTCATTTACTAATTGAATGCATTCTATCAAGTAACTTAAACTTTAGCAGAATATTTATGATTTCTAAAATAGAGAAAGTGACTGCTTCCCTTGAAAATTTATTGAAAGATTAAATATAATCATGTTTATATTGTCTGACGTAGTCTGATTATGGATAGTTGGAAGGTCAATATGGATGGATGCTCCCTTTATTTTTCAGATGAATATGCCCTTGATTCTTACAACATCAACAGTATTCCAGTTTCCCAATGAATCAAAGGTAAGGAAATTACCCACATCATAGACTTGAAAGCATACCTGGTAGGAAAATGAAAATATAAAAATAGAATAATGGATCAAGCCAAGAGAAGTCTCTAGTATCTCACAAGGATTATGTAGCTATGTGTACTACATCACTACTCTCGATGTTCTTTAAAGCTTTTTTATATTATCTAAAATAGCTTTAAGAAGTTTAATAGCTAGTTATGTATTTTTTTATCTGTCATTTTTTTTACAATTTTTCAGGTCATTAAATCTATATGCAGATATATTTATATAATTCATGTGTATATTCTATGTGTATATGTATATATTTCTGAACATATATGTATTAGTATGTTTTATATCTATTTATCAGCATATAAATGCACTCATATATGCATTTATCTATTTCTTAAACTATGTTTTAAATCCCAGGTGGAAAACTACTTCTTTCAACAAATTCCTTTTCTGTGTCAACCTTGAGGGAACCATAAACCACCTCACATCCTGAAAAATCTGAAATCTGTTTTGACTTCTTATCAGATTTTATTTTTTTATTATCCCATTAAATGCTGTCATTTCACATCTGAGTGCCTGATTTTCATTTATTCTAGTACTCATTCATAGTTTTTATTCTAGAAAATTTGAGGCTTTCTGTGATACCAACTTGTATAATGCACTTTATTGTTTTCAACACAGAATTCAAGTTTTTAGACATTATGGCATATAGAATTGGAAATCTTCCAATATGCAAAGAAAGATTGGGAGGTGGAGGAATGGAGAAAGACTATGTGAAAATTGAAGAGGACTTTATAAAAGCTCAAGGAAACAAACATAAACATGCAAATACAACAAAACAGACTTTTCTCAGTAAAATCTTATAAAGAGGAAAAAAGTAGAGAAGAGTCATGAATTAAGTGATGATTTTATTGAATTCATATGCAAGATCAGGATGTTAATCTCAGAGCATCTATCCTTTTATATTATTTATTCTTCTGAGTTTATCACTTATTGCTGAAAAGTAATACTCAAGGTCAATCTTTTGCCTTATTTAATACACACTACTATAATGAATTAATAATGAGGAGAAAAGAGCAGGAAGAAAATGGAGAAAATAGGATAGAAATGAAAATTACTGGCTTTCAGGAAAGGGATTGAGGGTCACTATTTGGACTTTGGGTTTCATTGTTCAGAACAAACACTGCAGGTTTTGGGTAGAGGAGGGACCTGACCCAATTGTTTTAAACGGATTTCTTGGCTTCTTGTTGAGAAGAGGTGGTAGGAGTGCAAGAGTAGAAATGAGGAGACCTAGTAGAGTCTGCTACAATGATCCAGGCAAAAAGTGATGGTTACTTGGAATAGTGTTAAAGCTGGGCAGATGGTGAAAAGTGAACAGGTTCCAGGTATGTTTTGATGGTAAAGCCAATATGATTTCTTGCTGGTTAGATATAAGAAATGATAAAAATAGTGATCAGATATTATTTTAAATGGGTTTTGCTTGAGCTTTGGAAATAATGAATTGTCATCATCTGAGCTGGCCATGGTTGAAGTAGGTTTGAGATGGAAGATTAAGAATTCATTGGGGCCGGGCGTGGTGGCGCATGCCTATAATCCCAGCACTTGGGAGGCTGAGGCAGGAGGATCGCGAGTTCAAAGCCAGCCTCAGCAATGGTGAGGCACTTAGCAACTCAGTGAGACCCTGTCTCTAATAAAATACAAAAAAGTGCTGGGGATGTGGCCCAGTGGTCGAGTGCCCCTGAGTTCAATCCCCAGTACCAAAAACAAACAAACAAACAAACAAACAAACAAACAAACAAAAAACCACCACCAACAAAAAAACCCAAAAACAAACAAACAAAAAAACAATTCATTAGGGAGGTTTTGATGTTATAGACAGAAGTGGAAATATCAAGTTAGAAGTTGAATAATCACACTAAAGAAAGAAATCAAGGAAGATCTTAGAAGTTGGAAATATCTACCTTATTCATGGATAGGCAGAACTAATATTGTCAAAATGACTATTCTACCAAAAGCACTATACAATTTCAATTCAATCCCAATCAAAATCCCAATATCATTCCTCATAGAAATAGAAAAAGAAATCATGAAATTCATCTGGAAAAATATGAGACCCAAATAGCCAAAGCAATTATTAGCAAGAAGAATGAAGCTGGTGGCATTACTGTTCCAGATCGTAAAATTGTATTACAAAGCAATAGTAACTAAAACAGCATGGTATTGGCACCAAAATAGACCAGTAGAGCAATGTTACAGAATAGAAGATGTCAGAATATTATAAGGGGTTGAAGTCTGTAGTCCCCCCATACCCAGGATGGACCTCTTCTGTCTACCAAAAGAGGCCAGAGGGGCCTACCTCAACGATGAGACTGGATTGGGAAAGTAAAGGCTGCCAACGCCTCTTCCCCCTCCTTCAAAAGACTCAGAGCTGTGTCGGGGAGCCCAGTCAGTAGAATGCCGGAACTTGGTTTATTGAGGAAGTTGGACAGTCTTATAGAGGACATGGGCCAATCAACAGAAAGATCATAGGGACACATAAGGAGCATCTTTGGGGTGGTTTCAGTTCTCACAGCCATGCCCCCTGCTTAGCCTAGGTCCTGTAACAGGGAGTGGTAATGTGGCAAGCAGCCAGAAAGCAGTGCAAGGTCCCGACATTTCCCCGTTTTGTTTTTTTCAAAATGGGGCTCCCCATTTTGTTTTAAAAAATGGGGTGTCCATTTTACTCGAGAGTGTGCCTGTCTTAGGTTGTTTTTCCTCTCTGGAAAAATCTTACCCGTCATTGGCTACCACCCTACCACTTCAGGTGGACACACCCAGGGCCAGCAAGTGGCCAGGGGAAGGACATGGGATAGGACAGTCGCCTTTGGGAAGGCTTTTCAAGGATGGCTGGTTTAGACCTCCGCATCCTGTTAAGGACCATGGCCAAGTCTGTAGGGCTCTCGCTCAGCATCACTGAAGGCAGCATATTATTGGCAGACCACCAAGTTGTACCAATTTGGTCCAGTCATAAAGGAGTTGAATAAGTTTGTTGATTACACAGGGCCCAAAAGTGAACACAAGGAAAATGACAGTCAGGGGTTTCACAAAGGGGAGAAGGTAGGGGAAGCACTCATTTAGTCCAGTCCAAAGTAAGCTATATTGGACAAAGTCTGAACAGTTGGCACAGCAATAACACTTTTCTCCCAGGAATAGGCATAGTCCCTCTTCTCTTGTCGTAGAGAGTTGAAATACTGACAAAGGGAGAGTCCAAGGCAACGGTGCTCCTGATGAACATCAGGATAGAGATGATGAGAAGTCCAATCACAATAGAAGATCCATCATGGTTTTTTCATTCCTGTGGAAAAAGGGAAAGAAATCACCCTTCAAGAGCATGTGCTCTTGGGTAGTCATTTTGTTCTAATTGGCAGTATTTGAGGTCCCTAGCAGGTACCCAAATAGGGCTTGGTTCTCCAGTTGGAAAGACACATAGGTAGGGCATCTGGTTAGACCAATGTATCTGAAAGGCAATCAAAGGCTGATGCTTGGAAAAATTTAAGCATCGCTGTTTTTAACTGATCATGGGGGCTTCTTACCCCTTTTTGTTTTATTAATCGGTCCCTTAGGGTTTTATTGTGCCTCTCTATGATGGCTTGTCCTTTTGGGTTATATGGGATCTTGGCTTCCTTACCCTTCTAATTTTAGGAACTCCTTACTACTGTAAGGGAATGGGACGATGACCGAATCTGGCTTCTTTGGGCTGAACAGGGGCGATGAGATTGGGGCAAGTAGTTTGGAGTTCCCTTATTAGAAGTCAGGTCAGATTGAAGCCTGGGCAAAACAGGTTATAAAGTCTTCAGGAACCAGCGCTTCTATGAGAGAAACAAAAACCCTGAGTATTGAATAAATGTTGTAGCATCTGGAACATGTAACAGTTAATAATTTCTCACCAGGAGGTGTGAGGGCTAAGAAGTTATCCCCATAATAAGGCAGGAGTGGACATGGCCTTTGTTTGGGAATATAAATCTTTAACATGCACAATTATCAGGAATGTAAACACAACATTTAACTTTTAATTTTATAGATTAGATGTCTATCTTGATAATATGGTAGTCAAGCTACTTAATGCTCTATTTCTGTTACTTAGGGCTAGATAATCATACTACTGAATATCAAGCCTACCTGTGTAGGTTAGGAAGTTCTGTAGGCCTTAAGCTGACTTCTCCATTTGCATTTCAATGTAAGTCCTGGCTCAGGTCTGGAAGGGTGGGGGACTGCAATTGTGAGCAGGTGCCTTCACCTAAGGCACTTTTTTCAAGGCCTTAACCAGTTGAGTTTCCCTAAGAGCTTTTATAAGGGGACAGACAGAATCCAATTTAAGTTCAGCTCCTAAGATTTTAAAAAGAGGTTTAGTTTGAACCTTGTTGACAGAAGGCTGGGCTATCGGCATGTGTCCCCGGGGCTTTGCCTCCTTAAGGCAGGGTGCAGTGGCCAGAGTGGGGTGGGGGGAACCTCTCGTGATGGAGAATTGAGCAAGGTTGCCCAGGCTTAGGGTTCAGGCAAATTGCCTTGGCTCGGCTGTTTTGGCGCATGAGTCTTGGCTCAAGGAACAGAAGTCTACTCGCGCTACAGCCAGCTAGTGAAGGGATCTAGAGGACACAGGCTGTTTGCAGCTGCTGGGCTCAGACAAAGAACACAGGCCGCTCGAAGCTGCCGAGAGGGACTGCGTTGCGCAGGCAGGAGAAAGCCGGCACCCCAGCCATAGCGAATTGGCTCGTCCTGCGGGCCGCCCCAGCCATTGCCCCTGAGGAACCCCACGGGAGCCAGTGCGCAGCGCGAACACCACGCTGGTCCCGCCGAGCTGCGATGGCTGCCGGTGTGTCCCGCCATGCGCGGTCACAGGAGATGACGTCAAAGGTGTGACCATGGCGGCGCTTTTGGCCGGCCATTTTAGGCACCATTGGCAGCCCGTTGCCAGGCAACGACTGGATGCACCCGCGTGCGTTTGGCCCTGTGGGGGACTCCGGTTTGGATTTCATTTGCCTCCAACTGTGGGTGGCGGCGCTTTTGCCTTCGCTCCCCCTCGCGCCCCGCTGCACTGGGCTGCCGGGCTGCCCCGCAGCGTCCCAGCTGGCGAGGCCCCGTGGGCGCCCGGCCCTGCCCCCAGCGGTTTGGATGCAAGCTGCAAGCCGCACGCCAGACAGGCCGAGACACAAGCCCGGGCCATGCAGCGGTACACTTTTACTTTTGGCCGAGCCGCAGGTGATGATGGCAGCAGCCATGCACCCGGACAAAAGCCCGGGGCCACGTGGCAGTGGCAGCAGCCCACCGCCTGTACACCCCTAGCGACCCCACATGGTCGCCGCCCACATGGTGCTGCAGAGGACAGCTGTTCTTTGTTCTTAAGTTTGGACCCGCTCTGAGTTTTTTTCCGCACCCAGGCTGGCGCGCCCTTCAGTGAGCGCATTTTTCCTGGACATCTTTCCGTTCTCCCCCGCCAGGCACGTACAAAAATTGCAGGGTTACTTGCGCAGAGGTTCCAGAAAAGGGAGAGGAAGAAAGAGAGAGAAAGTGAATGAGAAAGAGAGAGAAAGATGTATGGTTGCCTCATTTTCTAGAGGATGCCTTTACCCGGGAGGCCCTATCTGGCTCGAATGCTTAGCCCAATCAGTCGAAGTTCTGCCCCACGTTGGGCGCCACTTTGTCGGATTATTATAAGGGGTTGAGGTCTATAGCCCCCCTGTACCCGGGATGGACCTCCCTTGTAAAAGAGGCCAGAGGGGCCTACCTCAACGATGAGACTGGATTGGGAAAGTAAAGGCCGCCAATGCCTCCTCCCCCGCCTTCAAAAGACTCAGAGCTGTGTCGGGGAGCCCAGTAAGTAGAATGCTGGAACTCGGTTTATTGAGGAAATTGGATGGTCTTATAGAGGACATGGGCCAATCAAGAGAAAGATCATAGGGACACATAAGGAGCATGGGCAGATGCCATTGGTGGAGCCATTGGCCTATCATTGGGGTGGTTTCAGTTCTCACAGCCATGCCCCCTGCTTAGCCTAGGTCCTGTAACAGGGCGTGGTAATGTGGCAAGCAGCCAGAAAGCAGTGTAAGGTCCCAACAGAACACACAGAGACTAACCCACACATCTATAGTTATCTTATATTAGACAAAGGTGCCAAAAACATACATTGGAGAAAAGACAGCCTCTTCAACAAATGGTGTTGGGAAAACTGGGAAGCCTTATGTAATAAAATGAAATTAAACCTCTATCTTTCTCCATGCACTAAACTCGACTCAAAGTGGATCAAAGACCTAGGAATTAAACCAGAGACCTTACATCTAATAGAGGAAAATGTAGGCCCAAATCTCCAACATGTTGGATTAGGCCCCAACTTCCTCAATAAGACCCCTATAGTGCAAGAACTAAAACCAAACATTAATAAATGGGATGGATTCAAACTAAAAGGCTTCTTCTCAACAAAAGAAGCAATCAGTGAGGTGAACAGAGAACATACAGAATGGGAGCAAATCTTTGCGACATGCACATCAGATAGAACACTAACCTCAAGGATATATAAAGTGCTCAAAAACCTTTACACCCCAAAAACAAACAACCCAATCAACAAATGGGCTAAGGAACTGAACAGACACTTCTCAGAAGATGATATAGAATCAATCAACAAATATATGAAAAAATGTTCAACATCTCTAGCAATTAGAGAAATGCAAATCAAAACTACTCTAAGATTTCATCTCACGCCAGTCAGAATGGCAGCTATCAAAAACACAAAAAAACAATAAATGCTGGTGAGGCGGTGGGGAAAAGGGCACACTCAGACATTGCTGGTGGGGTTGCAAATTGGTGCAGCCAATCTGGAAAGCAGTATGGAGATTCCTAGGAAAACTTGGAATGGAACCACCATTTGACCCAGCTATCCCACTCCTCGGTCTATACCCAAAGGACTTAAAAACAGCTTACTACAGGGACACAGCCACATCAATGTTTATAGCCACACAATTCACAATAGCTACATTGTGAAAATGACCCTGATGCCCATCAGTAGATGAATGGATAGGGAAACTTTGGTGTATATACACAATGGAACACTCCTCAGCACTAAAAGAGAATAAAATCATGGCATTTGCAGGTAAATGGATGGAATTGGAGAAAATAATGTTAAGTGAAGCCAGCCAATCCCAGAAAACCAAAGGTCGATTGATTCCTTTGCTATGATGATACTGAATTACAGTGGCAAGGGAGGGGGGATGATGAGGAATGAAGGAATGTTAAATAAAACAAAGGGGAGGGGGGAAAGGGGAGGGGCAAGGGGATGGAAATAATGGCAGAAGGAGTTGGACATCAATATACTAAGTGCATGTATAAAAGCTCAAATGGTATGAAAATACTTTGTGTAAAACCAGTGACTTAGAAAACTGTGCTCTTTATATGTAATATGAAAGGAATTGCACTCTAAAAGCATGTATAACAAAACAAATTTAAAAAATACTCTTATTTTCAGAATAAGGGATAAACCTCAATTTCACTTCACTTTTAAGAGACATACATGAAAACAGAAATACAGAATATTTGAATGTAAATGAATAAATAAAATTATGTGAACACTAAAAAAAAAAAGTTGAATAATTGGTATAGGAATTTAAGAACGGGAGCTGTGAGTTAAAAATATAAATTTAGAAGTTTTTGGAATGTACAAATAATCTCTTCCCTTTTAGGAAGTGAGTCTGGATAGAGAAAAGAATCAAGAACTTTGTTGTGAGCATTGCAAGGTGGGGAAGACCAGTTGAGAAGGAATCAGCTTTGGAGACCAAAGGAGAGACAAGTGAGATGGAAAGCCAAGGGAAACTATGAAGGAAAAAGTGTCAAGTGCTATTACTGAGTCAAGTAAAATGATAACTGAAAATTGATCATTTATTTATGTAGGCAGAAAACAAAGTTACAAACTGTTTGATTTTGGTCCCATAGAAATATCATATACCAAAGTAACTGGATTCTGTTAAGACCATGGCCTGGTTTTGCTAGGGCAGTGGAATAGGTTGCCAAAATGTGAAAGAAAAATGCCTGAAGATATTTTTCAAGATACAAGGTTTATTGGAAAATACTTTCAGGAAAATTCCAGTGGCGACAGGCTATACAGAGAGTACATCTGTCCTTCTTGGCAACTTGTCCCGTGGCAGCCAAATGGAAAAGTGACACTTATCCTTTCCACAGTGCCACCAACTGTGTACTAGTTATTACACATGAAGTGTTTTATAAGTTAGGCTACAGAAGCAGTGACATTGTTAGTTTGCCTAGTGTGCTTTGTTCTTTGTTATGACTGGCATTCCAAGGAGCAGCTGTCCTGGTTTGCATGCAAGAAAGTAGTTCCTGCAGATAACACTAGTTTTCCCCAATTGCTATATATGTGAGAAAGAGAGTTAGTGTCCTGTTCAAGATAGTAATTATTTGGATGTTGTGGTCTGAGCCCACTTTTATTGTTCCCTTAACTTGACTAAGTTCTTGGGAATGGAAAGAGGAGTTTCAAGGACATGGTGTTTTATTGTCCTTTTTCAAGGATGATATGCATTCATTCTTCTTACACATTTAGCACAAGTATACTAGAAGAGTCACATTTTTCTTGGAAGGAATTTCCTTGAACTTCATAAGATCCCAGGGTTGAACTTATTCTCTTTTTTTGTACAGTAAAAAGGGTGTGAATTATTGTGTTGCGCCTTCACTAACTTAATGAGAATCTCTGTAAAAATGTGAATTAGTGTTGCGCCTAGTGGTACTTGAACTTTAGTCACCAGAACCACCCAGGTAATGAGATTGTTGAGGTTCTCTCCCAGGAGTCTGACTCAGTCTGTCTGAATGCACATAAGCATTTGTATTTTGAGTAGATCCTCAGGTATTGCTGGTACTGTTAGGTTCAGAAATACAACTAAAATTTTCTGATCTAAGAGGGTAGCTTTGGCATCAAAGCTCTTCAGGTATTTCTCATATTGAACTGGTTGAAAGCTGCCACTTTAGAGCCTTGCCAATTCAAATGTGTTTAGAAGAGTAGCAGAATTGGCATTACCATGAGCCAGTTGGAAATGAAAGGTGTCAGGTCCACATACACTGAACCAAAACCCATATGTTGAAGAGATCCTCAGGTGATGCACAGACATGTTAAAGTTTCAGAAGAACTATTTAGACCATCTCTGAATGCTTCTTTCAGGAAACACTACCCATGTAGTAGTACCTAGGGAAAAGGGGGAACCTTGGGTGAAATGTCTCTCTGAGGATAAGGGAAATTCTCAGAGCTAAAATCATCAGAGAACACAAAGTCCCCAACATTCCCAACATTTGGGATTCCTAGTGCCTCTGCCATAAAGCACAGCATCTAAGAGCATACCATAGCAGAGCCCACTTTGGTTTAGAAATGAGGATTTAAGCCAGGAGTGGCTCAGGAGCTGTACAGGAGTGTTTCTTGGTGTGACATCTGCAAAGATTTCACTCCTTGGTCAAAAGAGAGGAGAAAGGGAGGAAGAAGAAAGAAATGCAGGAGTAGGACATTCTTCCACTGCTGATTCCTTCCTTCCAGATGGGATATTACTGGGTAGAAATAATCTTCAATTCTTCATAAATCCAAACTATGGCCACAATGCAATAATATTGATACCCCAAGGAAGTAGGGCAGAAATAATGTACAAATTCTATAATGGCACAAGTGAGCTGCTAAACCAATCCCAGTACCACCATTCTTCAAATTTGTTCCATTTTTCATAGTAATGTTATGTATGAATAGGAACTTGGGAGAGTGTATGTGATATTTATCTTTTAAGGATTTAGCCAAATGTTTGCTATGTGTCAGTCACTATGCTAGTCGCTTTAAGTATATTGCTTTATCTAATTCTTATTATAAGTTTATAACTTAACTGTTGTTATTATTCCCAAGTATAGACAAAAAGAAGCACAGGGAATTTAAGCCACTCTTCCAGTTAAGTCATCTGGTAAGTGGTACAACCAGGATCTAAACACCAGCTGTGAGGCTTCAGGGACTTTTCCCTTCTCTATAACTGCCTTGTAAGGAAAGAAGGAAAATATTACACACTAAAAAGATGATGGTCATACATGAACATTTAAAAGTCAGTATAATTGTAGTCCTGACCACCCTAACAAAAGCATAACTATTTTTATAAAAAAGGCCTGCATCTACTGTAAACCATTCCCAGCACAGTACATTCATTTCCCAACCACTTTCCGCCTCCAAGACTCCACCTGCTTCCAATGGAAATAAGTTTCTGGAAATGTTTATGACTTGCCATGGCAACTTAATGCCAAATCAAACAAGATTACAGACACTCTATTATGTTCAGCAGTGGTAATCCAGAGGACAACACTGCAAGCTTGCTACCCTGACACAGCTCCACCATGAGTCCATTCAGCTGTGGATCTCCACACAAGGAGAAACTCTCAGGGAGAAGACAGGTGAACATTGCTTACCTCTTACCTTCTACAGCATGAAATACCTGCCCACTGAGGTTCTGGACAGAGCTCTTGTCAAGAACAGGTTCTGCCGGGAAAAGACAAGTTCTCATTTGTTAAATGACTCATAGTTGAGTTCCTGGTAAATTTTCTCTAAGGCTTACAACTCTACCTAAGAAGAGACACTGAATGTTATGCAAACTGATGACAGCAAAGGTTGCAAAATGGTTAGTCTTCTTTCCTGAAGTTGTGACTTTCTTAATATTCCCCTTAGGAATACTATCACACTATAAAGAAAGTGAATCAGAAAACATGGGAGGATGTAGGAAAAATGAAAGTTTACATTTCAAAATTGCCATTGAAGTAAAGAATATGCTTTCACTAGGGATGGAACCATAATTTATTCTTATTCTTTTTACTTTTCATGAGAATATATGACCTATTTACTTTTTAAGAATATATTACTTATATATTCTTCAGTCATTTTGTACTGTAGACAAAGGTATCTAGATATAAATTTTTCTCTTATTTTAAATGTAAGAATAGTCACTGAAATAAAAACACAGAATGTATTACCAGAATAAAATTCTTGAGATATATGTATATATATATATATATATACACACACACACACACACATATATATATATACACACACACAAAATAACTCATAATACTCATTTAAAAATTTTTTTTATTTATTGTAGTAGTATGTATTACAATTCATACTGCTCATATAGAGCATCTTTTTACACAAAACAGTTTATATACAAAGTATATTCGTAGCATTCAAGTCTTCAATCATGCATTTAGAATAAAGATATCCATCTAATTCGACCACTTTTTCTTTTTTTCCCCTCCATCCCTCCTTGCTCCCTCCCTTTCCCTCCCTTCTCTTTGACCATTATAGTGTTCCTCTAATCCTCCTATGTACCCCCACCCAACAATACTGTGAACCGGCCTCCTAATATCAGAGGAAACATTCTGTATTTGGATTTTTGAGATTGACTGATTTCACTTAGCATTATATTCTCCAACTTCATCCATTTACCAGCGAATGTCATTATTTTATTCTCTTTTATTGCTGAGTAAAATTCCATTTTGTATATATACCACATTTTCTCTATCTACTCATCTACTGAGGGACATCTAGGTTGGTTCCACAACCTAGCTATTGTGAATTGTGCTGCTATAAACATTGAAGTGGCTGTGTCACTGTAATATGCTGTTTTTAAGTCCTTTGGGAATAGACCCAGGAGTGGGATGGCTGGGTCATAGGGTGGTTCCATTCCCATTTTCCCAAGAAATCTCCATACTGCTTTCCATAACAGTTGTACCATTTTGCAGTCCCACCAGCAATGTATGAGTGTGCCTTTTCCCCCACATCCTCTCCAACATTTATTGTTGTTTGTGTTCGTGATAGCTGCCATTCTGACTAGACTGAAATAAAATCTTAGAGTAGTTTTGATTTGCATTTCTCTAATTGCCAGCGATGTTGAGCATTTTTTCATGTATTTGTTGATTAATCGTGTATCTTCTTCTGAGAAGTGTCTTTTCAATTCCTTAGCCCATTTATCGATTGGATTATTTGTTTTTTTGGTGTCAAGTTTTTTTGAGTTCTTTATATATTCTAGAAATTAGTGCTCTATCCGATGTGCATGTATTAAATATTTGTTCCCAGTTAGTTGGCTCTCTATTCACCTCACTGATTGTTTCTTTTGCTGAGAAGAAGCTAAAAAGCTTTTTAGAAGAAGTTAAAAAGCTAAATCCCATTCATTAATTCTTGGTATTAATTCTTGTGCTACTGGATTCTTGTTAAGGAACTTGGAGCCTAATCCAACATGTTGGAAATTGTAGCTTACTTTTTCTTCTATTAGGCGTATTGTCTTTGGTCTAATTCCTAAGTCCTTGATCCACTTTGAATTGAATTTTGTGCATGGAGAGAGATAAGGGTTTAATTTCATTTTGTTGCATATGGATTTCCATTTTTCCCAGCACCATTTGTTGAAGAGGCTATCCTTTCTCCACTGTACATTTTTGGCACCTTTGTCTAATATAAGATAGCTGAAATTATATGTATTAGTCTCTGTGTCCTCAATTCTGTACCATTGGTCTACTAGTCTGTTTTGGTGCCAATACCATGCTGTTTTTGTTACTTTTGCTCTATAGTATAATTTAAAGTCTGGTATGGTGATGCCACTGCTTCAGTTTTCTTGGCCAGGATTGCTTTAGCTATTCTGGGTCTCTTATTTTTCCAGATGAATTTCATGACTGCTTTTTCTATTTCTTTGAGAAATGTCATTGGGATTTTGATTGGAATTGCATTACATCTGTATAATGCTTTTGGTAGTATGGACATTTTGACAATATTAATTCTACCTATCCAAGAACAAGGCAGGTCTTTCCATCTTCTGAGGTCTTCTACGATTTCTTTCTTTAGTGTTCTATAGTTTTCGTTAAAGAGGTCTTTCACCTCTTTCATTAAGTTGGTTCCCAGGTATTTTATTTATTTATTTTTTTGATGCTTTTGTAAATGGAGTAGTTTTCATCATTTCCCTTTCAGAGGCTTTGTCACTGATGTACAAAAATGCCTTTGACTTATGAGTATTTATTTTGTATCCTGCTACTTTGCTGAATTCATTTACTAGTTGTAAAAGTTTTCTGGTAGAGTTTTTTGGGTCTTCTAGGTATATTATCATGTCATCAGCAAATAGTGCTAATTTGAGCTCTTCTTTTCCTATCTGGATCCCTTTTAATTTCTTTCATCTGTCTAATTGCTCTGGCCAGAGTTTCAAGTACTATGTTAAATAGCAGTGGTGAGAGGGGGCATCCCTGTCTTGTTCAGTTTTTAGAGGAAATGCTTTTAATTTTTCTCCATTTAAGATAATGTTAGCTTGAGGTTTTGCATAGATAGCTTTTATAATGTTGAGATATGTTCCTGTTATTCCTAATTTTTCTAGAGCTTTGAACATAAAGGGGTGTTGTATTTTGTCAAAAGCTTTTTCTGCATCTATTGAGATGATCATATGGTTTTTATCTTTAAGTCTATTGATGTGATGTATTATGTTGATTGATTTCTGAATGTTGAACCAACCTTGTATCCCTGGGATAAACCCCACTTGATTGTCGTGCACTATCTTTTTGATATGTTTTTGAATCCGATTTGCCAGCATTTTGTTGAGGATTTTTGCATCTATGTTCATTAAAGATATGGCCTGAAGTTTTCTTTTTTGGCTGTGTCTTTGCCTGGCTTTGGAATTAATGTGATATTGGCCTCATAGAAAGAGTCTGGAAGAGCTCCCTCTTTTTCTATTTCTTGAAATAATTTGAAGAGCATTGGTATTAGTTCTTCTTTGAAGGTCTTGTAGAACTCGGCTGTAAACCCATCAGGACCTGGACTTTTTCTTGTTGGTAGTTTTTTGATGGCGTCTTCTATTTCTTCACTTGAAATTGATTTATTTAAATTGTGTATAGCCTCCTGTTCCAGTTTGGGCAATTCATAAGACTCTAGAAATCTGTCAATGCTTTCAGTATTCTCTATTTTATTAGAGTACAAGTTTTCAAAGTAATTTCTAATTATCTCCTGTATATCTGAGGTGTTTGTTGTGGTATTTCCTTTTTCATCATGGATGTTAGTAATTTGAGTTTTTACTCTTCTTCTTTTCATTAGCATCACTAGGGGTCTGTCAATTTTATTTATTATTTCAAAGAACCAACTTCTGGTTTTGTCAATTCTTTGAATTGTTTCTTTAGTCTCAATTTCATTAATTTCAGCTCTGATTTTAATTATTTCCTGTCTTCTACTGCTCTTTGTGTTGATCTGTTCCTCTTTTTTCTAGTGCTTTGAGGTGTGATGTTATGTCATTTATTTGTTGTTGTTGTTGTTTTCTTTTAAGGAAGGAATTCAGTGCAATGAATTTTCCTCTTATTACTGCCTTCATAGTGTCCCAGAAATTTCTATATGATGTATCTGTGTTCTCATTTACCTCTAGGAATTTTTTTAATCTCCTCATTGATGTCTTCTTCAACCCCTTGTTCATTCAGTAGCATGTTGTTTAGCTTACGGCTGTTGGAGTAGTTTTTTTTTTGTTTCTTGTATTATCATTGATTTCCAATTTCATCCCATTATGGTCTGATAGAATGCAGGGTAGTATTTCTATTTTTTATATTTGCTGAGAGTTGTCTTGTGACATAATATATGGTCAATTTTGGAGAAGGAGCCATGTGCTGCTGAGAAGAAAGTGTATTCGCTTACTGAGGGATGAAATATTCTATATATGTCCATTAGGTCTAAGTTATTAATTGTTTTAACAAGGCCTAAAGTTTCTTTATTTAGCTTTTGTTTGGATGATCTATCCCTTGGTGAGAGAGATGTGTTGAAGTTCCCTAGAATAACTGTGTTGTGGTCTATTTTACTCTTGAACTTGAGAAGGGTTTGTTTGATGAATGTAGGTGCTCCATTATTTGGGGCATATAGATTTATAATTGTTATATCTTATTGATTAATGGTTCCCTTAAGTAGTAAGAAATATCCATCTTTATCCATTTTGATTAACTTTGGCTTGAAATCTACCTTATTTGATATGAGAATGGAAACCCATGCTTGCTTCCGCAGCTTATATGCATGATAAGACTTTTCCCAGCCTTTCACCTTCAATCGCTTGATGTCTTTTTCTATGAGGTGTGTTACTTGTAGACAGCAAATTGTTGGGTTGTTTCTTTTAATCCAATCTGACAATCTGTGTCTTTTGAATGGTGAGTTTAGGCCATTAACATTCAGGGTTATTATTGAGATGTGATTCGTATTTCCATCCATTTTTAATTGTATTATGGTATTTAGCTTGATTTGGATTCTCTTCTGGTTGGTAATTCCTTTAGTTTATTATCTCCCTTTGTTGATTTTCATTGTTATTTTTCTCTTCTTCTTCGTGGAAAATTTTGCCCAAGATGTTCAGAAGTGCTGGCTTTCGAGTTGTGAAATCTTAACTTTTGTTTGTCGTGGAAGACGTTTTTATTTCATCTTTGAATCTAAAGCTCAATTTTGCTGGATATAAGATTTTTGGGTGACATCCATTTTCTTTCAGAGCTTGAAATATGCTATTCCAGGATCTTCTACCTTTTAAGGTCTGGGTTGAATAATCTGAGCATAGTCTGATCGGTTTCCCCCTATATGTAATCTGCTTCCTTTCTCTTGTGGCTTTTAATAGTCTCTCCTTGCCTAGTGTATTAGGCAATTTGTTATAATGTGCCTTGGTGTGGATCTGTTGTGGTTTTGTACGTTTGGTGTTCAGTAAGCCTCTTGAACTTGGTTTTGCCATTCATTCCTCATATTTGGAAAATTTTCTGCTATTATTTCATTGAATAAATTACTAATTCCTTTGGTTTGAAACTCTGAACCTTCTTCAAAACCAATCACTTTTTAGTTTGGTCTTTTTATGTTGTCCCATAATTCCTGAATGCTCTGTTCTTGTTTTCTTACTACTTTTGCTGTGTCATCTAGATTTTTCTCCAGGATATATATTTTGTCTTCATTATCTGAGGTCCTTTTTTCCAGGTGATCTAATCTGTTGGTGATGCTTTCAATTGAGCATTTAGTTTGGTTTATTTCTTCTTTCATTTCCAGAATTTCTGTTTGGTTTCTCTTTAGAATCTCTATCTCCCTATTGAAGTAATCTTTTGCTTCCTGTATTTGTTTTTGAAGTTCTTTGTCCAAATCTTCTTTTACTGCCTGTATTTGCTCTTTCATCTCATTTTTGAGTTCATTTTTAAGATTCATAAACATTTGGGATATGTAATTTCTAAATTCCGTCTCTGGCATTTGACCAACTTTTCTTGCCATGGAATCTACTGAGGAGGTATGTTGATTGGTTTCAGCCACTTCCTTCCCTTGCTTCTTCATAATGCTTGCGTGTCTGTTCTTCTAGCACTGTGGGACCTTGCCTATTTCAATTTCACCTTATAGTCTTATGTTTCTCCTGTGGTACAATGTTGTCAGATTACCCTTATAAATACATTAAGATCTAATAATACTCTCTTTACAGCAAATTGCAGTTTGATCACAATGTACAGATTTAGTTAACTCAGGTATTGTTTCCAATTTACTCTGTATGCTTGTGTTGGGGTTTACAGTTTCAGTATTGGACACAGAGATGATATGTTTAGGAAGAAGGAAGTGAGGATATTGAGATGTTCTTTCTTAGGAAATATGAAAATAGAATTCTATGGAAGTGGTTTAATATCAGCAGACAGGAGAGGAAAGAGAATGGAGTGAGCAATTTAGAGGGAAGACGATTTATATATAAACCAAACTTATTTAGTGTTTGAGAGAAGAAAAATAAAGAAAGATGGAAAAGAAAAAATAAAAAGGAACAATAAAAGATAACAAAGAAATAAGAATTAGTAAGAGAGAGGAGAGAGAAAGTGCATCAAGAAAATAGAGAGTAAACTATGTATAACACTGCTTTGCTGTATATTTCAATTGCCCCAGGTCTAGAAGTCCCAATTTCTGCGTATAATTTGTTTTCCCCTCTGATAAGTACACAACGACAGGGTACAAATAGAGAAGATGAGGGCAGAAGAGACTTAAGTGAGAAGGGAAGAAAAGAAAGAGGAACACAAACCAATAAGCACACTATCAAACAGAACGAAAACAAAAACAAACAAAAGAAAACCAAAGAAAAACAAACAAACAAACAAACAAACAAACAAACAAAAAACAGAGTCGAACCCAGGAACAAGTCTCAAATAAACAGGACCCTGGGAAGCCCTTCTAGATTAAGCCAGTTTTCCTGGATCACGCCCAGACAGTCACAGAGCACCAATTAGTCTAGTCTGCAGCTTTGGCCAGCGGCAGATTGGCACAGAGGAAGAATGGCTGGGGGTTGGGGGGTGTCAGTATGTGAATAGCACCAGGAAAGGGTTCATCCAAAAGGCACGCATTCCCCAAGCCCACCCCCAGTTATAGCTCTCGTGGTTGCTGCGCTGGTCTCAGACAGGCCCTTCCTTCCCTGCTAGCTGTCTGTGCGCATCTCACCCAGGTGCGTGTTGTTCTCTGGGCCCTGGACCGATCCTTGGATGCCTGCAGCTGTTTTTCTTCTTTGTTTCTTTGTCCCGGTCAGCAGCACCTTTCCTCCAAAATGGCGGCGCTTTTCCCGGTCTCAACAGCAGTACCCTGGACCTGTGTGTCACTCTGAGGTGTGTAGGTTCTGTTCAGCAATTTACATGAAAGAAGTCTATGCGGCTGCTGCTCACTCTGGCTTTCTTTTTATTCTGCGCTGTTCCAGGCCATGGTCCATACTTCCCGTACTGCAATGTTACCACGGCAGCTGCATTGCTAATGCTGGCTCGGTTTGTGGGCCACTCACACTGGACTCCGTGCGTTGGTGGTCTGGAGTTCGTTGAATTTCACCATCTAGTTGTGCGTGGATGTCTCAGCTCCCTCCCAGTTGCAGGAATATTCCTAGGAACACGTTCAAATTTCCCGCTAAGCCTCTTTTAGTGACAGTCTCTTGAGAGCTCTTCTCTGCTGTCCGCCATCTTTCCCAGCTCCCTCTTCTCATACTTTAAATCATCCCTAGATTAATTATTACTAATACAAAGGAAGTGTTATATAAAGAGTTGTCATACTGTATTGCTTGGGGAATAATAACAAGAAAAACTTTGTATATCTGTACTTGTTCATTACAGATACAATTGTTTATAAGTGAGTATTTTAAATGTGTGGTTAGTTGAATCCATGGAGTTAGACCCCATGAATATAGATAGCCAGCTGTAATACCTTATCAATTATTGTCCTCGAGGACATACTTGTTCTTCCCTAAATATCTTCCTAGTACTATTAACTATAATTATCATGTATGAATATGAATATATTATTGTTGCCGCCTGAAGCGATGGCCGCTTGGAGCAGCAAAGCTGCGAGAACAAGTTTAGAGGCAGACTGGAAACAAACCGGCTCTTTATTCTGTCAGCTTCTCTCTCCGGCTCCAACAACACCCCGACACGCCGTCCATGCTCCTCTAACAACCAAATGGCACTGACCCGCTCCGATCTCGGCTCAAGTCTCGTGAGATCTTGGGCCAAGTTCCGCGAGATCTCGGGCCAAGTCCCATGAGACCACGGAAGGCAGCAATGTCCAAACATCTCCATGGCCTGCAGCCAACCACAATCTTAGCCATCTCCCAAATCAGGGCTCCTGCATTCCCCCCCCCTTTTTTTTTAAAGAGGGGATGCTCTAGGACGTCTATGTGCAACCAACATTCTTACCCATCATCGGATAATCAAGGCTGTGCCCTTGACTCCTGTCTTAGGTTGATATGTCGGCCACATGAGACTGTCCCGTGCGACTGTGCCTGTCTTAGGTTGTCCCCCTCTGGGGATCTTACCCGTCATTGGCTAACCAGCCATCTAATGGAGCCCTTCAGGATCAACTGTGTATGATGACTAACAGCCGTCTAATTGTGAGGAGATGTTGCGGCTTTAAGGCGACAAGCCTTCTGCTGACAAGCCAAGTTGTATAGCATATCAAATTTTTTAAACAAATCAGCTGCCCTAAGTTCCATCAAGTAACACACTGAGTTCTCTAGACAAATACCCACAAGGCATTGTCTCGTAATGTCCCAAACAATGAAAGATCAAAATGTCCACTTATTATAACACGTTGATCTAGGAGGCCCCATGTATGCAGAGTAGAGGCCACACTGCTGGTGAGGTTGTTTGATGCTTGAGCAGCAGGGATGTTTGCAGCGACCGCAATCCCTGCAGCTGTAGTAGCAGCCGTCTTTTTTATGTCTAGACAATGCCACTGGCAAATCTTCAGGGCCCACTACCTAGAAACTCAAGCATCAATTATTAAAGGAAAGGCAGTGCTATTGCAGCACTCAGTCAAGAGGCGAGTTGTCAAACTAAAAAATAGAATAATTAGATTAGAAAATTAAAGTTGATTTTTGTTCACACACATTGCTGCTTGAGCTTCTACAAACATAAGTTGGCAAAATATCATATTTAGAACAAAACAAAGAAAGACTGAGGGTATTTACTGCGTTAAAGATAATTAAAGAAAAGCTAAAGGCACTTTGGAGAAATAATTTGTTAGCCGGAACCCTCAAGTCTCTGTATACACAGCTAAAATTGAAATTAATCAACTATTAAACAAATGAAGTTAATAACAAATAAACAATCTATGTCAAAACACCAAAATATCAGGTTATATAGCACTAGTCATATTGTTTGCTAAAGAGAAGTCCCAGGGACACCTATAAATCAAAATTGAAAGTACCTTCACTTATAAAATTATTTACCTAAATTGAATACTCTTAAACTAAAATGAATTAAAGTTATTTGGATCCATATATATAAATATATATATATATATATTTTTTTTTTTTCATAAGCGCTTTGTTATTTGTGACGTCACACTGGACAGACGCACAAACATACAAACATATATTTGTGAAGTCACATTAACATGAAATGTAGACAAATGTACAGAAATAAAGACATGTATAAAAAGAAAAAAAATACAATTGTGTGCACACTAAAGAGAGATCTCCTCATCCCGCCGGGAGGAATGACACATAAGTTGTGAAATATTTTGAAAGACTCTTTTGAGGGAATCATTCCATACCTTCATCTTGGTCCTCTTGATTTTGTACCTTTTTTATTAATCTTGATTCCTCAACAACTTCATCTTGATCCTTTTGATGTGGTACCTGCTTTATTAATCTAGATGGTATCCATATTGGAGAGGATTCATGTTTTGGAAAAACACAAACAGATCCTCTCCTCCAAATTAATACTGGATCTGGACCCTTCCATGTACCTGAAAGAACATCCTTCCAGTAAACCAAAGGTTTATGTTGTTGGTGTGGATTCCAATGTCTGTCTCCAGCAGAATAACCATTAGAGTCTAAAGTTAAAAAAATTTAAGGTAAACAGGGCAACTGCCAATCTGTCCCTAGGACTTTTCCAATTTCCTTCTTTTTGTTTTAATAACATAATTTTCCATGTGCGGTTTGCTCTTTCAATAATGCCCTGACCCTGAGGATTGTATGGGATGCCTGTTTTATGGGATATATTGAATTTTGCAAAAAACGTTTGAAAGATGAGGATGTATATGCAGGGCCATTATCTGTTTTAAGTATTTTGGGGATGCCCAATGCAGCAAAAGCTTGCAAACAATGAGATGTAACATCTTTAACTTTTTCTCCAGAATGTAAGGAAGCAAAAATCATGCCTGAGCATGTATCTATGGTCACATGAATAAATCGCAATTTTCCAAAACTTGGCTCATGAGTAACATCCATCTGCCATAAATGATTGGGCATTAATCTTCTAGGGTTAACACCATAATGAGGATTGGGCAAATGTGTCATACAAGATTTACAATCTTTTACAATTATTCTGGCTTGCTCCTTTGTGATTTTAAACATACGCTGCAAGGTGGTGCTATTGACGTGAAACTGGGAGTGAAATAAAGTAGCTTGCTGGAGTGCTGAAAGTATAAAGATTGTTTGGGTAAGGTCATCAGCCTTTTGATTACCTTCATGGAGGGGACCAGGCAAGTTGGTATGTGCTCTAATATGACCTACGAATAGAGGTTCTTTTCTTGTCCACAAAAGTTTTTTAATTTGATAAAACAATTTAAAGGCTGGAGTATGAGGTGCTATTGGTCCTGCTAGCTCTAATTTTGGGACGGCATGTACAATATAGTGGCTATCTGAAAAAATGTTCATGGGCTGCTCTCTAAAATTTTCCAGAGCTCTTACCACAGCTTCCAGTTCCACTAATTGAGGTGATTTGTGTGCAGTTATGTAAGTCATATTTTCTTTTTTAGTCACTACTGCAGCAGTACCATTTGAGGACCCATCTGTAAATACATTTAATGCCTTAGGAATAGGTTGATTTTTTATTACCTGTGGAAATATAATAGGATGATTAATACAAAAAGATAATATAGGAGACTTAGGAAGATGATTATCAAAATTTGCAGAAGTAGAGCATTTAGCTATAGCCCAATCATTATCATTGAAGCATAAATATTCAATCTGTGATGATGAATAGGGAGTAATAATAGTAGCAGGGTGAATGCCAAATATTTTAGTAGAAGTCTTAAGTCCTTGAAGAATAAGTTTAGCCACCATGGAGGTATAAGACTCAATTATACTTTTAGGAGAGACGGGCAAATGTATCCATAATAAAGGCCCTTGTTGCCAAAATACTTCTGTGGGTGTATATTGTGAAGAAATAATAATCAACATCAGCGGTTGAGTTAAATCAAATCTATCACAATGAGCTCCTTCGATGGCTTTTTCTACTAACTTTAAAGCTTTCCTAGCATCAGGAGTCAATGTTTGCGGTGAAGATGGATCAGGGTCCCCATGAAGGATGTCAAATAAAGGTTTTAGTTGACCAGTAGTGAGGTTTAGTGTAGGGCAAAGCCAATTAATGTCTCCCAGTAGTTTTTGGAAATCATTGAGGGTGGTCAAATGTTCTTTATTTATTAAAATTTTGGGGGGTCTAACAAAGGTATCCATGATTTTAAATCCTAAATATAATATGGGTGATCTGGTTTGAACTTTTTCTTTGCTATATATAATCCATATTTTTTAAAAATTTCTGCCACGTCACTGAATATATTAAATAAGATTTTTTGATTAGGGTGGGCCAGTAAAACATCATCCATGTAATGTAAACACATGAGGTTTGGATATTTATTTTTAATGGGTTGGATTGCTTTGTCCACATATATTTGGCATATGGTGGGGCTATTAGCCATTCCCTGCGGTAGCACTTTCCATTGATATCTTTTTTTTTTTTTTTTTTTTTTTTTTTTGTGGTACCAGGGATTAAACTCAGGGGCACTCGACCACTGGGCCACATCCCTGGCCCTTTTTGTATTTTTTATTTAGAGACAGGGTCTCACTGAGTTGCTAAGTGCCTCGCCATTGCTGAGGATGGCTTTGAACTCGCAATCCTCCTGCCTCAGCCTCCCAAAGTGGTGGGATTACAGGCGTGCGCCACCACGCCCGGCCCATTGATATATTTTATCAGGGCCATTATTATTGATAGAAAGAACTGAAAAAGCAAACCTGGGGGCATCCAGAGCATGTAGGGGAATGGAAAAGAAGCAATCTTTTATATCAAGAGTAATAAGATGGAAATTTTTTTGGAATAGCTACAGGATTAGGAAGTCCAGGTTGAGTAGGGCCCATGATTTGCATGGTTTTATTAATTTCTCTAAGATCGTGTGAACAATCGCCATTTTCCTGATTTTTTCTTGATCACAAATATGGGGGAATTCCAGGGAGAGGTGGAAGGTTTTGTATGTCCTGCTTCTAGTTGTTCCTGAACTAGTAGGTGGGCTGCTTGTAATTTCTCTTTAGATAGGGGCCACTGAGGGACCCACACTGGCTTATCAGAAAGCCATGGTATTTTCAAAATTATTTTCTCAGTGGCCCCGAAAAAAAATATCTTTTTCCTTTATGATAATGATTACTTTTAGGGTTAAGATTACTCTGTACTTTTTGATAATGATTTCTTTTAGGGTTAAGATTACCCTGTAGATTTTTCTTTTACCTTTAACCCTGTAGATTTTCACCTGCAGGCTTGGTTGCAAGGTGTACTCCCATTTGTTGCAAAATATCTCTTCCCCATAAAGTAACCAGTAGGTTAGGTAAAACATAAGGCTGAAATGTTCCTTTATGCCCTTCATCATCCTCCCATTTTAAAATTACCACACTTTTCTCTGGGAGGTTATTATATCCCAAGCCTCTTAAACTGGTTGAAGCTTTTTGCAGAGGCCAGTGCTTGGGCCATTGCCGTAGATTAATGACGGAAGAGTCAGCTCCAGTATCTATCAGTCCTTCTATCTCTATTCCTTGGATTTTTATTTTACACATAGGCCTCCTTGAACAATCCCGAACCCAGCAAGCCATAGGTTCTGAGTCAGTGGAACAAAATCCTCTATTGTTCCCTTTTCGAGGCATACTCATTTTAAATGAATTATGTAAATTGGGAAGAAGAAACAACTGAGCAATTCTATCTCCTTGATTAACAGAACTTATACTTTGGGGTGAGCTAAGCATTATTTTTATTTCCTCTTTGTAGTCTGAGTTTATTACACCTGGGGTCACTTGCAAACCTAATAAGCTTTTAGGACTTTGCCCAAGAATAAGTCCTATAGTCCCTGAGGGAAGAGGTCCCCTGACTCCTGTGGGAATCAGTTGAACCCACATTTCAGGTGTTGACACTATTCGGGCGGTGGAAGAGAGGTCTAATCCTGCATTTCCTCCTGTTCCTCTGGTGAGGGAGTGGATGGGTAGTAGGGATTGTGTCGGGGAAGCATCTGAGTGGATGCTTGAGGATACTCCTCCTCCAATGCCCCATACATTTGTGGGCCCCGGGGCATTGGGCCCCGTGCCCCGTTTTTTGAATTCCTGAACAAAATATTCCATGGATGTCAAATTTTGAATGGTATTTATTGCTCAATGATTTCCCTTTTTACACCTGGGGCAGCGGCCTGGGGCACGGTATGAGCTTGGTCTTATTTCTCTTTTGGGATTTTGCATAGAATAGCCTGATTGATTATGATAATTTTGCCTGGAATATCCTGATTGATTATAATGTCTAGGTTGAGCCTTTGTGAAATTTCGAGGGGAAGCACCTCTCATTGAGGCTGCAATCACATTTCCTGTGACAAAGGCGTCATTTATATCTTTACATAGTTGTATATATACGGAAAGATCCTTTTTAGTTCTCCATGGCCTGATGGCTTCCTGGCAGTATTTATTAGCATTTTCGTATGCTAATTGAACAACTAATGTCATAGCTTGATCAACATCTGCAAACACTCTACCTGCAGTTCTCAAAAGTCGATCAGCAAAGTCAGCATATGGCTCATTAGGTCCTTGAATCACTTTTGACAAGCTACCTTGTATATCCCCAGGTCCTTGTACAGTTTTCCATGCCTCTAAGGCAGCTGCATTTATCTGCACATATACACCTGGGTCATAATCTTTTTGAGCCTGTAAGTCTGCGAATTGCCCTTCTCCTGTGAGTATTTCTATATTATAGTCTCCAAACCCTGCAGCTACGTTTCTTTTAGCTGTTTCTATACAAAGTTCTTGGAATTGCGATCGCCAAACCAAGTATTGCCCCCCCACCCCCCGCTTAATGCTGCTTTACATAGACTTTTCCAGTCTGAGGGGGTTAAGCTAAAGGTGTTAAGGGACTCCAGCATACTCAACGTGAAAGGAGCTTGGGGCCCATAAGTCATTAATGCCTCTTTGAGATTTTTTATTGTTTTGAAATCTACTGACTGATGGACCCTCTGTCCATTTTTCTTTTCAAATGTTGGCAGTTCCCAATGTGTCTGTTAGTTACCCTCAAGAGTGCATAAGTGCTCAGAAAGACTTTTTATTTCTGTTTCTAGGGTATGCAAACGCCTAGTAATACCCTTTATATTTTCTGTAATGGATTCCACCCATGGGGGAGTAGAGGACACAAGTGGTTCCTCTACTTGACGGTCCTTTTTCTTGGTCTTTTTTAGTTTCTTTTTCCTCATTTTCTCAGGATCACTTTTACTAGATTCCTCACTACTGCTAATTTCACTGACAGCAATATCCTGAGTCCCAGGTTCCATTAAGAGCAAGTATCCTTCAGCTATCACCAATAACTCCCAAATAGCTCTAATAGCTTGGATTTTTGTCATTTTTGGGACTTTTCTAATACTCTCTTTACTGGTCTTAGTTGACCCAGTGGAAGCTATGCTTTTTTGATCACTTTCACTTTTTTCTAAATCCTCCTCACTGAGAACGGAGTCAGGTATATCGAGGAGTCTTTCCATAGCCTCTATCACTTGGGATTCAGTTATATTCGAACCCATCTTTAGAGACCTTTCAGTTCTTACCTGTCCGCTCCGAAGTCCCCGTACGGGCTGCCACCTGTTGCCGCCTAAAGCGATGGCCACTTGGAGCAGCAAAGCCGCGAGAACAAGTTTAGAGGCAGACTGGAAACAAACAGGCTCTTTATTCTGTCAGCTTCTCTCTCCCAGCTCCAACAACACCCCGATACGCCATCCACGCTCCTCTAACAACCAAATCGCGCCAACCCACTCTGATCTCGGCTCAAGTCCTGTGAGACCACGGAAGGCAGCAATGTCCAAACATCTCCATGGCCTGCAGCCAACCACAATCTTAGCCATCTCCCAAATCAGGCTCCTGCATATTATAACTATTTCTTTCTAGTTGTTTCCATATAATAATACAAAAAATCTGAGGTGCTATAATGGTCTCAAGCTTCACTGACTAAAATTAATTACTTATGAAGTTTGTTAATCCCAGTGGCTCAAGAGGCTGAGGCAGGAGGATCATGAGTTCAAAGTCAGCCTCAGCAAAAGTGAGGTGCTAAGAAACTCAGTGAGACCCTGTGTAAATAAAATACAAAATAGGGTTGGGGATGTGGCTTAGTGATAGAGTGCCCCGGTATTCAATCCATGGTAACCCCTGCCCCCCAAAAAATGTTTGTTAAAAGTCCACTTTGCTCTGAGAGCAAGGGAAGTTTTAAAATCTGCATTTTAAATATAAATTTCAAAGTTTTTTTTTTTTCTGCTCAGGAGACAGAAAAATTGTTTTAGTCCTGACTTTCTAGTTGACACTTGACCTTTGAGGTGGGTATGAAGTAAGTTGGGGATTTTTTTTTTTTTTTAATCACAGGCTGCTTAGGCATCAACATGCTGTGACTTTGGAAAGCCCAAACAGAGGGAAGTGAAAAATACTAGCACTATGGGAATTGGGGTGTGTGTGTATTTCCATCCCACACCCTTCCACTCCCCTTTCCCAGAAAAAGTTCAAGACTCTTTTGATGTTTTTGTGGTGTTAGATAGGCCTTTGCCATCACTTCCTCACTGCAGAGCAGTGAATAAAAGGGTGCTCACATGGGCACTGGGGTACCAGAGGGAAACAGAAGCACTTGATGAGAAAACCAACATATTGATCAGTGCTAAAATATGGACAGCAAAAAAAAAAAAATATGGACAGTTTTTGAACAAACACTATAAATTTACCTGTGGTGGGTTGAGAGGTGCTCAAGAGGAGGAGGACTGTATATAGTAGACACAAGCAAATGCCCAAGGAATGTTCCTAGATTCTTGCTAAGAAGAACTGCAGAAGGCAGAGGTTGGTAAGGAAGCCACTCTTTCAAAGAGCACAGAAATGTAAAAGCTTAATCAAAATGAATTTCTTTATTATTCTTATCCTATCTTCTTTCTAATAAAGGACCTAATGTGCACAGAGATGGTTCTTCTATACTGCATCAAATGAAGGTTGAGTATTAGACAATTGAAGGATACACAATTTTAAAAAAATTATTAGCATCTGAGATATGATGCTTGCAATTATTCATGGTTTACCCATTGTAACTGTTCTTCTTTTATATAAATACATTGCCATATTAACTACAACCTTATGCTAAAACCTCAGGACATACATGATTTGTTATAGCTTCCTATGTGACCACTGTCTTCATTTTGACGCATATCTTTTCTCTTTCCACTCCTTCTAAGAAATTACAGATGATATGACGTCAATGCGAATTAGAAATTTTACGGGAAGTTATTAATTACTAAGTCATAATAAAGTTAGCCATTTAAAACTACTAAGAAAAGATCCATAAATTAGCTACATGCATTTTTTTTTTTAACTTTGTGTTTTCCAACTTTCAAATTTGGCCTTTATCTTACATGGAAGTATCTTACCTTATTATGATTGAAATCTTTAACCAGAATTATCTGGCTGGCTGACAATTATATACTTGTTTGACTGGCTTTCCCTGATTATTTTAATTACTTCTGCCCAATCTTACCTCAGATCAAAGAAAAACCAAAGAATTATAACTCAGACATCAGAAGTAAGGACAGGGTGGCCATGTAACTTATCTGCAATCTCATAGTCAATGACAACAGTAATCCTTAAGAAATTTAGAGCAGGCTCCAACTAGTATAATTTCAGATTGCAAATTCCTACCAAAGCATAATTACCACTTGCTTTTTGTTCCCAGAATTCTGTAGTAAGAGTTTTATTGTATTTGTTTAAAATACTTATCCTGCAAAAGAAAACATTTTGAACAAAGTGATTTTTATTATTTAAACATTAGGCTTAATATTATAGTTTATCTCTTAAAAGTATATACTTGGGGCTGGGATTGTGGCTCAGTGGTAGAGCACTTGCCTAGCATGTGCGTGGCCCGGGTTCAATCCTCAGCACTACGTAAAAACAAAGGCATTGTACACAAATAAAACAAATAAATAAATATTTTTTTAAAAAAGTATACACTTACTGGTAAATCTTTAAAGATGTCAGTCACTTGAATAGAGGAGGAAATGAAATAAAGTTTTTCCATTTCTGCTGGCAAGTGGGGTCTGCATAAGCTTCAGGCCTTTGCAGCACAGAAATGCACTACAGTCCTTGATGGTGGACCCTACTTCCATTATCTTACTCTTGGCCTGCAATCCCAGCTTCCTAGGAGGTTGAGGTCAACAGATTGTGAATGCCAGGGGTGGGGATGATGTGGTTTCTGCAATGGGACATCAGCTCAGCCAGGTAAGTCTGCTGTGTGATACCAGGTCAGGTGTACCCTGGCAAACCACACCTCATGCTTGAGCCAGTATATTGGGCTCCCACTTGGCCATGGTCAGTGCTCACTGCCCATGTTCTAGCTTGCCCAGGCTGCCACTCAGCCATTCCACTGATCCACTACCACTTCTCAGTGGGACTGGTGGACTGCCTACGTGGCGAGTGGCAAGGGAGCCATGCCAGAAAGAAGTAAACCAAAAATCTGAAAATGGATTAAGGTCCAAAAACAAGACTCTTAAGACTTAAGGAGAGATTATTTTAGTTTACTTACTAACCTAGAGAAAGTAGCAGCACAACCATTGACCATAAATGACGCTCATTCATGTATTATGTTTGCACTGACAAACACTGTCATCCTATGAAGAAGAATGACAGTTTGGCACTCTTTGGGCGATCAATTTTCTAGAGGTATAAGTGAACAATGTCAAATTATATATGACTCTTCAGTTTGGATCAGGTATCCATCCAGGTGACTAGGCCAGAATACAAGGTCACACGGAGTGGTGGGACTGTTAGTGATTCACCCTCTTAGATGTTCATACAAGAGAGGTGTGAGCTGGGCAGTTTTCCCCAGAGATACATACTTTAATGTTAAAAACGGCATTGAAGAAAATATTACTTAACAAAGAAAACATAAGGTGTTAGAAAACTGCTGAAACATAGTTAACTTAGCTGGGAACACCGTGTTAGTGAAATAAAAGGGTTTATTGGGGTGCCACGTGGGCAAGGGTAGGGAAGGGAAGGGAAGGGGGGGTAGGGAAGGGATGGGCAGGAACCGAGGCAAGCACAAACAGAGAGCAGGAACAAGGGCGGCAGAAACAGGGGAGAGTTCAGTCCGGGGCTGGCTTAAATAGAGTAGGGGCCATAAAACCCCCTTGGAGTGAGTCCTTGTCCTATAGGCCAGCAGAGGTCAGGGGGTGGGTAGGGGTAGTGGACAGGGGACTTGCTGGTCAGGTTTTTGGTCATGCTGAGGATCCTGGGAGCTGTAGTTTTTCACAAGGCACCTGGGGAGTGTGGCCTTCTGCCTGGGAGGTGCAGCCTCTGCCTAGAATCCAACATAAGGTATCCGTGATTCTAGCGTGTAAGAATAAATAAGTTAAATTATGCAATCAGTCTCCTTTTTTAGAAGGCCTAAAGTTATTATAAAGAAGTGACAGAAATAAAGATAGTGCTCATGATGAAATAACACAGAGGGACATACTAAATGGCTTCAAATTAGGTGACACCATGGGGAGTGGCTAGATAGGAGGCTGGAGGGGAGGGGAGATTAAAGGGGAGGTAAGGCTGGAGCTTTCCAGAGAGAAATATCTTACTTGCATGTTAAGTTATTAAGAAATATCTTACTTTGCAATGGGAGGTTTTCATCAGAGAAAAGATAAGACTTAGTCTTCAGAAGTTGCTTTTATGACTACAGAAGGATTAAGTAGTTTTAGGGCAACACCAATGGCAGAGATCCAGTTAGTGTATCTTGCAGGAGACGAAACAAAAGACCTTTATGTGTTGAATAAAGACAATCACCTAGTAAAGAAGAAATTAACATCTAAATGGCAGTGCTAACAAATGGGTGGAAGGATTGGATCTAGAGGAAAATACTCTTTTAAGGTAATTGAGCAAAGACTTCAATAAAGTGAGGTTGTGCAACATGGGTGGGGAGAGTATCCTGGGCAAGAGACATGGGAAGCACAGTATTTTGCAAGTATATACGGAGGTAACATTAGAAGAAATCCAGGATTTCTGCTCTGAACATCTGCAGTTATAAAGACATCCTTTTATAAAATGAAAGAGTAGGGCAAGAGTAAGTTTGAATGAGGAAATGGAATTCATTTTTAGACACACAAGTACAAGGTGGTTTTTTAAACAACAAGGCAGATAAGTAGGAAAGTAGGAAGTATGGTTTATAAATCCTTAGGTTAGAAGAAAGGGCTGGAGCAGTGACTTTGGGGAGCCATCAACAGGAAATCACATTTAAAACCATAAGACTTAATAAAATAAGATTTGGATTTCTCTGCCAATCTATGACGGGTCCATGATATACGGAAGCATTTTTTCTTTATCTTCAGCACTTGACACTGATCCATGCACACACATATGAATAAAATGACCTTCAAGCAGAATGCGTTTCATTGACAGCACAGTAACATGGATCTGACGAGGGCCATCAGGCTGAGAACAGATAGGACATAGCTAGAGAAGAGTGGGAGAGTGGAGAGGCCTGCAGTTGCTTACACTGCATGTTTTGGAAGAAGGGGATTAGTTAATGACAGATAGACAGGGCAAAAAGCATACTTGAATTAAGTCCACACAAAATTTCTGGGATGAATTGTTCAGATAAGATAAAACTAAACTATTTCACCTGCCTCCTCTTTCTTTCATTATTTTAAGAAAGTAATTATGCAACCTTCAGCACATTTTATGATGATACATGGGAGGAGAAATTACAGATGGAAGTGAAAGAGTGACAAAGTCATTTTACTGAACTCTTTCCTGTGTCTGCTTTAACAGGTCCAAGATCATAGCCCCTGTTATTATATATATATATATATATATCTATATATATATATATATATATATACATATATATAATAAGATCTATCTATATGTGTAGATATATATATCTTCAGTTTGGATCACGTTTATACAGGTATCAGGTATATATATCTTTGGATATATGTGTTACTATTCATTACAGTTTGCAGTAATCTCTTGCTTTCTGATTCACCTAGGTTAATCCATTAAGAGGAAAGCTATTATGACACTAATGATAAACACTGTTTTATTTCCTTCCTCAGTGATGATTTGAGTTGTGTCTCTGGATGATCATTTGAAGCCTGTTGAGGAAATGGTAAGTTATACTTGGAAACATGTTAAGCGTATGAATAGTTCTGTTTTTCACATTATAAAATTAATCTATGAAAAAGAAGAGATCAGTCTTAAATTTTTGGTTCTATGTTCCCATTAGTCTATGACTCATGATGTTCCTCACTTACAATTAAAGTTCTTTTTCTTCTCACTTCTCCTCCTCCTCCTCCCACCCTCCCCTCCTCCTCCTCCTCCTCCTTCTTCTCTCTCCCTCTCTCCCTCCCCCTCTCTCCCCCACTTCCCTTTCTCTCTCCCTTTATCTGTCTCTCTTCTCTCTTTGGTCAACAAAATAAACATACTTTCCAATTAAAACAGAATTCTGTAATTTACTGACGTCTCACCACTATAAAGTGAAGGGCAAAAATCACATGGAGACAACCACGTAGCCAAGAGATTTATTCACCAGCTTTTATGGCTGGTCAGAGTTAGAAGAAGTACGGGGAGAGAGGATTCAGGGAGAGGGAATTTTTCAACTCTGGACGGAGGGTCAGTGCCTGGTCATGCCGGCTGTGGTCTCTGGATCTGTCAGTTGGAGCAGCTGCCGTCGGGCTGGAGACGGTGAGTCTGGAGCTGTTGCAGCGGCTGCTTCCTCTCTGCAAGGATGAGCTGTTGTGTCTGAGCTCCGGGCAGGCAGGGACTTAAGTAGGGATTTCTGGGGGGGGGGGTATGCCTGAGCGACCTTTAACGCTATTTTCTCTTTTCCCAGCAAACAGGGCAAACTTTAAGCCAATTGGCTCCTGCCTGGGGAACAGAGAGACCTTTAAGCTGATTGACTTCTGCCTGGATAAAATGAAACCAAGTTGCTCCTAATGGAAATTTCCATGGGGGAGGTGGCCCATCAGCCCAAACCTATCTATCATTCCTCCCCTTTTTGTTTTCTTAGGAAGTGGGACATCATGTGTCTGTCTGGCTACTTTCTGCTGAAATGGGGCAATGTGGGGATGTTATGGGGGAATATGTCAAGACAGGTAGGTCAGGCTTGAGGGTGAAAAAAATTCTCAGGAGGCCAGTGCCAAAAAGATGAATCTCTGCAGGTGTGGATGAAGATTCCCTGAAGCCATAGGTCGGTGAGGGTGTCCTCCTGAAGAGAGGAATTATAGGCATAAAGGCAGCATCTTACAACAAAGAGAAAGAAGGAGAGAGGGATTATTGTCTTTTGGCCTGTCCCTAAGGAGAAGCTGGTTAAAGGTTCAGAACAAGAAAGACGGAAAGGATTATTTTGAGCTGGTATCGGAGACACGAGAGAAGCAAATTTTTTTATGCTGTTTTTTTTTTTTATAATTTTTAATATGTACAACTCATAGTGCATGTATTTAGCATCTTTTTACATACAATTGTTTGCATACAGAGTATATTCGTACAATTCAGGTCTTCAATCATGCATTTAGGAAAATGATATCCATCTCATTCAAACACCTTTTCTTTTCTTTTTCCTTTTCTCCCTCTCCCTCCCCCCTTGCTCCCTCCCTTACTCTCCCTTCCCTTTGACCATTCTAGTGTTCTTGTAGTCCTCGTATGTACCCTCCCATCCAACAATACTATGAACTAGCCTCCTTATATAAGAGAGAACATTTGGTACTTGGATTTTTGAGACTGACTAACTTCACTTAGCATTATGTCTTCCAACTTTATCCATTTACCTGCAAATGCCATTAATTTATTTTCTTTTATTGCTGAGTAAAATTCCATTGTGCGTATATACCACATTTTCTTAATCCACTCATTTACTGAGGGACATCTAGGTTGGTTCCACAACCTAGCTATTGTGAATTGTGCAGCTACAAACATTGAGATAGCTGTGTCACTGTAATATGCTGTTTTTAAGTCCTTTGGGAATAGACCCAGGAGTGGGATGGCTGGGTCATAGGGTGGCTCCATTCCCAGTTTTCCAAGAAATCTCCATACTGCTTTCCATAATGGTTGCACCATTTTGCATTCCCACCAGCAATGTATGAGTGTGCCTTTTTCCCCACATCCTCTCCAACATTTATTGTTGCTTGTGTTCTTGATAGCTGCCATTCTGACTGGAGTGAAGTGAAATCTTAGAGTAGTTTTGATTTGCATTTGAGAGAAGCAAATTTTTAGGGGATTGGTGGGAAGGGAAGAACAAGTATATTGGGGTAGGTGTCTACCATCCTTTTGTGGATCCTCAGCTGATTGGGCAGCTGGTTTCAGTTTTACAGTGTGTAGGGAGTAGTACTTTGTCTTGAGGAGTGGGTAAATAAGCTTAGGTAGCTGTTTTAACTTTCTCCTTAGCCTGTTCACATCTGTCCCATGGATTCTAAACTACAGGCTTATTGGTTTTAGTGTCCTGAGAGATTGCACTAAGAGATGAAAAGCAAACAGTTGACTATGGGCTAGAGGGGCAAAGAATGATATGCACCAGTGAGAACTGTGGGGCTGTGCAAACAGATGCAGAAAGGCAAAGGAGAGAAGACTCAGGGCTAGATTTAGAGCAAATGCCTAAGATTATTTACTCAACTTATGCAGAAAATAAAGCATAAAGAAAAATTTAAAATCTAAGATAAATAATATAGAACTTAAATGATCAAAGTATTTCAGAAGTCAACCAACAGTGTAAAACATTTTCACTGTAGATTGAAGACTGACCATGGATTGTCCATGAGGAAGTAAATAGTAAGCTCAGAGAAGTTCTTTATTATGTTGGAGAGACCTAAGGGCAGAGTTGCTTACTGAGGTATGCATTTGTGAAAACAAGAAATCAATGAAAATTCTTGGAAACTATGAGATAGTTTCAATATAAGCAATAGATATTCAGACTTTCAATAAAAATATAATGCTTGAGTTTTCCTAAATTATCTGCTTATGTACACTTATTCAATAATAGTTGTATAATTAACCTCTGTACTCATTGATTAAAAAACAATCTCGAGTTCTTATATTAACATTTTTTTATTTTCATTTCAGTATCCAGTAATCACCCTCAAGGTAAGATAACTGCATGTTTAAGAGGGTTTATTTTCCCCCCCTCAATTTTAGAGCATCTCCTCAAACTTCAATATCATAAGGCAGTTTACAAGGAAAATTATCTGTTTAAATTGCTATGAAATTATTTATTTTGTGTATCCATCCTCAAGAGAATAGAAATAAGTTTTTTTTTTTCCTTCTCTTTGATTTAAATTCACTTCTACTTTTTAATACTGACAGTAGGCCAGTATGATTTCATTTAACACTTATCGAATGTGTCTAAAAGTGTACTGGGGTCAAAGTATGGCTCACCCATAAAAAATGAAAATTTAATGCAGAAAACAGCTGCAACAAAATAATAATTCTAGAGATATAGTAATTGAATTCCCAGTATTGCAAAAATAAATAAATACATAAAAATATACTAAATGCTATAATATGTAAAGATGTGAATCCACACAAGAAAACGATCACTTCTCCATCGTGAATCATTTGAGTCTTCTGTTTTAAATCAGCAGATTAGAATTCATACAACTAGGAAGTTACTCAATGAAATGTTATGATGAATGAAAAATTCAACATGCAACATAATATACGTTCTTCCTTCTTAGGACCAACTTATTTTGCTGCGAATCTTTAAAGAAATGTATTATTAAGTCACTAGTGCATTGATCACTTTTTCAAAATACTTAGTCAGAAAGTGCCAAAGGTCAAATTATAATCATTATGTGACAAGATTTGAACATTTCCCCATGGTTTGTAAACCATTCTTCCCACAGCAGAAAATGTGAAAAATGGGAAATTTATCTTCTCAGTCATGAATGACTGTATTATGTTTAGATATAGAAAAGATTAAATCTTTTTCTTTCTTTTTTTTTTTTTCAAATCTGTCGTTCACAGATAAATACTGTACTAAAAGCACCTAGTTTTTACCAAGCCAGATTTCTCTCACCTAAGGATGAAAATTATTATATAAGTAGCAATGAAAAAAATTCCTTTTCTTGGCTGGTTACCCCACATAAATTTGGTAAGATTTTACATAAGATATGCTTTTATATTCCTTTATAAATTCTCCTAAGAGTTTGTTATACTATTTCTCTACTATAACAAATTTACCCTATTTCATAGTACCACCATCCATTCTCCCATTCCTACTACAATACTACTTTTTAAGTATATGTGTGTGTGTGTGTGTGTGTGTGTGTGTGTGTGTGTGTTTTTGTGTGTACATAGTTGTAGTTGGACACAATATCTTTATTTTATTTATTTATTTTTATGTGGTGCTGAGGATCGAACCCAGCACCCTGCACATGTTAGGCAAGCGCTTTACCTCTGAGCCACAACTCTAGCCCCTACAATACTCTTTTATAACCTAAATCCAATATACCTGGGGATAGGATTAGGGAGATGAATCAATTTCTGACTTCAAAAGTTCATGTTTCTATGCCATTCTCAATTTTCTCTTCTGTAAAATTTCAATTACTTTTACAATTTGCCTCAACATAGAGCCCATAATGATCACTGCTTCCTTGAATCTCCATTCAAATGACCCTGCCACTCATATTTCTTGCCATTTCAGGTACAATCAACATCACCATCACAACTAAAACCCTGCAGACCAGTGGCTATGAGAACAGGTCATCCACGGGTCAGGATTTTGGTTGGAAGGATACATTAATCAAACCCCTGCTGGTAGAGGTATGACCTTAAAGGAGAACTGTGGTCCTTCATGTTTATTGCAGCACTGTTTATAATAGCTAAGATGTGGAATCAACATAGGTACCCATCAAAAGAGGAATGGATAAATAAAATGTAGTTTAAATCCACAATAGAGAATTATTCAGTAAAAAAAAAAAAAAGGAATTCTTTCATTTGAAGAAAAATGGATGTAACTGGAGGAGAGCATTTTATGTGAAATAAGCCAGATACAGAAAGACAAGTACCACATGCTCTTTCTCATATTCAGAAGCTAAAAATGTTGATCTGAAAGTAGTTATTACTAGAGATTGAGAAACACAAGGAATAAAGATGAGCATAGAAAAAGGGAGGTTAGATTTGCTCACAGTGTATATCATATTCCTGCATGGAAATGTCACACTGTACCCCATAAGTATGTGCAATTAATGTGTATTGATTTTTTAAAAAATAACTTAAGGCTTTGATGAAATATCTACCTGTATTTCAATTTTTTTCATAAACAGATATTAAGTATACCTTTCAGAATTCATAGAAACAGGAATTATTCACTTATATAACAATACAGCACAATGTTTCAATAAAATCTTGGGACAAAAGGCCAGGGATAGCCATTTAGTTCACTCCATTGCAAGAACATTTGCAGCCAAATGTTCATTATTCTTGAAACGGAGTGACAACATTTTGGAGATTAAAGGATTTTTGAGAAAGTTATTGCCTTCAGTTTTAGTAACACTCAGTTTCTTTTATAGCATGCAAAAACAAATTGCTCATTTCAGCATTATCTTGGACTTAAAAATTCATATATTCATTACCTGACATAAAATTTTGAGAATGATTTATTTAAATATTATTATTAATTTACAAATGTTCTGAAACTACTTGAAACATGAAATTAAGTATAACTACACTCTCTTCTTTCAATAATTAGCCTGAAGGTATTAAAAGGAGGAGGGGCTGGGGTTGTGGCTCAGCGGCAGAGCGCTCACCTCGCATGTGCGTGGCCCAGGTTCAATCCTCAGCACCACGTAAACATAAATGCATTGCATTGTGTACAACTAAAGTAAATAAATAAGTTTTTTTTTTTTTTTTTTAAAAAAGGAGGAGACACAAGGCTCACTTATTTGCACAAATGGTAACTAGATATCTTTACACAGACTTGCTGACATGGCAATGTTGAATGACACCTCCGTTTGTCTTTGGGAATTTTTCTTTTTCTTCTCAAGTATGTGGCTACTGGGAAAAATTAAGTTACTTTCAAATAATAAAAGTTGAACATCCTATGCACCAATGTAATTGTAAAACTTTTAGGTCTTCCTTGTTTCCTACTCCCCAAATAAAAAATCAGAGCATCCTTGATTTTATTCAATTCTTAATTCTACCCCTTCATTTCTTTCCATCTAATCCTGATTCTTTCATCAAAATACTCATGATTAAAAGTATTCTGTCCAAAGACCACCATAGAGTAGAATGATTTCTAACTACTTCAAATACATGGCTTCTAGGATCTTTTCTTTTCATCTACTTCTGAGCCAAATTATGGTAGGTCTTTCTTCTAACTACTACATCACCGGAGATCTTTTACTTACCCAGAGGTTTGACTCTAAACTATTGTTTAGAAATCTTTCCATTTCACCAAATTTAATAGCTAGCTTTCCCTATAAATAATAACAGAGTACAACAAATATTTTTCTATTATCTAACTTATTTTTCAGTGGCTGCTATGTTTTTTTTTTTTTTTTGTTTCCTTATTTGTTTGAATGTTAGAAATACAAAATTCCTCTAGTCAGAGAAGCCAAAAGTCTCATTTCATTTTCCAATATCTATCACCTCAAAGAGTATACTCAGGTCATAGAGCACTTTAGCACCTGTGTAGAAATTATATTGACCCTGAATCCAAGCTAGATATCCAAGCCTGGATCCAAGCTAGATATCCTCTTAACTTTTATTCTGATTGCTTTACAGTTAGGAATAAGCAATAAGAAGATATTAAGTGATTTATTAATAACACATATAAATTATCATATAAATTATAATATAAAAAATTTTATATAAAATTTATATAAAAATATAAAAAATTATAATATAAAAACCCTGTTTTTTAAAACAAATGAGAGTTTTGGATTAATTGATGCACTTTTGTGTTTCTTAGGATCAACAGTATCTCAAACAATAGCGTTCACTTTACCAGAAAGTCCTGTGAAAAATTCACTGAGAGCTTATTGGACTGTCCTTGGTAAGTCTGTAATACTATGAAATAAGGACGTTATACATAGGTTTAGAAGAGGAAGAAAAGCATTTCTGTTTCTGCCCTGGTTTTATTTGTTAGCATGTCATCTATTTGGGTTCCATATCTACCCTTCTAATTTTATGATTTGAGATTGATATATCTGACTAGATATTCAACTACTCAGAAATCAGTTGTCAGAGTCTGGCAATATTGCCCTGGCTTGGCAAGAGCAGCAATCCTCCTGCCTCAGCCTCCTCAATAGCTGGGATTACAGCGGGTGCCACCACACCCCAGCCTCTCTCTCTCTCTCTCTCTCCTCTCTTTTTTATTAAGGTCATTGTAACTCTGGTACATACAACTTAGTCTCATTATTGATCTTTCCATCTGGTGTCTCAATTAAAGATCACCACAGTAAAGAATGTTCTGATGTGCTCTCAGAAACTAGTGATTTTCCTGGCAAATCGAATACAAAAACATATCAAAAAGATAGTGCACCACGATCAAGTGGGGTTTATCCCAGGGATGCAAGGTTGGTTCAACATACGGAAATCAATTAACATAATACATCACATCAATAGACTCAAAGATAAAAACCATATGATCATCTCAATAGATGCAGAGAAAGCATTCGACAAAATACAACACCCCTTTATGTTCAAAACACTAGAAAAACTATGAATAACAGGAACATATCTCAACATCATAAAAGCTATTTATGCAAAGCCCCAGGCTAACATTATCTTAAATGGAGAAAAATTGAAAGCATTCCCTCTAAAAAGTGGAACAAGACAGGGGTGCCTCCTTTCACCGCTGTTATTTAACATAGTACTTGAAACTCTGGCCAGAGCAATTAGACAGATGAAAGAAATTAAAGGGATCCACATAGGAAAAGAAGAGCTCAAATTAGCACTATTTGCTGATGATATGATAATATACCTAGAAGACCCAAAGAACTCTACCAGAAAACTTTTACAACTAGTAAATGAATTAGGCAAAGTGGCAGGATACAAAATCAATGCCCATAAGTCAAAGGCATTTTTGTACATCAGTGACAAAGCCTCTGAAAGGGAAATGATGAAAACTACCCCATTTACAATAGCATCAAATAAAAAAAATACCTAGGAATCAACTTAACGAAAGAGGTGAAAGACCTCTTTAAAGAAAATTATAGAACACTAAAGAAAGAAATTATAGAAGACCTCAGAAGATGGAAAGACCTTCCTTGTTCTTAGATAGGCAGAATAAATATTGTCAAAATGTCCATACTACCAAAAGCATTATACAGATTTAATGCAATTCCAATCAAAATCCCAATGACATTCCTCGAAGAAATAGATAAAGCAGTCATAAAATTCATCTGGAAAAATAAGAGACCCAGAATAGCTAAAGCAATCCTTAGCAAGAAAAGTGAAGCAGGTGGCATCACCATACCAGATTTTAAATTATACTATAGAGCAATAGTAACAAAAACAGCATGGTATTGGCACCAAAACAGATGGGTAAACCAATGGTACAGAATTGAGGACACAGAGACTAATACATATAATTTCAGCTATCTTATATTGGACAAAGGCACCAAAAATGTACAGTGGAGAAAGGACAGCCTCTTCAACAAATGGTGCTGGGAAAACTGGAAATCCATATGCAACAAAATGAAATTAAACCCTTATCTCTCACCATGCAGAAAATTCAATTCAAAGTGGATCAAGGACCTAGGAATTAGACCAGACACAATATGCCTAATAGAAGAAAAAGTAAGCTCCAATTTCCAACATGTCGGATTAGTCCCCAAGTTCCTTAATAAGAATCCCGTAGCGCAAGAATTAGTATCAAGAATTAATGAATGGGATAGATTCAAACTAAAAAGCTTCTTCTCAGCAAAAGAAACAATCAGTGAGATGAATAGAGAACCAACTAACTGGGAACAAATATTTAATACATGCACATCAGACAGAGCACTAATTTCTAGAATGTATAAAGAACTCAAAAAACTCAACACCAAAAAATCAAATATCCCAATAAATAAATGGGCCAAAGAAATGAACAAACACTTCTCAGAAGAAGATATACAATAAAAATCAACAAATACATGAAAAAATGCTCAACATCACTGGCAATTAGAGAGATGCAAATCAAAACTACCCTAAGATATCATTTCACTCAGTCAGAATGGCAGCTATTAAGAACACAAACAACAATAAATGTTGGAGAGGATGTGGGGAAAAAGGCATGCTCATACATTGCTGGTGGGACTGCAAAATGGTGCAACCATTATGGAAAGCAGTATGGAGATTTCTTGGAAAACTGGGAATGGAACCACCCTATGACCCAGCCATTCCACTCCTGGGTCTATTCCCAAAGGACTTAAAAACAGCATATTACAGTGACACAGCTATCTCAATGTTTGTAGCTGCACAATTCACAATAGCTAGGTTGTGGAACCAACCTAGATGTCCCTCAGTAGATGAGTGGATTAAGAAAATGTGGTATATACGCACAATGGAATTTTACTCAGCAATAAAAGAAAATAAATTAATGGCATTTGCAGGTAAATGGATGAAGTTGGAAGACATAATGCTAAGTGAAGTTAATCAGTCTCAAAAATCCAAGTACCAAATGTTTTCTCTGATATAAGGAGTCCAGAGTCACAGTGGTGTTGGGTGTTGGGGTACTTAGGAAGATTAGAGGAGCACTAGAGTGGTCAAAGGGGAGGGAGGAGAAGGGAGGGAGCTAGGAGGGTATGGGGGTGAAAAAAAGGGGGTGGTATAATAAGATGGATATCATTATCCTAAATGCATGATTGAAGACTTGAATAGTATGAATATACTTTGTATACAAACAGGGTTATGTGAAAAGAGGCTCTATGTGTGTATTATGAACTGTGATGCATTCTACTATTACAAATACAACATTGAATAAAAAAAATAGTATGAAAAAAAAGAAACTAGTGATTTTTATAACAGCGCATGTAGGACTAGTAAACATTGATATTTCACTCCTTTTGATTGGAATTATAATACTGAGGCAGGAGCAAATAACACTCCACACAAAGGTAGTGGTTCTTTTGCAGGCCAATGACCATAGGCAGACAAAGCTTTTTATTTTACTTTGCAGACTCTATAAACATAGAAATCTATAAATAAATGGAAGATCTTGAGGCTAATCAATAACAGCTATTAGATGCTTTTGGACACATGCCCAAAGTAGTTTTAAGATGGAGATCTGAGGGATTCAGTGGAAGGGCTCTGCACTCCATATGGCATGGTGGTTAATCCTCTTGTTGCCAAAGAAAAAGAGTTGTCTAGAAAAGTGCTCATAAGCAAAAACAAGAAGTCAAATCAAGAACATCCTCCAACCTCCAACATCAAAACCCAAATTACTGGGGCTTAGCTCAGCTTACACTCTAGGCAAATCACTCTCATCCCTAAAATTATGTCCTACCAATAGACTGCAAGCATGATCATATTCATGACAATCACCCTAAGGCCTTTTTTACATTTTATGATCTTATTTGTAAATAATTGAATTCATTAAAATGGTGTTGAATTCACTTTGCTAGTATTTTTTGGGTTTATGTTCAGCAAAGTTACTGACCTACAGTTTTCTCTTCTTGAGTAATGCTGGCCATATAAAATAAATCTGGGAATGTACCATCCTCTTTCATTTTTTGAAAAAAATTTAAGAAAAATTGGTTTAATTATTCTTTAAATATTTAATTGAATTCACTGTTTAGCCATCTGGTCCTGAGCTTTCTCTTTGTTGGGAGACATTTTTATTTCTCAATCATATTACAATTATTGTTCATATTTTCTATTTCTTTACGATTCAATCTTGCCAAGTTGTTCATTTCTTCTAGATTATCTAATTCATTGGCATATGATTATTCAAAGTAATTTTTTATGATTCTATATATCTCTGTGGCATCCATTCTAGTGTCTTGTTTTTTGTTTTAAAATCTCTCTGATTTTATTTTTTTGAGTCATCTTTCTTTTTACTCAGTCTGGGTAATGGTTTGTCAATTTTTGTTTATCTTCCAAACAACCTGCTGTTCTATAATTGTCTTTTAAGTCTTTATTTTGGCTCTGATAATTTATTTTCTTCCTTTTGTTGGACTTAGTTCTTTTTGTAGTTCCTTCAGGTGTAAAGTCAGGCTGTTTATTTGAAATCTTTCCTTTTTCTTAATGTAGGCATTTATTGCTATAAACGTCCCTCTTCAGCTACTTTGCTTTATTTCATAAATTTGTTATGGTTTGTTTCCATTTTTCTTTTTCTCAAGATGTTTTATTTTCTTTTGATTTCTTTGACCCATTAGTTGCTCATAAGAGTGTGTTTAATTTCCACAGATTTGTGCATTTTACACTTTTCCTTCTGTTGATTTCTAGTTTCATACCATTTTCATCAGAACAGATGCTTGATGTGATTTCAATCTTTAGACTGTGTTCTTTGCTGTGGCAGAGCACAGCAGATAAGAAAACTGACTCTCATAGAAGCCTTCCTAGATTTGAATCACAGATTTACCACTTGCTGTATCATTTTGCACAAGCTGCTAAACCTCTCTGTGCCTCATTTCTTTATCCCTTAAGTGAACTTAATAATATCACTTCATAAGCTTGTTATAAAAATTAAAATAAGATGCATAGATACCTCCAGATACATAGTCAGTATCTACTACATAAGTGCTAGGAATTGACAGGAAGTGTGTAGGGAAGAGACTGAGTCCAGGAACTCTGAATCCATATTGATTTGGCTTATTCCTGACTCTGTAGCATCTTTTATGAATGATGTTGGAAATATTTTTAACCTTCCCTGCCTCAATTTCTTCATAGATGGGAGCTGTAATACCTATTTATGTTATTGTTCTAGGGATTGAATTAAATAGTATGAGTAAAGTGCTCAAGAAGAGTATGATACATGTTTCATAGATGTTAAATTGGGGGCCACATTCTGTCCCTTTTGATTGATGAAAGGCCTGACATTTTCTACCTCGTCTTGGGAGCTCTTAGAACTTCTGATTCCCACAATCTTTTTAGTTCTTCTTCTCTTGGCTGTGCTGCTTGGGATAACAATTTACCCCCTTACCTCTGGAAATAGTGCCTTAAATTATCTGGCTAATTTTATGGTATGGCCCCAACAAACAGAAGAAAGAGAAAGCTCTGATAATATTTAAAAAATACTTATCATGAATATCCACAACATAGAAATCTTGAGCATAAACTAATTTTATTTATCTTACTAATTTTTATGAAGCACATCATATTTACCTGATTGTCTTTTCAGGAGACATTCTGGGTTCTGTCATGCAAAACTTACAGAATTTTCTCCAAATGCCTTTTGGGTGTGGAGAATAGAATATGGCCTTATTTGCTCCTAATATTTACATCTTGGACTATTTGAATCAGAGTGAATAACTGACAGAAGAGATAAAATCCAAGGCTATTGGATATTTGACCACAGGTGAAGCATTTAAAATCCCTATTTTGTTTATCCCAGTTAAATCTCTGAATCCCAGCTGTTTTGCTTATAAAGTACATGAATGTACACGTATACATTATACATACACATATATGTATATATGCCTACATATGTATATATTTATCCACATGAAACAAACATAAATATTCAATTAATCAATTTTCTTTCTGGACAATTACTTTTAAACTGAAAAATAATAACTCTTTTCCTATTCTAGGATATCAGAGGCAGATGTCTTATAAACACTCAGACAGATCATATAGTACCTTTGGACATGAAGATCAACAAAAAAACACATGGTTTGAATTTATTATTTATATCATCAGTTAACTAGATATTTCAAAATATGTCTATTTTTAAATGGATTTTGGATATTTTCTAAAAAGTGTGGGCCCTCTCCAAACTATCCACATTATTTTAACAGGACTCTTGAGCTCTCGGGTCAAACACTTATGGAATTTTTATTTTTTATTTGCCACTACAAGAAAAAGCAAGGAAATGAGAAATAGGACTCCATCACACTCTGCTCTAGAGGGAAACTCCTGAGCAGACCATCCCAAGACTTTCTTCCTCAATTACATCACATGAGAAAAGACAGAGTCAGGCAGTGGCGAGAATAGACATGACGGGTCCTGCCTGTAATCCCAGGGACCCAGGAGGCTGGGGCAGGAGAATGTCAGGGTTGAAGCTTGCCTCAGCAAGTGAACAAGACCTCGGCCCCAGATTAAAATAAAAAGGGTCCAGGATATAGCTCAGTTGTGAAGTATGCCTGGATCAATGATTAGTGACCATATATGCAAATAAATAAACAAACAAGTAAAAATACAATAACAATAACAAAACCCAGGAGAGGGAAGTGGGATAATTGTTTTTATTTTAATTCTTACTTCATATTTACTTTTAGAATGTCTAAAATGTGACCTAATGAGCATTTCTATTCTGATCATGAAAGCAGCCAATCTAGTCTTCCTAAGGGAAACAACCTTGATTGAACTCTGGATTGTGCTTTCCATCAGAAGCAATGTCCTGGGAAGAACAAGGAGGTGGCAAGAGAATGAGCTTTTAAGATAGACAATGACTCATTTTCCTATTCAGGTGGCCAACTTGTGCTCTTAGGAGGGATCATTTCATTTCATCAGTCTTATCATCTTTGGAAGAACAAACTTGTTCCTTTGAATCCAGCTTCTATACAATGGATGATCTTACTGATGGGACACTCCATATTCTCCTTTCCAGTCAGCACAGCTAATGAAGTTGCTAGAAACTGAACACATGCTCACATGCTGGATGCTCTAAGGCAGCCTGCCGCATCTCAGGAGGTGATGCTGAACCCTGAGAGCTGAGCTGATGAGTTTGACTTGTGAATGAGCCACGTAGTCCACAGGAATTTGATGTACCAAACATGGTTTAAAAGAGGGAGCTCTGCATCTACAGCAGAGGACTTTGCAATTACAACCAAATATAGAAAACAATGGGAAAATGTTCTGTGAATTAAAGTCACCACTCACTTACATCCACATCAGGACTATTTTGTCAGAGCAAATTCCACCAAGCCTGAGGATGCAGCCATTCGTCATGGCTATGAATTGGGGTTGAAAAGACTGGCCTTAGGCCCTCCAGTCTTACAGCAGGAGGCCCAGCATACCTGTGGGGAAATCCTGGCCTCTTCCAGGGCACTAGGAGCCAAAGATCTTGGAAGTACAGAGCAAGAGGGCCCAGTCACGGTCTTCACAGCCTCCCCACTCATCAGATGGGCCCCATGGAGCCTCAAAGACTTGAATTAAGATCGTGGCTCTCACTGTTTGGCAGAGGGAGAGCATTAACAAAGCCTCACATTTCCATCAGTGTGATGGGCATGCTCATTTCATACCCATTTTGAAACAGTCAAAGTTTGCATTGTGATAAGTCTCATGGGAGGACAGATGGCCCTGCACGGAAACAGACAAGGTGATTCCTACTGATATCACCCCACAGCAGATGTACTAGAGCCGTGGACTCTGGCCTCTGCCCAATCTGTTCCTTTTGCTGAAGACTTCGCTTTGTCTAATTCTACTCTTCCTCCTGGAATCCTGTCTCCACCCTCAGGGTGGCAGTGTCCTGTAAATCTGTCTTCACACACTAGATTGACTTATTGATATAGCACATTTGTCATTTCAAGAGTTTTCTCTTTCGTGGAACTTCACAAGCTAATTCTAAAACTCATATCCATGAATCAGGGTCAGGGGTTCTAAAATACGTTCCAAAAAGATGAGTTGGAGGCATTGCCTATCAGTTGTGGAGAGCCCTTGTAAAGCTGCTGTCACTGAGGCAGGGTGCTGGGAAGTGGCAGGCAGAGGCAGTCCAGGCAGTTGTGCATACTGTAGGAGAGGTGACATCCCAGCTGGGATGCCCAAACTGCTCCCTGCTTCCCTGTCCCTGTGTGAAGCACGACACCAGACACACGGCTCAGTTGCAGGTGTGTGAGGCCCCAGTGAGAGACTCAGACAGCTCGCAGCTTGTGGAAGTCCTCAGAGGAAAGTGCTCACCCGTGGGAGATGGAAAAGTTTTGCGAAATCACCTGGCCCTCCACAGCAGCACCAAGAAGGGGAAAGGTGGATGAATTGGACAAGATGAAAATCAACTGTGCCACTATAAAGGGATTGAGAAGATGAACTACAGAGTGAGAAGATGATTGTAGCAGATGACTGTGAGGGCTGGCTTAAAACGACCATACAGAGTTGCGCTGTCCAGTGGGACTTTGAGCACTAAGGTCGCTGTCTAGCTGTAGGCCAGCACAAGACACCAGTCACCAGTGTGACTGAGCACTTGAAGTGTGGCCAGTGTGTGTGAGACAGTGCCTACTGCTCGGTGAGGATGGGCTAAGACCTGATACCAGTTTATAACTCAGAAACCAAGTGACTACTTCTTATTCAAAAGAGTTTCCATAAAGGCCTGGGTAGATCCAGCTTCCCAGGCTTGGGGAGACAGAGATGGATTCAGACCCATCCCCTCCTTTGGGCTGTGTGAATGACACTGAATAAGTCATTGAAACTTGCAGGGTCTCCCTACCTTCCCAACGTGTTTCTCAGGGACCTTCTAGCATCTGCCCTTCAGGTTGTCATCAGGTGTATGTGTCTCTACATATCCATGTTGTCTTGAGAGATGGTAGTGTCACAGGGGCATACATGACAAATATATGGGTGACATAGTCACAGAGAGGGAGGGACAAAGGATGACCTGCAACTCTATCTAGATCTGAGTCCCAGAGTGAGATAGGGAAAGACAGTTTCCTCTTGTCCGTGCCCTACTCTGCACCAGTGGAAGGTTGAAGTGACTGATTTTCAGAGATTCTCCCTCTCTCATAGACGTTGAGGTGCTTTTTCTGAGCTTTAGACATGCCTCAAGTGCCTCTTCTTGATGTAGCAGTTCTTCATGCCAAGAAACACAGCATACTGGAGCCCAAGGCCTGGAGGCCCCTGCTCTCTAGGTGGATATAAACTGCATGTGGCTTCTGAGAAACAGAAATTGGCGTGGTCAAGGGAAATCCCTGCAAATGTTGAGTTATGCAAAGTCTCATTTCTGTCTGACTCATTCCTACCTGCTTTCCTTTCGTCTAGCTCATCCTCCTTATAGGAAATGAAGCTGAGGCAATATGAGCAGCCATGCAGACAAGCCTAGGAGCACCTATACACGAGTTTCTTGACCAACACAGAGTATGAAGGCTCAGTCACACTGGATTCTACCAATGAGCCAGGAATGATCTCAGAGGCAGGTCCTGTTGGATGTGCCTCCTGAAGGCCAGAGCCCCAGGCTCCTGACAGACGTAAATACACAGGCACCCCCTGAGCTGGTCTCGATCCCATTGCTCAGAAAATGTGGCATCGCCACTCTCTGTATCTATCAGCAGAGGGATGCTGACCCACAGCCCTGGACAACGAGTGTGGTGACCTGGCCCTGGGTCTCCCATTCTTTCCCATCTTGGCCCTGTCCCTTGAAAGCCACACTGGCCTCCTTTCCTGCAGGAGCCCTGTTTGGGGAGATGGCTAAGATTGCGGTTGACTACGGGCCAAGGGCCAAGGAGATGTTTGGCTGTTGCCGCCTTTTGTAGTCTCACGGGACTTGGCCCGAGATCTCGTGGGACCTGAGCGAGATTGCTGATCAGGTCTGCGCCATTTTGGTGGTGTGTGGTGCATGTTAAAGTCATTTGTTAGAGCCAGAGAGAAAAGTTATCAGAATAAAAAAGCTGTTTGTTTCCAGTTCGCCTCTAAACTTCTTCCCGTGGCTTCGTTGCTCCAAGCGGCCATCGCTTCAGGCGGCAACACTTTCCAATTTCCCATTTTGCCAAAGACACTCCCCCACCTACGACCCCCAGTTTCTACACTGCCCAGTCTTCCCTCTGACATTTCTTACCCAGTAGATCATGGCTGCTCTCTCTTGTCATTCTGGTTTCAGCAGAAGTGTCACCTCACTGACACTCTCACACCTGCCCCTCAGTTACCCCAGCCTCTTTCCCCGCTTATTCAGCATGATTAACTCCTGATTTAAGATTCATAGCCACCCTCCTCTTTATTGATGCCTGTAGAACTGAAGACCATGGCACCCGTGGGATGCAATTAAGAACTCTCAGGGACTTGATGTTATATTACTTAAACTGTAGGGAACCCTGAGTGATTCTTGTGTCATGTCACAAAACCCACACATTCATTAGTATTTTAGATTTGCACTCTAGGACACACCTCCTATTTTCCACTGGGATTTATGAAAGTGAAGCATCACATTTGAAGTCTTGCCCTTCCTGGGAAGTATCGTGAACACTGTGACCTTTAATTCCCTGTTCTGTGGTAGATGTGCTCTCTGGTTTTGGAAAATGGAACATCACCTTCTGCTGATTTTCTCACCTTATGTTTGGGTATCTTTCTCTGCCCCATTGGTAAGCAGTCCTTGGAAAATATGTACTTATGTTGTTGACCAGATGACAGTAGCATGTCTTGTCATAGTCCTTTGGTGCATTGATCATCAGGGGACCAGGGAGAGGAGACTGACAGGAGCCCCACAGCAGTGGGTACTGCTGGGCTTCTAGACCTGTGGGGGAAAGTTGGCGTGATAGCAAGCAGAAACCCAGGACTGCACCAAATGGCAAGAAGCTGGTGTTCCTGGGCTTCCATTTGTAAGTGCCTCACCCAGGTGTGAAAGCTTAGGTTATCCAATTGACTGATGGAAAATATACATCAAAGAACAAGGATGGAGTGAACCAGCCGCCAATTTGTCCAAGGGGTTGGTCAGAACTCTTGGGTGTGCTCTTCTCATTCGGCATGCCTTTAGGTCAAGGTTGCTTTGCTTATTTCAGGATGGCAGCAGACTAGTTTCTCTTGTCCTGCACAGGGGAGAATACAGTTTTCTCATTATCTTCCCACACAAAAGAAAAAAGACCATAGGAGTAAAATCACAGAGGCATCTCACAGGGTAACAATGATTCAATAGCTAAGGCTACTGGGCAAAGAATAGGAGAGGCAATTCAGATTTTTTCTTTTCTTTTGGTTAGAGCATCAGAATTATACATAGACTTTGGGTTCATTCTTGGCAAAATCAAACATGCAAGGCATTTATTTTCTTTGCTTTTCAGAAGATTTTCCATTGGATGACGTCCCACTTCTTGTTTCTTGGTTTGATTCCTTGAGTTATACGGGTCTTGTTGGGGAAGTTGATGCCTGCACCTATATAATAGACTGGCGATCCTTGTTTTCTTCTAGCAGTTTCAAGGGTTTGGGTCAAATCCTGAGTCTTTGATCCATTATGAATTTGATTTTGGTGGAGGATGAAACACAGAGAACTAATTTCATTTGACGAGGTATGGAAATACAATTTTGCCATCATTTCTTGAAAAGGTTGTCTTTTCTTCAACATATATATATAATTACACAACTTGGCCAAGTGTGAGATGGCTGTCAAAATTTGGGTTCAGAGAATTCACTTTTGAGGAAGATAAATGGATTTGGACATCACTGCCCCCTGCAGGGACACTCACTAACCTATGCATGTTTACCTGGCACCCTGTGTTCACTGTTCAATGAAACAGAAGAAGCTGAAGTCTTTATTATTCATTCAAGGAATTCAAGAATCAGCTAACCATCCTAGGTGAATGAGGACCATCTTGCTGTGTCTACCTAAAGTGACTAGCGAAGTGACTGTGCATTATCTTCTTTTGAAAAGTGATAGGCAGACAATGAAACACTGGGCTTGAAAGACTGAAGCTCAGTACTCATGCAAAGTCACCCCTGTGGGAGGGCACCCAAGGCAGCACCTGACTGTCTGCTTCTAAGTTCAGTGACAGCTACTGGAGAAGGCAGATGGGGAGTGGTGGCCAAATGAAGACCAGCCAAGGAGAAAGGTGCTGGGCTTGAGCTGATGCACCCTGAGGATCAAGGTTATTCCAATACAGGGGGCAGCCCTGTGTTTGATAAGCTAAGCCTGTATGTTTTTTCTATGCTCGTAGAAGTCAAAGGAATTGAACCTTCCCTCTCTACCCTCCTGCAGCTATGGGCACTTATTTGATGTCCTTGGGCAATGGCATTCTCTCTCCCACAGAAGAAATAATCCAAAATGTCTTAACTTTGATACAGGGTCTCCCTAAGTTGCCCAGCATGGCTTGAATTTAGGATCCTCCTGCCCCTCACCTTGTGGACACTGGGACTACAGAAGTGCACCTGTCTACCCACCAAATTTAAATATGTTTTATTGGTTTGTTTTACTGTCAAATGTCTGGCACTTCAAACAATGCAGGCACACAGCAAGCGCTCAATAAACAAGTGCATGGGGGTGGGTTGGGGTCTAGTGGTACAATGTGTGCTTAGCAGGAACAAGGCCCTGGGTTCAATTCCCAGCACTGCAAAATCAAGATGACCCCAAAGCCCCAAACAAAGCCCAAACCCAATTGCATGTATGCAAAAATAGACCCCCGAGCCTAACTCTTGACAGATATTCAGTAATCACCAGTTATTGTGTTTTTCTTCTTTGTAAACCTACAGTATTTCTGTATTGGCAACTGACCTCTGACTTCATATCTATGCACATGGAAACCTCATGCCTACCTCAGTCTCTGCTGTTCCCACTGCACTGGCCCTTAGTTGTCATTCCTGCTTTGCCAGTGTAGGTGCAACTGGCTCCTACACGCTGCTGTCACCCTTGTGGGGGCTCACACTCAGCTCTCCTCTGGATGATGACAACAATCTAACCACACTTACCTCAGTCCACTCTGCAGAGTTCATCTCAGAAACAAAAGAAGGGCAGAACAGGCAGGTCACTTAGTATTCAGGAATGAAGGGGGAGTAAGGAGATGAATGTGCTTCCCCAGCTTTGGTAGTGAGAGCTTCCTTGAATTCTGTGTTCTAGGGGTCTCATTTGCTCCCCCACAAACTTTAGTTTCTTTTCTTTTGATGAGCTGGGATGGGACCCAGTTTCCTGCACAAGGCTAGGCAAATCATCCGTTCTGAGCCACACCCCAGGCCCTCTAATTCCCCTTCATCTTGATACATGTTCTTGGATATGACATTGCTTCACCACCAGGACCTTCCCACTGTTCACTTCCATCTCAATGGCAAATGTTCACCCTGCCTCAGGTTCCCATTGACTTCATCAACTTCCACTTCTCCCTCTGAATTTTCTGCAAAACTAAAGTAACCACTGCACCGTTTATTTCTCCTGGACTTTTCCATGTTCAGGCTTTGGCTTAAGCTCTGCCCATTCCCTCATTTCACTCTTGAAGAAACTGAACTGTAACTATTCTTCCAGGTACAGCTGTGCCTCACAGCCATGAAGTCTTTCCTGATTGCCGGCAAGGGAAATGGTCCCCACCTCACCTACAGCTCTCTCAAAACTGACGGGTTCCTCACTTTCTTTTCGAGGATTTTCACCTCATTTCCAAGACTGCCAAAGCAATGGTGAGTTCAGGGTGCAGTCCTAGAAATATTGTTGCAAACACCATTTGGTTCAATTCAGGATTTGTGCTCTAAAGGTGAGGGGGAAGTGTAGAGAGCACCAAGAGAAGCATGCAGGGGACAGACACTGCTTTTGGTTACTGCAGGCACAGAGTCTCAGACCAAAGCATTGCTGCCCAGTTTTGCTCTCAGTAGTCCTCAAAAACCCAGTTACTCTTATTTATGTCATACTATTTCATCCAGGTTCAAAGGCAGTGAACCTGAGTTGTTTATGGGAACACCTATCACAATCCCGTCCAGGAGTTGGAAGGTAGGGTTAAGAGGCAATAGGCTAAATCAACTGTTGGACTGCTGCAAAGCTACCAGATGGCAGCGTAGTATCAGTACTAGGAGTTTCAGGACAGTTGGATTTCAGTGCAGAAAGCAAGTCTTGCTGTTGTGGTTGGACAGGACTGGGTCCAGGTTGTCAGATTCCCTAGTGTAGGCTTATGTGGCAAGGAATATTTTCCTTTTATCTTTGCTTTTGCTGTGCTTCTGATGGAACCCAGGGACCTGTGCATGATAGGCGAGTGCTCCTTCACTGAGCTCCATCCTTAATCCTAGGGCAATTATTTCAGGAAGACCACAATCACCTGGGGAGTGTTCTGCATGAAAAAAATAAATAAATACTTGCTGCTTTCAGCAGTTTGAATAGGACCTTGTACCTGTTCATTTTGAAAGGGTTCCTCACATAATAAAAGTGTGCACACTAGTGAGTACCAGTGCCCTGGCATGAATGCAGGATTAGTGGAACCTCAAAAAGCCCCCCACCCCGAGCTTGAACTTTTGCCTTCAGCTCAGAGATACTTCTTCAGAGGCATCACTAGTGTCAAAGGAGAGTCAAAACAGGCGGTGAAGAGAGCACAGGGATTAGGGTTAAGACAGCTTAATAATGTCTGGAAACAGAGGTAAGTTGGGAGGCAATTCAGTCCAGCTGCAGAAGGACACCAGACACATGGCTAAGTTGCAGGTGTGTGAGGCCCCAGCAAGAGACTCAGAACTCCCAGCTTGTGGAAGACCTCAGAGGAAAGTTGTCACATGTGGGAGATAGACTAGGTTTGAGAAATCACCTGGCACTCCACAGCAGCAACCAGAAGGGGAAAGGTGGATGAGTTGGACCAGATGAAAATCAACTGTGCCACTATAAAGGGATTGAGAAGACGAACTACAGAGTGAGAAGATGATTGTAGCAGATGGCTGTGAGGGCTGGCTTAAAACGACCATACAGAGTTGCACTGTCCAGTGGGACTTTGAGCACTAAGGTCGCTGTCTAGCTGTAGGCCAACACGAGACACCAGTCACCAGTGTGACTGAGCACTTGAAGTATATCCAGTATGCGTGAGACAGTGCCTACTGCTCGGTGAGGATGGGCAAAGACCTGAGCAGGTGTTTCACAGGAGCAAAGCCTGGGAGCAGCAAGCAAGCAGAGGAAGCAACTTGAACCAGCCTGCGGCCATTCTGTGAGGATACAGCAGGAGCTGTGGCAAGCTTGAGTGGAACAGTGCACCCTCCAATGCGAGTTTGCCACAGGAGGTCTTGCCTTTAAGGTGGCTGCCCTCTGCCATCAGGACTCAGCCTGTGGAAATGGGGAAGACTCAGAGGGAGACCCAGTGAGAGAAGCCCCTACAGAGGGACATCGCCAGCCTAAGTGTGGAAGGCAGGCCAGGCTGAGCTACTGAGGGAAAATCAATAGCTGGTGAAGCAAGGAGAGGAAGGGATTCCCAGGCGCCAGCAGGCCCTGTCCTCCAGGAGGCTGGAGCATGGTGCTACACCAGTGTTTTCCATGTGCTTCTTCAGCTGCAGGCCTGCACAGAGCTGCTTATTTTGGAATGATATCTTTTCTAATAAATCAACAAAAGGAGTGGTGAGGAAACCCTTCACATGCTGATATTTATTCATGTAAAACTAAAACAAATTGAAACAAAATGCAATGGAAGGAAACTGTTAAAACGTCTTCAAGCCCACTTGCCAAGTTGTATCAGAGCAGATACACACTGAGCGCACAAGTGGCCTGCCACTCTCATCCTGGAGGGCGAAGGCAAGCTCACTGTGCCCACCCCCTAAACACTGCTTTGGTGGCCTCAACAATGTAGCAGAAGGCCCCTGTAGTTTTGTTCATAGGTGCTAGTTTATAACTCTGAAACCAAGTGTCTACTTCTTATTCAAAAGAGTTGTTTGTTTCATACATACAATAAAGGCAAACAAGCTCGTATCAATGGCTTTTGTTAAGAATATTTCTATTTTACACTATGAAATAGTGTCTCATTCCCTCTCCCGGATTTGTCAGATTCTTAGTAATATATTTGCAAGAGATGCCTAGAAAGTACAATAGAGTCATGAAATTTATTTAGAAGAAATAACTAAAACACTAATATGTGAAGAAACTTATAAAAACTCAAATGGGAAGAAATAACTGAAACACTAATATAACTAACATACAATAGAGGAAAACTCTTAGCAATATAAAACTGATTTCCAACTCAATGTGTGAATATACTGTGGTCCACCGAAACTCTGAAACATGGTTCAGTATCCTCTGGCTGGGTTGCTGGCAGCTGAGCTGCCTCCTGGTCCACAGGTGTCACCCACCATGGCCCCTGGAAGCTCTAACTCTCCCCTGTTGATGGTGGAAGAGATGCTCTGTCTTCTATTTTAGTGGCTGATCTTCCTCCAGCTCAGGTTGTGTGGCTGTGAGCTTCCCCATGGGTAAGGATAGAAATTGAGGCTCTTCTGCCATCAGCCTTCTTGTAACTTGAGGTGGCACTGGAGCTACAGAAGAAAAGACCCCAAAATGATTGTCTTTCCCTAGGCCTTTCCCAATTTGTGCAAGAATCCCACCCCTGAGAATAAACTAGCTCCTGTTCTCCCAACAGACAAGGTTCTACCATGCTTGTCTGGCTTGGGACCTATTGTAAGTGCCTGGTGGTGCCAGCATAAGTCTTCCTCACACACTCCCTCACACCCACGTCTCCTCATAACAGGGCTCAGACTCACTGGAGTCTGGGTCCTCCAGATGCATAAGAAGCCTGTGGACGTGCAGGGTCAGCCCTGACCCAGGCATTGTGAGCTGCAGGAAGGTCCCGAGATGCTTCAGGGTGTCCAGGTCAAAATCTTCTGGATGTATATAGAGCAACGTCTGAATGATGGAGCAGAGGGTGCTGTGGAGTTTGGAGTGAGGTATGCGGCCATTAGGAACTGGACCTCTGCTTTAGCTCAAACCTCCCAAAGCCCCCTTCATGCTTGGCTTCCCAAAAAGGGCCAAGCAGTTCATATGGCACTGTGCAAGCAGGGCGATCCTGTGAGGGACAGGTGTGGCTGGCTGGCTCCCCCACTTCTTTCCAGTCTCTGTACTGAAAAGCATGGGAGGACTGGCTGGGATTGCCTGTGTTGGCAAGGGATCCTCTCAGTGTGTGTCTCTGAGGCCCCAGCCATTCTTCTGCTCCTTGGGCACCCTGAACCCCACCACACCACACTGTATTCCCCCTACAGCCAAAGCCACATCCCATAGCCCTCTGCTGGAAATGCCACAATGTTTGGACCTGGGCTAGGCCCAGCCCTCTTCTCTAGCAGCCTCCAGAGTGCTTCCATCTGGAGAGAGGAACCCTCCCTCTTGGCCCAAAGATCACTCCCTTCATGACTTGAAGGTACTCCTCAGCATGGGCCTGGAGGTTTTCATACCTAGAGAAGGCCAAGAGGCTGTCACCTGTTCCATCCCAGGCCCCTTACCTTCCTAGATGCCTGGTGGAATCGATTAACTTCCTGATAGAAATGGAAGCACTTGAGGGCTGGCAAGTTTGTCTGCACTACTTCCTGAATGATAGGCTAAGTGACTACCAACAGTAGGTGCTTCACGTAGATTTGAGTGATGAATGAACTCATCCAGCTACTTCCTATCTTTCTCAAGTCCTGGGTCCCCTCAGTCCATCCCAGGGGTCCCTGTTCTGGCTACATAAGCCCAGGGACCCTCTCCAATGCAATCCACATACTCCTTCCCAAATGTGGAAACTGCTTTTCCTCAGGCCTCAAAGCAGGCAGAAAGCTCCCTCAAAGGATAGATGACAGCCCCACAGGAGAAGCTCAGAGCCCTTGGCAGCCTGCTCCTCAGGACCAGGCCTGAGGCAAACACTCCTGGGGCACGTCCCACTTAGGCCTCTGAACACCCAGGCAGGGTTCTCCTCTGAAATTCTGACTTCCCACAGAGCTGACTGAGGCTCAGAGTGATGCCCGGCATTCCCAACACCAAGCCTGGAGACGGCCATGTCCCTGGGCTTGGAGGTGGTATGTACTTGTTACACAGCAGCTCCATCAACTTCTGGGTACTGGTCTAATTTTGGTAGCTGTGCAAATATTCATGGACAAAGGCGGCATTGCCCTTTGGCAGGTCAGGCACCAGACTACTAATGGTGTCCTCCAGAAGAATGGCCTTGTGTCTTTCCGCCAGGATGGACCGAATCACTGGTGTCATGCTGTTATCTTCTTCCTAGTATGGGGAACCCAAAAGGGACATCTCAACATGGAAATTGTAGCAAACTGCAAAACGACTCACTGCCATACAATCAAGTGGAATCAAAAGAATTTTCCTTCTTATTCTCAGGGGGTATCACAGAAGGGCCAGTCTGATGTGGGAGTGGGGGTGTTTTGCTTTGAACATGAGATTGACTCCAGCAAACCGAGTGTTCTAGTTACTGGAATTATCAGGAAGTAAAAGGACATGCTGGAGATGGTATGAAGTGAGAAAGCTCTGGCTACAGTGGGCAGGGTTTCCTATGTGTGCCTTCAAGTGAGCTGACACCAGAGCAGACAGGTTCCAGAAGCTTCTACTCAGAATTAAGCATGAGATTGAAACAAGGAGTAGGCCTGCAGAGGCCATTGTGGGTGAAGCCCTAGAAATGTCAGGGGCCATTTGTTTGCAAGCTTTTAGCCAGCAAGGGCCAGAGCTGGGACTGAACGAAGGTGTGAGCTGGAGGCCGAGGGGTCCCACTGGCACCTGTTAGCCGCCCAGGGATTCCCACTCCAGTGTCCTGCACAGACCTGGCATCGCCAGGTGTGTTTTAGCTGTAAGAGGATCCTGGCAAACCCAGGACATGTGAAATAGCTCTGCAGAAGATGCGAAAATGCTCAGGCCTTTAGAGATTACTAATAGAACGGACGATCACTACAGTGAACTCTCAGCCGCTGTTCCCACATACTGCTCTGGTAGTCACCGATCCTGACCCTCAGTCACAGTCTTCCTGGGTTACGACATGGCTGTGTCAAGTGGGCAACATCAGAGCCGCACAGCCCTCCCTGCCCCTGTCCCCACTCTGAGATAGTTCTGGTCCACCTCAAGGCCGGGTGGGGGCTCAGTCAGGAAAGGGCACACAAGAGGAAGAGCACCGTGAGCTGCTGCTCTCACACTGCCACCATCGCCCAGGGGAACAAAGGCTGTGACCTTGAACTGACTCCAGACATTCTCCCACAACTTCACCTTGGCCTCCAGTGCCTCTGGGTGCCCAGTCCTATGCGGGCTAGCACCCAGCCCTCAGGCACATCACAGGGATGGGGACAGGGGACATCGCACTCCAGCCTCACGCTCACAAGAACACGTACATCTTCGCCATTGACTTCGTGGGTGCTGAGCCACAGCCATGCAGTCACACCAAAGCCAGGGCTTGTCTTTGGATCTAGCTTGGGTCCCACCACCAATCACTTGCCCTTTGGGGGCACAGGGACTTGGCTGGGAAGATGCGTTCATAATCGCCTTTGGCACCACGCAGTCTCCGGCTGGGGTGTGTCAGTGCATCCTGCTGGTGGGAAGCTCTGTCAAAATTCCAAACCACCCAAAATTTGGGGGACTCTGCTTTGGAATTTTTTGGAAATGCCTGTTCCCTCTTGACTTCTGAAATGCTTCAGGGGAAAAACCAGGGTCAAAGCTGAAGGAGTGAGGCTCAGGGATTCACTGCATCTCCGCCTGTAGTTCATGGTCACACTCAAGGACCCTCTGGTCTGTGGGGTGTGGGTGCTCATATTGGTTTTTCTGGTTTCTTCTCCCTATTCTTGGGATAGCAGCTGCCTGTGTTTTTACTCTAGTAACTGGAGGCCTCAGAGTCAGACCTTCCTTACAGGTGGCTCTGGGACACCCCTTCTAAATTTAAAACCAGAGGTGGCTTAGAGAACTCTCCCCTCTCAGCAAGCCCCCCGTGCCACCCCCAGGGTTTCCTCCCTCTCTGTGGTTTTCCCGGTGCTGGGACTGGCAGGCTGAGCCAGTTCAGGTCAGAGGCTGGCAGCTCGATTTTCTCCTGGGCACAGACAGCTGCCACCAGGGACAACTTTGAATCCCTTCCAAGGTCTGCCAATGAATGACCAGAGAAGGAGTCCTTCCTTCCACCGAGCTGTGGCCCCCACTGATGGTAGGCTTCAGCTGGCTTTTGCTGACCACGAGGTCATAAGACCTTATATAAGGCTTGAGGTTTACCTAGTTTATCTGTCCCCCAGCTCCGCCCATGCAGGTGGCCTGGTCAACTCCACCCGGTATCCAGAGACACCTGGTAAAGTGAGGGGGCATCTGTCTTGGGTCTTTAAATATCCCACGTTTGTGCAGTTGGGGAGACCTCTGAGTCAGGTTGCTGCATCCCCTGAATCCCTCTTTTTCTCAGCTAGGAAAGTGTAGGGATGAGGTGGCTTCCTGGAGATGAGAAGCTGCCCGATGGCCTCCCACCCCAAGTTCAACCTCAAGAGCAGCTCATGCCCGGCGCCGTGCCACAGCTTAGTTTCACGTTGGCCGGGGTGCACCGTCCCTCATCCTTTCACTCTGTTTCAAGTTCTTGGATGCTGCTTGCATTTCCAGCTTCTTGTGTTAAAAGTCCAGTCTTAGAGCACCAACTCCCAGCCTCAGCACCCACCATCTCCTGCTTCCAGAGATGAGGAGAGTGTTTGCCAGCAGGGGGCAGAGCTGTCACATAGCACCTCAAACTCAGCCAGGTAGGGAGGGAGCCCCTCCAGGCAAGAGGAGCCACAGGAGGAAGCAAGAAAAAGGGGAAAACGAGAATCCAGACAGATCAGCAATACCCTCTGGAGCCTAACTTATGGGCTCAGCATACACAGCTCAATGTCAAAAGGACTCTGGAAAGAGAATTTTCTGGAAAGATGGCCTTCAGGTGTCAAGAGACCCAAAATCAACAAAAGAACAAATCATATTTATCGAAAGGCTGAACTAAAAAGGGCATCCAGTTTTCCAGTAGTTGGAATGTCTTTTTCCAGAACATTGAATTGTGTAAGATTTCACTGAATTTCAAGGTTTTAGACTTTTAAGCCTTTGTGCTCTCTATACTTCTTCCACTGGGACAGGCGTGAGGGACCAGAAGTCCACAGGACAGGCATGGTACTTCATCCAGAAATGTCATTTCAAGATTTGGAAAATGAAACATTACCTAGAATTTTTAAAACACAATAATATTATGGGATAGAATGTAAAATTCAGAGAGTTTAAAGTGTAAGCTCTCTAACATAGAGCGCTGTGAGGCTGAAAAGTCTGGAGACGCTGTCTTTCTTAGCTTGTTGTGTGATGTTGGGCAAGTTTTCTTCACCTCTTGGAACCTTAGTTTCCCCATCTGTAGAATGAGTGGGGGTGATTTGGACTTGATGATTTCCAAAGCAGTGTTCAACCTGCTTTTCTTTTTGTTCTATGAGCTTCATCAATCCATTTATTTTTAATTTGTGGATCAGTTAGTGTTCTCCAGACAAAACTAACCAGTGTGTATATTTATGTCAAGAGATTCATTTCCAGGCATGGGCACATGTTATTTCACAGGCCCCAAGTCTGCAGAGAAGCTCTGGAGGCTGGTGTTTGTGTCTTGAGGTCAAATTCCCTTTTCTCTCAAAAATCTCAATTTTTGTTTTGAAGGCCTTTCAACTGATTGTTGTGAGGCCCACCCATATCATCAAGAGTCAGGGTTTTTATTTAAGGTTAACTGATTATAAAGATCAGCCACATCTGTAAAATACCTTCACAGCAACGGGTAGATGAGTAGTTGGTTAAATAATTTGATACTAATGTCAATACACAGGAGTAACGACTACACCTTGCCACATGCTCTTCCGGGCAGGGCTGGCCCTTGCCAGGTGATGCCCTGAGTTGGCTCAAAAGGGCCTCACGCTTTGCTTAATGTTCTCCTGTCATCATCTTGAGATTTCTGACAAGTTCTGAACAAGTAGCTCTGTGATTTCATTGTGCAGTTAGCCCCCCAAATCCCCAGCTGGTTTTGCTGCAGACAGAGCTTCCTGTCCAGGCTGTGGACTTGGGTCCTGTGGCTGAGCCCTCCTCTTCCAGGACATGCAGCCCAGGAGGGTTTGCGGAGCCCCTTCCCTGACACTGCGTCATCGTTCCCCATCACGTGGTTGAACATCCTTGGCATATTGTGTTTTCCTAACTCAAATATGAATCTCTTGGGGTAAAAAATGCAGAATACAAAATTTACCATCTTAAGCACTTTTTTGGAAAAAAAAAAAAAAAAAAAAAAAAAACCCAAAGCTTTCACATGGTCATGTAGACGTTGCCACCATCCATCTGCAGCACTGTTTTCAACTTCCCAAACTATTTGAACTCTGTATGCATTCAACCCCCACGTCCCCACGGCCCCCACTCACAGTCCATGGGAACCACTGTTCTATTTTGCCTATGAATTTGCCCTCACTAGACACCTCATTTAAATGAAACCACTCCATGCTGCCTTTCGCGACTGGCTTATTTCACTTAGTGCCATGCCCTGGAGGTTCATCCATGTCATGGAAGGTACCAGAGTCTCCTTGCTGAGGCTGAATGACATTCCCTTGTGGGTACAGACCCCATTTTGCTTATCCATTCATGTATCCAGTGACACTCTGGCTGCTTCCACGTTTTGGCTCTTGTGAACATCCTGCATTCACCTCCTCTGGGTAGATGCCTCTTCCTAGCTGTGCTGTTCTGCATCCCACCAGCAGAGCACAAGATCCCAACCTTTCCCGTTCTCACCAACACTTGTTATTTTCTGCTCTTTAAAATCTTATATTGTAATGTTGACCCTCCTGGGGGTGAAGTGGTATCTCATTGTGGCTTTATTTGCACTTCCCTAAATAAGTGATGTTAAGCATCTTTTCATGTGCTTGTTGGTCCTCTGTGTATTTTCTTTAGAGAAATGTCTAAGATTTAAGTCCTTTGCCTATTTGTCGATGGGACTGCCTTTTTGTTGGCAAAGCTATAGCGTTCTCTGTGTATTCTAGATGTTAACCCCTTGAGATAGATGATTACTATATGTTTCTTGAAAGTAGAAAGCTATCTTAAGTTTCCTTTAATTCTCTCAAAGCACTGGTGCATAGCAGATCTTCAAGAACACCAAGGAATGCTCCATGAGGCAAACTCAAACTCAAGGGAATGTGAAAAACCTTTCCTAGGCAGGCCCCAGAAGGGAGGCCAGGAAGGCAGCAAGCCTTACTCCCAGTTACCCTGGGGGCAAAGAGGAGGGAACACATAGTGATTCAATTGCTGGTTTTTATTAAGAAGAGAATGAGGAGGGTCCCACCCCTAAACATCCCCTGGAAGAGATATGCCCAAGGTCAGACCCAGGGTGTCAGAGCCTTTAGGTAGAGAGAGCAGCTGTAGGGCAGGCAGGCAGGCAATCATCTGAGCATTTGAAAGAGCCTTATGTGTGAAAGAAAGCAGAGGGCCACACCGCCTCTGTGCCCACACACTTGCTAAGGGGGCTGGAGAGCGAACCCCTGCAGCTGCAGACCTGGGAACGTCACTCCCACTTAGCTGGCAGATGGACCTTGCCAGTGAGCGAATCTCTGACCTCTGGACCAAGTTGGTACTATGTTGGGGTGCGCCTTTTTCCCAGGTGTGTTGATTGCAGGTACAGGAAAGGGAGGGCCCCTCACAGAGATGTAAACAGGGATCTGGGTGGTGGGTCACCTCCTGTTGGATGTGCTATGAGGATAAGGGAGGGAGGGTGGGAGGGGAGACTGCCGGAGCCCAGCTCTGGCTGTGGGGTTTGGAGGGGAGGTCTGCCCCTCTGTCAGGGGGACGCTGGGTCTCCACCCTTATCAAGGTGGGCTGGGACAGGCGTGGGGTTCCACCGCGTCAGTAGAACACCTTCTCCAGATAGGCATTCAGGAACATCCCAGTGGGGTCCAGCTTCTCCCGGATGGCACAGAACTTTGGAAAGGCAGGATACATTTTCTCGAAGTCCTTTCTGGTGCAGTTGTGGGCCTGTGGAAGCAACCAGAAGCAACAGGCCTGGTCCCTGGTGCCTGCAACTCAGCTGGGCTGCAGAACAGCCACCCCAGAGCCCCCAAGCCTGCGTGTGAGACACCCCTCCTCCAGACGCACGCGCAGGCGCACCATGTAGAGACCAAACAGAGGGGAGAGGGTCTTGGAATGCAGAGCAGGAAGGGGCTAGAATGCAGCACTGGATTGCTATTCCCATTGCCAAGGGCAGCTTGCCATAGTGAAGGGGCTGTGGTTTCAGCGCCGCCAAGAGACCTCACTTTCCTTTTAAGTAGGCTCACGGATGCCTGCCTAATCCTGCTCATAGGCTTCCTATGAGAGTCAAATAAAGCGAAAGACCCTGCATTTTCTCTGAAGACCAGAGGGCACGGCAGTCTCGGTCTGTTGGAACCAGAGTGCGGGGAGGGGAGCTGAGTGTTGAGGAGGGAGGATCAGCCGCAGCGTTTCTGATGGTTGGCTTGGAGCCCTCAAGGAGGAGAGGCGCCCCCTGGTGGAGGCCACGGCGCACAGCGGCTGCCCTGCTGCTCTGCCCGTAAGTCCTACCTTGGCCCAGTGGGGCCTGCCCCCGAACTTCTTCATGATGGTTTCGTAGGCTAGCCAGTAGTCCAGCCGCGGCACATCCTTGCCGTAGGGCCTGGGGTGGGGGACGACAGAAGGAGTTTGAGCCCTGCCCTTGCCCTGCATCCAACCCAGTCATCAGGCACCTTCCCCAAGCCCTGCCCAGACTTGGCACATGAGGTGGGGATCAAGGCTGGCTCTGCCCCCAGGACATGGACAGCAGCTATCCAGCATCTCGAGGGCATTTCTTATCTCCAAAGAATTCTGAAGAGTGTGTGTCCGCTTGTGTATTATTTAATTGGTATCTGAAAGTCATTGTACCACATAAACAAGGGTGGTTCCATAAGATGATGCAGTTGAAGTATTCCTGTCACCTGGTACCTACACAGTGCCTTTTCTGTTCAGATACGTTTAGATGCACAAATACCATGGTGTTACAATTGCCTCCTGTAGCCACGTGCTGCACAGGTCTGTAACCCAGGAGTGACAGGCTGATCTACAGCCTAGGGGAGCAGTAGATGGTACCACCTAGGTTTATCTAAGCACACCCAATGATGCTCATAATGACAAAAGCACCCACTGACACAGTTCTTAGAACATGTCCCCATTGTTGAGTGACACATGACCGTGTTTGTCTCCATACACATGCTCAGTGCTTTAGCTATCTTTTTGGCAGAGCCTTGGAAGCTCACGATAACCTGGTTCAGGTTTGGAGAACGTGGTCGTATGACCTAATGGACAATCCAGTTCTCACTGCCCAGTCAACTGGCCAAGTCAGACCGACTGACTGACAGAAAAGTCTGACTTCATTTTTAAAGATGCGAATGAACATGTTGAGACACATTCCCATGCTGCCCTCACCTCTGAATTGGTATTAACAGGTAGGGAGAAGATAGAGAGACCGATGGGGGGGCGGGGCTCACCAGGAGTTTGCGCCTCTCTGATATAAACCACCGCCCCTTCAATCAGTCTTCCAGTAACTCTCTGTCCTGGCTCTTTGGGATGCCCTCAGCAGCAGCACTCTCTTTAATCATCCCCCGGACTTCCCAAAGTCTGGGTCCTACACTGAAGAAATACACTGGAGGGTGGGTGAGGGGGGTAGTGTTCTCACGCAGTCAGAAGGGCTATGGTGGATGAAGGCAGGAGGCAGAAATTTTAGAAAATATGAACTTCTACTCCCCAGGGATAGGAGCCTCATCCTGGAGCCTGCAGCCCCTCTAAGAAGGATGAAGACAATGCAGCCATGGGTATGTGCCTTGCAGAGCCATCAAGAGGGCACGTGCACGCACCAGGGCACCTGGCGTCCAGTATGATCCTCTCGCCTGCCAAACTGAAACCCAGCCTCGGAATCTTTCTCAACCCAGCATCCCAGGCTGTCAGGGTCCCTGGCCAGAGTGGGCTTATGAGATGGACTATATTTGTCATTCCATAATATCTGTATCAGAGTTATTCCTAATTGATACTAATTCATAAGCAATGTGAATATTACATTAACATAGTATAGGCTAGCCATGACCTATGTCATCAGAACCTACAGAAGGAAGTGTTATCAGGAATCCAGAGAGAGAGAGAGAGAGAGAGAGAGAGAGAGAGAGAGAACATCTCCAGCTCTCAGAATAAGCAGAGTCCCCCTAGAGAAGGTGGCATCAGAGCCAGCACTGAAACACTGAGGAAGGACACTTTCAAATCCAAGGGGACCTCCTCCCACCTGGCCCCAGACTCTCGTGGGCCCATCACCTGTACATGATGATGTTCATGTAGCAGCTGTCCCTCTGGAAGCAGGGGCTCAGCAGGATGTTGTCCCCCCGTGTGAAGCGCACCTCCACAGGGTAGTGGGCCACCACCTTGGGGTGGGCTTCCAGCATGGCCTTCAGCTCCAGGAGCGCCTCCTTGGTCTTCTCTCTGCGCTCAGCCAGCCCAGGGGGACACAGAAGCCAGACCTCAGAGCAGGAAGGGGCGGCAGGCAGCCCATCCCCCCTGGCTCTGCATGGTGGTGACGGGGCTCCGCTCTGGGTGGCCCACTGGGTGTGGCTGCCCCATGAAGGGCCTACCTGGGAATGGCCCAGTCCTGGACGTGCTGCTTGAAGCGGCACTCGTAGGTGAAGATCTTGTGGCTGAGGTTGCTGTTCTCCTTCTTGCGGGTGAAGAGCAGCCAGAAGAAGAAGCGGTTGATCCAGCCCACAAGGCAAGGCAGGAAGGTGCTGAAGGGGACAGAGGAGGGGTGCACTGGGCCTGGCTGAGGGGGCATGATAATTGTAGTACTGGCATTTATTATGCGCCAGTTGTATGCAAGGTACTCATTTGACACTCGGGTGCCTTTGTTGGTTATTTACGGCTTGGAAATCCTCTTGCCACTCTTCAGTGGCTGCATGGGGGACCAGGTGAGAGGACTGTAACTTCAGAGGGAGGGCTTCATTGCTGACCCAGCCCCATTTTCACTCTGGCTCACCTTTCTGACTTTCCTTCTGGGCCAAGCTCCTCAGTCACCTTGGGTCCAGGAGAAAAAGGCCTGGTGGATAAAGCTCTTGAGACAAGAGTCAAAACTATGTCTTAGGCAAGAGGAGCTAGCTTTGGTACCAGGGATTGAATGCAATCCCCAGCTCTTCTTTAAATTTTGAGACAGGGTCTTGCTAAGTTGCTGAGGCTGGCTTTGAACTTGTGATCTTCCTGCTTCAGCCTCCCGAGCAGCTGGGATTACAGGTGTGCCCCACCTTACCTGGCTAAGAGGAGCTTTCTATGGTGATGGGGAGGCTCCTGACAAATCCTGAGGTGGTGCCCAGCCCTGCCTGACCTAGAACACCTGCTCTAGCAGCTGTGCCATCCCTCCAATCCCTCCCGCTCTGTGGATGCCCCACCTTTTCCTCCATTCCCTTCTACAAAACCTCAAAGTCACTGTCAGCCCCTGGAAGACAGGGCTAAGGACATGGGTCCCTTGTCTTCCCGGGGTAACTATGGTGATGAAAGTTCCTTGAATGCTTTCCACCAATGCCCTTTCTATTGGTCAGGTAGGTCCTGACTTGTTGGATCCCAGAGTCAGGCCTTGGCCTAGGACTCCAGTAGCAACATTGTATACTTTATCCACGGTTCACCTATTAATGGCTATTTGGATTGTTTTCAGCCTCTTGCCACTTCACACCACACTGCAATAAATGTCTTTGTCCCAAAGCCTCACCAGCTGGTTGGGGCAAAGGGCAAGTGGGGTTTTAATTTCAGCAGGTCATTGCTGGACTATAGTATTCACGGTCCTTCCCCACCTTGGGAAGCCTGGATTGTTGCAGGGTTAAGTGGCCAGTGGGTACCAATGCCCTGGATGGGGTCTCCAGTCCCAAATTCTTGTCCCTGGAAATGGAGCTAGAGCTGTCCAGGCAATTACAAGGGAGGACTCTGTGCTTCCTGGGCCAGGAAGGAGCTGCCACCTGGCCTTCCACTCCAGGAAAACTCACACGCCACATTATAGCCTTCAAAGTCTATATCCACGCACACACACACGCGTGTGGGCCCCCCACACAAGTAAGTTCCTTTTTTCTATTTATAAAAGAGCTAAATGTTCACCATAGCTAGGCTGGAAAGCCAAGAATACAGAGGAAATTCCCCAGGCTAGAGCAGCATCTTGCCCAGGGCCTGCGTGTCTGTCCAGGTGGTGGAGAGGGAGGTGGGCTGTGGTGGGCTGTGCCCCAGCTAACATTTATGTTTGCCTTTGGTGGTGGGACCCCCAGGACATGCACTCCAGCCTGGTCAGCCTGACACCCTGAAGCCCTGGCTCTCCTACAACATCATGTGCGCTCAGGGCTCAGGGATGCAGGAAGGTGAGGTGAACAGCTCTAGTTGTGTCCTCGAAGTTGTAGAGTCTTGTGTATGTTCAGGGCTGTGGGCAGAGAGGCTAAGACAGCCTCAGGGGAAGCAGACCTCAGGTTGGCAGCTGAAAGCTGGGGCACCAGGTGCCAGAGGGGGCAAGTCCTGGCAGGGGACTCAGGGGCAAGGTCCAGAGCCATTTTGTGGGGACAGCCAATGCTGGGCCTGGGGGAACCACCAACCAAGACCCTATGGGCACAGGCCAACTCAGGGTCCTGCTGAGCTGAGCTGGCTCTAATCACCTTCTAGAGCCACTAAAGATTCACTGCAGTAGGTGCTGGTGATACCAGGATGAAGGAGGCCATCTGCATGGTCACGAGGAGCTGAACGGAAAGGCCAAGAGCTATCAAAGTAGGCAACTTGGTGATCACTAAAAAGGTAAGAAGCATGGAAGGGGGACTAACTCACTAGAGTGCTTAGTGAAGGTGGGAGGCTTGAGCTATGTGTGGAGGGGTAACTGGAAGCTCACCATGTGGACAAGAGAAAGACCTTGGAGGAAGAAGAAAGCCCAGGCCCCACATGGTGGTGCGCACCTGTAATTCCAGTGGCTCAGGAGGCTGAGCCAAGAGGATTACAAGTTCAAAGCCAGCCTCCGCAATTTAGCGAGGTACTAGGTAACTCAGTGAGACCCTGTCTCTGAATAAAATATTAAAAAATAAAAGGCTAGGGATGTGGCTCAGTGGTGAAATGCCCCTGGGTTCAATCCCTGGTACAAAAAAGAAGGAGGAGGAGGAAGAGGAGGAGGAGTGGGGGGTGGGAGGGGAAGGAGAAGGAGAAGGAGAAGGACAAACCCCAGGAGCAAAGGCTGATTTTATCCCAAGGCTAAGTAGGCAAGAGGGATAAATGGTGAAGGATGTGGACTCAGATCTATTCACACTTCTTGAATCAAATCAAAACTCACTACAGAGCCGGGCGCGGTGGCACATGCCTGTAATCCCAGCACTTTGGGAGGCTGAGACAGGAGGATCGCGAGTTCAAAGCCAGCCTCAGCAATGGCGAGGCCCTTAGCAACTCAGTGAGACCCTGTCTCTAAATAAAATACAAAAAAGGACTGGGGATGTGGCCCAGTGGTCGAGTGCCCCTGAGTTCAATCCCCGGTACCACACACACACAAAAAAAAAACTCACTACAGGATTACTTCAGGAATTGAGATGGTGTGGGCTAAGGACCATATAGATCAAGGGAATAGAATTGAGAGTGTAGAAATACACCTTGACATATTTGGTCAATTTGATAATTTGATGGGAAAAGAAGAGTCTTTTAACAGATGGTGCTGGGCCAACTGGGTAATCCACAAGTGAAAGAATGAAGTTGAATCCCTACCTCAAACCATAGAGAATGATCAGAGCAACAGAAGAGCTGAAAGTATAAACTATGAAACTCTTAGAAGAAAACCTTTGTCATCCCAGGTTAGGACTTTTTCTTAGAGACAACATACAAAACAACAACAACAGAATAAATTAGACTTAATGAGAATTAAAATTATTTGTGCTTCACAGAACATCATTAAAAAAGTAGAAAGACTAATCATAGAATGAGAGAAAATATTTGCAAATCATATATATGATAAGGGACTGGATCCAGATTATATTTGAAAAGTCTCTTAAACTCATCAGTAACAAGTCAAATAATCCAATTTCTTAAATGGGCAAAAAAATCTGAATTAGACATTTCTCCCACCAAATGTGGTACACAAATGGCCAATAAGCACTTGAAAAGATGTTGAATGCCATTATCATGTTTTCTAATGAAAACCAGGATGAGATAGCGTTTTGCATTCAATAGGATGACTTTGTTAGGATATGGAGAAATTGGTATATTTATAAATTGCTAGTGAGCTTATAAATTGGCACAGTTCCTTTGGAAAACCAGCCATTTCTTAAAAAGCTGAGCATGGAACTACTATCTGATTCAGCAATTCCTCTCCCTGTACCCAACAAACTGAAAATGAGTCCACACACAAATTTATACATGAATGTTGATGGCAGCATTATCCAGGGGCACCAAAAAGTGGAAATAACCCAAATGCCCATTCACTGAAGAATCAATAAATAGGATGTGGTCTAGCCATACAATGTATAATTATTTGGCCATAGAAGGAATGAAATAGCGACACATGCTACAACACAAAGAACCTTGGAAACAATGCACAAAGCAAAATAAGCCAGTCACAAAGTTCACCGATCATCTAATTTCATTACAAGAAATGTGCAGAACAGGCAAATTGATAGAGACAAGGAGCAGATTAGTGTTTTCCAGGCTTGGGGTTGGGATGTTGGGGAATGCTGATGGGGAGGGACAGTAATGTTCAATTAGACTGAGGGCATGGTTGTATCACACTGTGAATATACAAAGAACTGTTAAATTGCCCAGTTAGAAGGCTAAACTGCATGGCTTGTGAATTTTAGTTTAATGAGACTCCCATTTGCCTTGAGGCAGGAGGTGATATCATCTAATTTTTCTTTTGGAATGAATAGCCTGGCTAGTGGGTGGAGGGTGCAGGAGTGAGGTGGGAGGCAGGGAAGGAGCTGGTGTGGGGCTATGAGGACAATGCCCAGCGGGAGCACCAGAGACGAGTGGATGCATTTGAGGGAGATCCAGCAGAGGGGCTAGGATGACCTGAGGACCAGTAGATGACCACGGTGCTCATCCTAGATGTGATAGTCATCTGGTTCTGCAGGCCCCTAAGCAGTGTTTCCTGGAGGGGAGAGTTTGGGGAGGCAGGAGCCAGAAGTAGGGGAAATGTGAACGGCACCCTTCAAAGCAAAGGATAACAGCCAACACTTGGTACATCCTCCATGGGTCAAGGGTTGCTTAAGAGTTTTACACCATCTCACTAGGGCCTTGCAACTCTGTCATGGGTACTATTACCACTTCTGTTTTATGGGTGAGGAAACTGAGATATGGAAACATTTTGCAACTTTCCCCAGTCCTGCTAGGTGGAACAGCAGGAATCTGAAGACAGAAAGTTGGACTCTAGTTTGAGACTAATTCCCACTGTATTTTCTCATGGTCAAACCCAGGGAATGAGTCTTATGCATCAGATGCCAGACACTTCATTGCAAAGATGGATTGGACTCAGGCACCCATCACAGGGTGAAACCACCCCTGGGGAATGCACAGAAAACTCTGGGAGCCCAAGAGGAAACTCTTCAGTTGGCCTGGGAACAAGTGGGAATGGCCTCCAGGAGGAGAGGAAATGTCAACATCAGAGAAGGGACAAAATAAAATTCTCTATTTTCTTATCTCCTGTCATTGGAAAGTTGACCCAGAATGAAGTATCTCCACATGGTGCCCATTATTTGTCAATATTATATCTCCTACTCTCAGCCATGTGCTGTTAGGAAATAAATCTACAGTCCTGGTCCCATTGGGACACTCACTCCGTTAAAGTGACTGACAGAGGGTCAGTCCCAGGTAGGCCCTGATTAAGGAGCCTGGAGATGATTTCATCTATGCCCGGGCACACCTGTTATTTATTTGTTCTCAGGTCTAGACACTTCTACTTTTTTTAATACACCATTGATTTTTTTTTGTTTTTGTTTTAATATACTTTGGATCTATCTATCATCCATCCATCATTCATCCTTCCCTCATCCATCGTCCATCCATCCATCCATCCATCCATCATCCATCCATCCATCATCCATCCATCATTCATCCTTCCATAATCATCCATCCATCATTCATCCTTCCATAATCATCCATCCATCCATCCATCCATCCATCATCCACCCATCCATCATCCACCCATCCATCATTCATGCATTCTCTCCATTTCCACAGCCACCACCTCATAATGTGGGTTTGCAGCTCCTCCTCACATTACCTCTGCTCCTTCCCAGCCATCCCTCCTGGCAGGTGGATGGCTCATTTTAAAATGCTTCCTCTCTCAAACTCTTCTAATGACTTCCACTGCCCTTTAGGTGAGCCCAGGACTCCCCAGGTGATTCAAATGTGCATCCAGAGATGAAAACCACTGCCAAGACCCAGGAGACAATTTGTATTATCCTTCTAATGAGCTACATCTTCAGTAGCATATGGCAGTTGCAGAAAAAGGTACCTTTGCATTCCTACCTGGTCCAGAGCAGGAACTCCAGTAAGTAGAATCCAATGGCATAGTCCCAAAACCAGCTGGCTGAAGAAGAGGGGGGCTGGGAAGGAGAATGTGTCATCAGTTCAGCACGAGGGCTGAGCTGCCTCCTGACTTCTGATGTCCCACGTAGGAGTGGCTTATGCAGGAAGGGAGGGCAGCTGAAGGCCTTCCTTCCTGGAGGAAGAGGCAGGTCCCATGCTCTAACCTTTGGTTTTGTGCTTCTTTCTCCAAGTGTTTATTCATTTACTTTGCACAAGGTAAAGATGCTCATTGTCCCTCCTCTGGAAAGCCCATTAGCCAGGGGGTCTAGCAATCACCCTTTATGAGCCTATGCTGCCCCCAACATGAGGGGTTGTGGCCCTATCAATGCTCATCTGGGTGATGGCTCTTTGTTTTCATCTGATGAGAAGCAGCCATTGGCCAAGGACATGGGGGAGATAAAACTAGTGGTCTCTTCAACTCTACGATTGGTGGTGGGGGCAGTGGAGGGAAGGACAGACATATGAGAGGTTTCTGAGGTCCAGCCCAGCTGTCTAGGACTCTCATCTGTCCTACCCTATCCTCTGCTTCATTCTGCCTACATCTAGGCTGACCCTGAACATACCCTCAGGTCCCCACTCTGGATACACCGGGTCCCACATGGCCCCCTTTCTCCTTCCCTCCACCCTCGGTCCTTACCACTCACTTCCTTACACTCAGCCACACTCCCAGCTCTCCGACCGTCAGGATGGCATCAAGTGTCAGTCACTCTGGGGCTGGGTAGCACCCTCTCCAAGATGCTGGGTGAGGCCAGGTACACCGCCACACCTACCTTGTTGGTGTGGTCCTGGTAGATGATGCTGACGTTCTCACTGTGTGGGAACCACAGGAAGCGAAAGTACTCGGACTTCTTCAGATGGCCGTCCAGGTTGTCCAGGACCTAGAACAGCAAGAGGAAAGGGAAGAGACTGGTGGTCACAGAAGGTGGTAGGGAACACCGGAAATCAGGGCCCAGGCGTGCTTCAGTCTCTCTCAAGCAAAAGGAAATACTTGAGATTGCCCACACATTGCCAAATGGCATGGAATCAGTCTTCAAATATGCTGGCTGTTAAGATGGTCCACTTACACCATGACTTCCTTAGGCAGCCTAGAGGATGCAGTGACTTCTTGTGTGTCCTACCTTAAGCAATTACTAGTTTGGGAGAGTTACCTATCACTGTGCTTCAAGTTCTTCATCTATAAAACCGGGACTGTCATGGAGATTAAATGAGCTCATGGCCAGGACGTTCTTAACATGCTACTCGGCACCTGTTAAGCATTAGGTAGGCATAAACTACAGTTTCTAGAACAGTTACTCTTATATTGTCATCATCATCATTGCTACCATCATTACCATTATCTCTTATCCCCTGATGCATAGTAGTTGTTTTTTTTTTTTTTTTTTTTTTTTTTTTTTAATGAATGAACAGGTGAGTCCTGCTCTGAAGTGGCTCGTCTCTGACACATTGAGATAATGTCACAGGTGAATCATCTCCCTGAAGCCCATCATGTAGGTATGGGTTAAGTTGTGACCACAGTATAGATTTTGGGGTTGACTGCCAGTTGTGGGGTTGGGGAAGAGCTCTGGTCTTGGAACAAGTTCTGGATTCAAGTCCCAAATTCCAGCATCAGATGTAATGGTTCCCCTTTCTCAGCTCTGGTTCCTGGAACAGGTCTGTCCAGCTTCCCACCTGGGATGGTTCCATGATGGAAGGGTGACTTAGCACTAAACTAGGCACAGTATCTCTGTGGTACTCATCTAGCACTAAGTGGTTGTTGACTGGTGGCACCAACCCAACTCTTCCACCAGAGCTTGCAAACTGTCCTCTCTGGAGATTGAGGGTCCCTGGGATCATGGATTTCCTAGGAGCACCATCAAAGGACTTTGGCCCCAGAGAAACTGCTGTTTTGCTAGCTATTGGCATGAAGGGTTCTAGTGGGTTCTGTCCCTCAAATTTAGAGTAATAATGCTATGGGATTGGTTTTTGGGAACTAGTGAGCAAGGCTACAAAGAGTGGACAATGCTGAAAATTTATTGTAAAAAAAACACAAGGACAGCTCATTCTCAGCAGCGCGTTCACAGAATTGGACCAACATCTGACCTCACTCTACTGTCCTGCATCACTTTCTGATTCTGACATTTTATGGGCTTGAGAATGGCCCCTTCCTTTAATAGGGCTGTGATCAGCATTCAACAATCTTATTGAGATGCTTTAGGAGCACCAGTATAGGGGAGCAAAGAACTGGATCAGAGATGAGTCCCATCTAGCCAGCAGGGAGGAGATGGAGAAAATCTTGAAAAGGATCATCAGTAGTCTTGATCACTGACCACTGAGTTACGTTGGGTTGAGCAATTCCACGTACTTCATGGACCCTGGGGTGCAAAGGATGTCTCAGAGGAGACCTCTGCACTGCAGAACTGATCACCCAGAAGCAAGAGGAAGGGGATAAATATGAAGAAGAGAGGATGACATGTGTGGGCCAATCAGGTGTGACCAGGATATCCAGCCTGGAGAGTCCAGGGTTGGCTCAGACCCTGGACTCAGCATGCACTGTCAGCCAGGTAGGTGGATGGGTATTTTATCAAAAGATGTCAGGGACCGGAGTTGGGGACTGTCTCTGTGAGGTGCAAGGGCAGTGAGGATCTGTACAAGAATCCCTTTAAGCCTGACAAGAATCCCAGGAGGAGAGAAGCCACCAAGGACACTGGCTGGCCAGTGAGTGGGAGGAGCAAAATCCTGCTCCCCACATCCTGGAAGGATGAGCTGGCTGGGTTCATGTCCTCCTCAGGGACAAGGCCCAGGTGCTTTCAGCAGGGGCTCCAAAGGAGGGACATAGTAATGCAGTTCACAGTCCTCTGTCCCAGGGGTGGAGGACAACAAGGGACAGTTTTGCATCCAAGTGCTTCACTGGCTCACAGGATGTCAGACCTGAAAGACCTTGGGAATGTCAAGTCCAACCTCACTTGTAAACACTATGAAATTGAGGCCCCAGGTGTTTGAGGCACAGGATCAAAGTCACACAGAGAAAGCAGCACAGCCAGGCTCAGGGGCCTGGCCTCTCCCCAGAGCCCATTTCCTTCCCCTTGAGAGCTTTCTGTTGTGTAATTATGTGTGTGTGCACCTGTGCGGCTCTCTGGGTTCTCTTTTAGCAGAGGAGATCACAGTTGTTATTTCTCAGGAGTCATCACAGCCTTTTTTTTTTTTTTTTTTTTTTTTTGGTACCGGGGATTGAACTCATGGGCACTCCACCACTGGGCCACATCCCCAGCCCTTTTTGTATTTTGTTAGAGACAGGGTCTTACTGAGTTGCTAAGTGCCTCGCTATTGCTGAGGCTGGCTTTGAAATGGCGATCCTCCTGTCTCAGCCTCCCAAGTGCTGTGATTACAGGCAAGCACCGCCACTGGGCCAGGCTCATCACAGCCTTTTAAATCAAAGACATTGGAACTTGGAAACAAATTGAAACTTTGTTTCAAATTGGGACCTTTGAAACATTGCTTAAAAGTTTCACTTTGAGTTTTCAAGAATGTCCTAAGTTACAAGTCTCCAAGTTGAGGTGAGCTGCAGGCTCAGGGACAGCTGTCAGCAGACCTGTATGAGTGTGTATGCACAAGTGTGTATGTTGGGGTCGGGGAGGCAGCCCAAGGTGAGGATCTAATGGAAGAGGGACTTGGCGGGAATTAGTCTCAACCCATCCCAGTAGAGCCAAAGGTGGAGCATAGAGGGTGGGCCTGGTGTCAAAGGACCACCCGTGCACTCAGCAGTTCTGGTATATGAAAAGGAACATGGGGTTCTCTGGCAAAAAGAAGCAATCCCTTTATCTCTGGGTCAAAATATTCAGTTTCAAAATGATTAAGTTCTTACCCAAGCCAGAGGCAGAAAAACAAATTCAGCATCCAGGCAGGACGGAGCCCCTCTCTGACTGGGAGTAGTCACTGCTACCTGTCTCTGCCTCACCTTTGGTTTTCATTCACCCCTTAACCTGCCTGTGCTCTACTGGTGCTGTTCTCTTGGAGGTCAGCAATGGCCTCCCGAGGACCACTCAGATCTGGGTATTGATCCCTGAGCCGCTGCAGCACTGGCTGTGTGGGCTCTCCAACATGGAGGCCAGCACCTGCAGCCTTGGGAAACTGGCCCTCTCCTCCCTGTTTTCCATTCCTGTTTGACTGCGCCTAGTTTCCTTCACCATCCCTCTTGGCTCTCTCATCCCCCGAGTGCTCCTGTGCCCTAAGGGTCCTCCCCTTCTCACACACACCCACTCTCTTTGGGTGGTCCACACTCTTCCATCAATTGCCCAGGAGACTCCTGACCTCTGCTGCGGGGTGAGTAGTGCTCCATCCCCAACCTGAATTCTTGTGTTCAAGTCCTGACCTCCAGGTCCTCAGAATGGGACTGTTTAACCAGGCTATTCCTGGGGGCCTGGTTCCATGACGGCGGAGATTACCACTGCGCAGGGAGTCCTGGGCATGTCCTCTCCTGGCTCTCATCTGGCCCTTGTCTGCTGGGGCAAACCCCCTTCTTGCCCACCTGTCTGCCACCCGCTGCAGTTCCTCCAGGGTTCACTGCCCACAGGCTCAGGCCACAGTCTCCCCAGGGCTAAAGAAAGGAGTGGTGAGTTCAGACTTCCAAAATCATGGGGGCCCCGGGGACTGTCGGTGGGGTGTGGCCTACTAGCTGAAGTCCTCCATTTCTCTCCTGAGGCTGAGCAGCGGTGAGCAGGGGACCAGTACCTCCTTCAAGGTTGAGGGGAAGGACGTCTCCTGCAGGTGGAACTGGGGCACGCACTGCAGGGTGATGGTGAGGATGGCCCCCAGGCAGCCCAGGTGCACGCGTGCGGCCTGGAACACCTCTGCATTGCTGGACTCGGAACATTCCAGAATCACCCCATCAGCTGTCATCAGAGTCAGTGCCACCACCTGGCAGTGGGAGAAGAGTCACACTTCAGAACCCTGCTTGGCCCCTGACCCCACTTCCCTGCTTGCCTCAGGAGGGAGGCCAGGTGTCACTCAGAGGACCACCGGGACTTCCCCACCCTGTCTCCTGGAGACCAAGGCCTCTCAGTTTCAAAGGAGAAGGGAAGCAGGGAAAGGCGGGCTGCGTCTGGGTGGGCACCAGGCCTCAGCAGCCCTCATCCTGTGTGTCCCTGGAATGGCTGCCTCTCTCTCTCTGTGGCCTCACAGCCAGGAGGCACAGAGCCTCCCCTGCCCAGAGGGGCTCTGGGGGTGGGATGGGCTAGGCTGCCAGAGCCAAGAGCTCCTGGGGAAGCCGCTTGGTTATGGTTTGGAGCTTGAATGTCCTCTAAAAGCTCCTGTGTTAAAGACATGGTCACCAGGGCAGCACCATCCGGAGGTGGGCTTTGGGGGAGGGATTGGATCATGAGGGCTCTGACCCCATGCGTGGGTTGAGCCACTTAATCCATCCAGTTTGATGGCTGAATATGCGCCAAGGGGAGGCGGGACATGGCTGGAGGAAGTAGGTCCCTGGGGGCCTGCCCTGGGAGAGTTTGTCTTGTCCCTGGCCCCTCCTCTCTCTCTCTCTGCTTCTGCTGCCACGTGCTGAGCAGCTTGTCTGCCACTCCCTGCTGCCCTTAGTGTCTGCCGTGGATCTGGCCCACCACGGACTGACCCCTCTGAAACCCAAGTCAAAATAGATCTTTCCTCCTCTAAGTTGTTCTTAGCAGGTATTTTGGTCACAGTGACAAAAAAACTGGCTAACACAGAAGGCAAAGTAAAGGCGTGTGTGCCTCTGGGTCAGGCCAACCCTGTGGTCCCAACTCGGTCAGGAGCAGAGTCCCTGCAGCCTTGCTGTCTTCGCTACTCCTGGTCTACGTGCTGGCCACGCTGGGCCTTCCCCGGCCGTAGGGACCCCCTTTCCCGAGGAACTCCATCCTCCTTCTTGGCCACACCAACCAGAAACTTTGGGTTTCTGCTAGTACTTGGAACTTTGGTTAGAAATGGGTGACAGCCCTTTCGGCCCTTGGCCTCCATTTCCAGAGGGACCCTCTTCACCACTGTTTAAGTCCTTCTCCACGCTCTGCTACCTGCTAATTTGGATGGAAATTGCTTCTGACATGTTGCTGGCGGCTGGGTGGCTCAGTGTGAGAGAAAAAGATACAGCCGAACTAATTCTGATTAACAGTGACCAAAGACCAGAGAGGAGAAAGTGGCAGAAATGGGGCATGGTGGCAGCTGTGGGAGGGAGGACATCGTGTTTATTTTTACAAAAGCCAGATTGGGTCTGAGATCCAGAGCAGCAGATGAGAGCCGGCCTGGGCAAGGCTTCGTTGGGATCTAAACACCGTGAAGGGAAGGCACTGTGTTTACTGACCAACTTTCATGTTCTTCAACCTTTGTTTCCTTATCTGTGAAATGGGTATAATAGCAACAACCATCTCAGAAAGTGGGGCGAGGACTCAATGAGAGAATATGCCAAGCCTGTGGCTATCTGCCTAGCATAGAGTGGACACTAAAGGTGTCAGCCCCGTCTCCTTGCTCCCTGCCATGGGCCTGAGATGCAAAATCCTAATAGCAAGCTCCTCCCCATGGTTTCCGGACATGGCTTCCAGGGCTTCCAAAGAAAAGTGGCCAGGGAATCTTGCATGCATTTGGATGTCTGGTCTCTCAGATTGCTTTTGTTCTCTGCTGATCATTATGTAGAAACTCAGGTGACCAGCTTGACATCAGTCCTGGACAATGTGCTAGGACTGCAGCCAAACTGTGTGTGTGTGTGTGTGGGAGGCTCCCAGGCGGTCTTCAGCCCCCGATGCGACCGGGCTCTCTTGGGCAGTAAACCCAGCTTTGAAGAGGAAATGGCGGAGTCCAGGGAGGACTCCACACACTTGCCCACGTGCCCCTCCAAAGACAGTATTGCTGTGGCTCTGCAGTAGCGCACTTGCCGGGCATATGTGAGACACTGGATTCGATTCTCAGCACTGCATATAAATAAGTAAAATAAAGGTCCATCAACAACTTAAAAAAAAAAAAAAGTTAAAGCTGTGTGCTCTGGAAGGTTGGCTTCGGACACAGGCGTCCTCTGAACTGCCATTTGTCGGCTGCCCATTTCTTGTGTGCTACCTGAGGGTCATTTCCCATACACCATCTCTCTAGAGTTGGATTTGATTCACGCTTCGTTTTAGCTGACAATTTTCACAGCAATGTCCAGAAAAGTTGAGCAGTCTACCTGCGTGCACCGGCCCAATGAGGGTGGGGGGAGTGAGGCTTTGACTGCAGGTTTGAGCCCCAGACTTTCCCAAGCTGGAGCCTTAAAAAGTTCAAGAAATGTATTTCAGGAAAGGTCACACATCCCTGGCCCACCTGGGTGGGCTCTACCATGAGTCATTTTGCTGCTGTCCTGATCCCTGGTCCCACTTGCTAAACGGAACAGCCCCATCCCTGGCTGGGCTTCTGGCTTGGGGATGGGGATGGCACCCCTTGCCCTGGCTGCCCTTTGCCATGTGGTGCCTACAAGGCTCTGGAGAGGAGGAGGGGGCAGGGCTCCTCTTGACTGCTAGCAGCAGGCCTGGGGCCCCTTTGGTATGGATGAAGTTTAGGGAAAGAAACCCTGTCCCTGGAGGCCCCTGTCGAGTCCCCATCAGAGAGGAGATGGGCTGGGCTTGAGGTACACATGACGACGCTGTGCCCGCCCTGCTTGTAGCAGCAGGGGACCCACCTGAGTGGCCAGGATGCCATGCTTGATCCCCGTGTTGTGGGTTCCGGACCCGATGACGCCACCTGCTGTTACATCGGACACGGCTCCCAGGCTAGGCTCAGCAAGAGGGAGCAAGAGGGACACCAGAGACCAGTTAGGCTTCTCAGGACTATAGGCCTCCTGCATTGAGTGGAGGCCTTACCTACATCTACCCTCAGCCTGGGCAGCACGGCTGGCCCTGCTTCTCTCTGTGCCTCATCTCAGTGGGCTGCGGGAGGAGCCAGGGGAACATGGTGTAGTCTGAGGGGAGGCTGCCCGTGGGGGTCTGGGGTGTCTCCAGCACACAAGGCCACTTTCCTCCATCCATCCACATCTTTCCACTGGACGATGCCACATGCTTCTGCAGACTCCTCCGCAGCCAGCCTGGGCTGTCCTTGTGGGACTGGCTGGTTCTAAGCACACACGCATCCCAGAAGGCTGGGAGCTGGTGACCCTCTCTGACCTGCCAGGGAGAGAGGACAAGGAGGGCCTGCCACCTCTCTGCTGGGAAACCTGCAGGGGTTCCTTGGGGCCTCCAGGATAAAGCTTGTATCCCTCAGCCTGGAGCTCCAGGCTCCAGAATGGGTAAGAGGAGCTCTGGGGGAACAGGGACGGACCCACACGGGGAACCACACTCTTTGGGAGGCATGTGCTATAGGGGTGGGAATTAGAGATTCTTGCCTGGATCTCAGGGTCACAGAGGAGGAGTGGAACAGGAGTTTAAAAAAAAAAAAAAAAAGTCTTACTTCTTGGGAATTTTCTGAGACATTCTGCACTAGCTTAAGGGAGAAGGAAACAAATATTTACTGATGGCCCAAGGACAGCCAGGGCCATGGGCTACGCTGTAGCTACCCAACAACCCAGGTAGCCTAGGGTCCCACAAAGAAATGGGCTGGGCCTGGGTCTCACCAGTAGGAAATGGGAGGGTGGGCATTTGGCCTGGCCCTGCCCCAGCTGCAAGAGAACACAGGCCTACTTGTCCTACTTTCGCCATTTGACAATGACTGGAAAACCTCCCTTCATATCTTCCTGGGGAGAGGAGATGTGCCCTGGGGCTTCCCTGGCAGAACAGGAAGAGGATGAGAGAAACTTAAGCAATGTCTAGCCTTCCCCTGCCCACCCCTTCACTGTCCAGTCCACCCCTGTCCACCATGGTTGGGTTAGTTGGTGATATTGCTCCTTCTGAATATACCAAGGTGGATAAATGGAGGCCCTTGTACAGGGACCTATGGGAAGGAAGGCTGAGACGCTGGCCCAGAGAGGGTGGAGTTAGGGCTTGCTGTTCCCTTGGCCTGGAATCCCTTCCTCCTTTCTTTTTCCTGATTAATATCTAGTCATCTTTGAATCCTCCTGCAGAGACCCTGCTGATTCCCACCCTCTTACATATACCCCTCCTGCCAAGGCTGATCTTGAGGCCGACTGGAGGCCTACAGTGCCCGGGCACGTGGTTGACATTGAGGCTGCCACCCTGCATTGGGCTGGTCAGTTTCTGCACCTGTCTCCCCCTGGCTGGGAGTCCTCACGTGTGGGGTCTGGGCTTTGCTCATCTTTGCCCCTCTAGAGCTTGAACGGGGTCCACACAGGGAAGACACTCCATGACAGTTGGCACTGCCGTGACCCTCAGAGAGGCAGGAGCAGATTGTTTCCAGAGTGCAAAGGAGTTGCGATGCCCAGGCCCTATTAGATAAGATCAAGGCCAAGTTCAGGTTCCAGCTGCAACAGGATTGCTACACTGATATACCAAACAACCATCTCCCAATGGTTGAAATTCACAGAGATTTACTCCTCTGGCTGCATTTGATTTGTTTCAGTGGAAATCCCCTGATACCACACCTGAACGATCACTGACACCACATTTAGATGGAGAGACGAGTGAGGCCGTGGATGGGCATGGCAGGAAGCCCTGTGGCTTGGTCACAATGCTCCTCTGTTCCTCTGAGTGCTTATTTTGCATATCCTTCTGTTTTGATCCCTAGAGTTGCTTATTGAAAAATTTCAGGAATACTTTAATGCACCACTGTGACACCCTTGTTCAAGACTGTTATGTAATGTTCAGCTCAAGTCCAGCCTGCTTCTTTCTGTTCCCACAAAAGAGCCCCTGGACCCATAGGGGATGAAGAGACAGCTATCCCGAGGGGGAAGAATGGGGATCCAGAGAAATAGGAGCACCCTGAGAAGCACTATTCCCAAATCCCCCATAATCTTCAGTGACTGGCCCAGGCCAGTGCAGGGGTGGTGGCCATCCCTGGCCCACCTGGGAATGGGAAGGGGCTCTTACTTGGACAGAGCCAGGCCATGCTTGTCCAGCTGTGGGTGCAGGTCTGTCAGGAGGATGCCAGCCTCCACGGTCACCTGCTTCTTCTCCTTGTCCACCTGCAAGAGACCAGCCGAGCTGGGAGGCACCAGGCCCTCACCCAGCCTCACCCCGGCAGCCAGGCTCCTTGGGAACATAAGTGTCAGTCCCAGCTGGTGATCAGCTCTAGTCAACTCTAGCCAGCTCTAGCCAGCTCCTGCTGCAGGCAGCCTAAAGGGGCATGAAGCCTGAGGAGGCTGGAGCCTGGGTGGAGGAGGAGAGGCACACCTGGGGTAGGGAGCATTTTGCCCAGACTTACACAGCAGAGCCAGAACCAGGATCCTACCCACCTGCTCAGACTGGGACAGTGGGACTTCTTTGTGTTCCTGTGCAAAGTAAACCAACTAAAGAGGGCCTGCTCCCGTAGGGTTTTGACTTTCTTAAGTTCAGATTCTCCATTTATCTCACCCTGGAAAGATCTAGGCAAAGGCCGAGAACTGGAAGGGCAGAGACGTAGCGTCTGTTTGATGCCCATCAAGCAACAAGGGTGCTGTCATGAGATCCCCACAGCAGCTCTGAGCAGTAGGAGCAGTCTCTGCATTTTACAAGTGTGAGACTGAGATTCAGGGACTTGAAGTCACTTGTCCAAGGTCACACAAACCCTAGTAGTAGAACTGAGATGAGAGTCCACATCTGTTGAACTCCAAAGCTCATGCTCCTTCCATTGACCCAGAGCAAAGAGCTCAGTAAAATAAATTGCTAGAGCTCAGTCCTCACTAATTAGCAATCAGAGTTAATTACTGCCATGTCTGATATCTTGGCCCAGATGTTTTCTACAAGGTAGAGACTGTCAGCCTGAGCAAATGAGGAAATAGCAAGAGAACCTCAGATCCTTGCTAGTTGGGCTTGGGGAGGGGAGATTATCTGCCAAAAATCATAGGTTAGGAGCTCTGACCTTAGCAGGTGAGAACAGAGTTCTAACAAGTTCTAACCTGTCCAGAACCCTGAGTTGCTGGCAGGTGCCAGGTGTAGGCTCTGAATTGCATGGACAGCATCCCAGCACAGGGCTCATGTCAGTCTTGGGTCTGTGCCCAGCTTTGCTGCTGTTTGGCTGTGTTTGGTTGGCGAGTCACTGACCCTCTCTGATCTTTAATTTCTCCACTTCTAAAGCTAGTTAAGTGCCACTTTGGGTCTCTCTGAATTTGTCATTGCAAGTCTGTCTTTTTGGAATCTGATTCCCTGCTCCAGTTCTAGCAAAGTGGAGAGGAGGCTCTAGCAGGAGAGGGGAGTAGACATCTTCTCCATGGCCATAGAGGCTGGGCTGACCTGACCTGAGGCCTCCTCAAATCCAGGGAGGGTTCAGATGAGGAGAGGAAAGGCCAGGAATCAGGGTGTTGCTCTGGAGACTTGGGGGTAGCAAGATGTTGAAAACTGAGGGGAAAGGCTGAGGGGCATGTGCCCTGGGGTCTGGGGTGAAGGTGGAGGCTGTCGAGCGAGGTGCCAGGGCTCCTGTACCTGGAGAACCCGGTTCATCTTGCCCATGTGGATCATGAAGCCATCAGTGCAGGCAATGTCTGAGGGTGAGTGGCCACCACCCACCACTTTCACCTTCTTGTTCTGCTGCCTGGCCAGGGCCAGCACCTGCCAAGACATGCAAGAGTCAGAGAGGCAGCGAGAGAACCTGTAGGGTCCTGACCTGACCTGCAGGGGGCGCAGGCAGCCAGGAGATGCACCAGGCCTGAAGGACTCTGCCTGGCTCCAGACTGCTAAAGAGAGCCAGAGGATGGGCCTGGAGGTGATCCTGGATGGACATCCAAGGGACCCTCCCAATCTGCCACTCTGGTTCATTCTCTCTGCTGCAGCTAGAGCTCTCTAAAGGCAAACCCCATTATATCCTCAACAACACAAAACCTTCCGAGGGCGCCCCAGGGTCCTAAGGATAAGACCCAAGCTCCTTAGCTTGACTACAAGGACCTATGGTCTGCCTGCATGCTCAAGTAGGGCTCCTCCAGGGGCAGTATCAGTGACTGAATTGGACTTTGAACCTGCAGAACATAGTCCAGGCCTGGCAAAATAGGTGGTATCTAAAGATCATTGAATGAAGAAATAAATGGATGAATGATGTCACTTAAATGAATCTGTTCACCGTCTCCTCCATTCTCCGACAGCCTCCTATCTGTGCCACAGAACACTAGCCTTACGATTTATACCACAAAGTGCTCCCAGTCCCGTGAAATCAGGAAGCACATGAGACTGGGCAACGCTGTGCAGGGCCTGGTCTTCGCCAGCTCCTCCCCCTTCCCACCTGCTGCACAGCATGTTGAAACCCATGGTGCTCTACTATAAAGAGAGTTTAACTGTGTAACACCATTTTCCAGATCGGGGGAAACCTCCTGCTCTTAGTGATTCACAGGGCCAGGGGCTCTGCTTGGGAACACCTTTGTATGTGCTACATATGCCCCCCCACCCCCGCAGCTCCCTCCCTCTCCCTCCAGTGGGGTCTGTTGCCCCTCTGATCTGTCCAAAGCCACTCTGCCTTGTGGGCATCTCTGCCCCCACCTGCAGCCACCACCCAGGTACTCTCCAGATGCTCTTCCCTTCCTATACTCAGCACTCTTCCCTCCTACCCACTGATTCTTCTCAGAAATCCATTGCAAGTGTGAGTGTGGATGAGACAGTGTGCATGAATATCTGTGCACATGTGTGTGCACGCATGCAGATCACACAAGAGGACTGAGCAGCGAATGCAGATCTGAGGTCTTTGGAACATGGCTATGCAGATTAGAGGTGGGCGGGAGCCACCAGCTTGGCTGGGGCTGGGGTGGGATCTTAGCCCAGCAAGTCCCATTTCTAGCCTCCTCTCCATTGCCAGGGCAGCAGTGCAGAGGTGGATACTCACCTCTCTAACCTCTTCCACAGATGTGGGCTGATAGTACATCTCTGGGCAACAGCCATAAGTCCTTGCCCAGTTTTGGAACCGGACCCCTTTATGCCCATGGACCTATATCAGGAAAAAAGTCTTGTCTCAGCAAGTAAGCAGGCTGTTCCGAGCCACAGTGGTGGGCCCGGGCTCCTCTCTGCCCCAATCAGCTCTCAGGTCAGGGCCACTGGGAAGATCCAACATGCACTGGAAACTCTAAAACTATGGATCTGCATGCAGGGCCCTCTTCTGATCTGATGGGCAGACTGCATGGAAAATTCTGCCCATTCTTAGGCTAAGGGGGTTAAATGAGTTCAAGAGCAGAACCCGAGAAGGCAGGACCCAAGCTGGCCCTTGCTCTGGGCACTTATCTGAGGAGCCCACCAGTGCTGCAGCTGAGCAGGGCCCAGGGAGGGGGCTGCAGGAGCTGACCCTGGTGGCTCCAGGAAGAATGGTAGCTGGCTCTCAGCTTCCCCACCAGGCTTCTCCAGCAGGGAAGGGGCACATCTGGGAGGCTCATTTGCAGAGTCTTCCTGGCGGCTAACCCATAGCACAAAGTCCTGGAGATAAGACTCTCTTTGTTGGACATCACTGTGTTACAGGGCAGTGTGCTGGGATCCTTATGTGAGATTTAGATCTTTTTTTTTTTTTTTTTTTTTTTTTTTTTGCGGAGTGGGGAGGTACTGTGGATTGAACTCAGGGGCACTCAACCATTGAGCCACATCCCAGTTCTATTTTTTGTATTTTATTTAGAGACAGGTTCTCACTGAGTTGCTTAGAGCCTGGCCGTTGCTGAGGCTGGCTTTGAACTCTCGATCCTCCTGCCTCAGCCTCCTGAGCTGCTGGGATTACAGGTGTGTGCCACCGTGCCCGGCTTATTTAGATCTTACATTAGTGACATGGATGAGGTGATCTTACTCCTGTTTTCAGCAGCCAAAATTGAGGCCCTGGAGGTGAAGTGACCTTCCCAGCAACCTAGCGAAGGTGCTGAGAACAGTCCAGGCTTCCTCCCTTGCACTTCTCCCTGCACCCCAACACCTCCCCAGAGCCTCAAGTCTATGGAGGGTCCCCAGGGCCTCCCCCGGCCCCAAATGTGGTCTGATTTTGCCCTTCCAAACTCGGGTCATAGGTATGGCCTGGACACAGCCCAGCTGGACTGGCTGTCCGCACCATGAGCACCTACCATGACTGCAGTGGTCAGGGGCTTCAGCTGTCTCCGACCTTCTTCAGGAACAAAGCTCTGGGCAGGAGGTGCCGCAGCCTCGCAGCCTGGTGCAGCTCAGGCTGGGTCCCTACTGCGGCACACCAAGGGGCTTTGGCAAAGACAGAGAGTGTGTGGACTGGCTCCACCCCCAGCAGGAGTTAGGTCACCAGTACAAACAGGGGCTGGCCCTGCCCCCTCCTGAGAGCCCCTCTCAGGCAGGAAGGAGGTAGGGCTCTGGAAGCAGGCCAAGCTCCGACCCAATACTAGGGATTCTGGAGCCAAAGGGCACTCACAGTGTCAAAACTGGGTCCTTGGGTTGGGGGTATAGCTCAGAACACTGACTCAGCTGCCCTGGGTTTGACCCAGCTCTGAAAAACGAACAAACTAATCTCAAATAAAAATGGGGTCCTTAACACCACAGATCAGGGAGGCTGCGATGTGGGGACTTGTGGGGGCTTCACCGGGTGCTGCCTCGGTGCCCTGGCCTGGAGGCGGGCCCACGTGGCCTGAGCAGCCATGTGTGAGTTCATTCCTCAGACCTGGGGGATGAGGTACACCTGGACGCTGGTCATCCACAGTCACTATGGAGACAGAACAGGGCGCAGGGGCTGTCAGAGGCACACCCGTGTCCCCGAGCCAGTGTCTCCACCTAGCTGCATGTATGTGTGCACAGGTGTGTGCAAACAAAGCATGTGCAAACTGTGAGGTGAGGTGGGAGTGGAGCTGCGTGCTCCCACAGGCAACCTGCTGGGAGAGAGGGGGCCCCAGGGACAGGTGAGGAGCTGCAGAGCCAGCGCTGAGGGAAGAGCTGGAACCAAAATTCATGTGTTTTGAAGCCCAACCCCCAGGACCTCAGGATGCCACTGTATTTGGACATAGCACCTTTAAAGAGGTGATTAACATAAGAAAAGTTCTTCAGGATGACTCTGATGTGGTAGGACTGGCGTCCTCATAAGAAGAGATTGGGACACAGACACATCAAGGGAAGGCTGCTACCTGAAAGCCCAGGAGAGAGGCCTCAGGAGAAGCCAGCCCTGCCGACACCTGACCGCAAACCTCCAGTCCCCAGAACTGAGGAGGCTGTGCACGTTCGAGTCACCTGCTCTGCGGTACTTTGCTATGGCAGCCCCAGCAGACCACAGCACCTGGTCTGCAAGTCTGGGACTCCCAGCTCCGTTGCTGGAGGGGATAAAGCCCCAGAGGACACCAGACTCCCTGATGGGAAAGGCAGGTCTTGGAGACAGGGAGTGGGGCTCTGGGGCTGAGGAATGGAGAAAGCACCTACCAGCCTGGTCAGGGTCCCTTCACCTTCACTGTCCCAAACCCCTGGAAGGGGCCCAGAGGCTGTGACTAACACATGACAGATCTTTGGAACCTACAGGCGTGGGCCAGGCCTGGGCGGTTCCATAGCCTGGGCAGATACACAGGTCCCCTGATCTACTCTGCTGAGGTTTGCCAGAGCCAAGAGGGTTTCTGATTATTGCCTCAGAATGGAAGGCTTCCGCCTTACCCTGAGCCAGGCACATCAATTATATAAATTGCCTTTATCGGAAAAAAACAAAAAATCATATGAGAAGAAATGAAATTCAGCAAAACTGGTGTGTATCAGTTAATTCCATCTGCATTGTCATCACCCATGATTGAGGTGGAGGATTGTTTATTTCTTCTGGTCTGAAGGACTCAGCCTGTTCAATATCGCTGAGTCTTAATTTTTTCAAAGAGTCATTATCAAGGAAATGGAAATTGATGCTGCTATTTCGGTGGTCGCAGAAGAGCACGTTTGAAAATTTCTTTTCTCTACCAGACTTGTTAGTGGATGAGAATAATGCCTTGACACACCACTTGTTCCCCATAACTTAACACTTTTCTTTTGGGACCCCATGTTCTTGCTGTGAACATTTTGTAGACCATTTAATGATTTCTCATCGGTAGCTATCCCTTCCTTGTCCCCCACGGTCAGCTCATTCTCTTTAAAATACGATGAAGGGCTTCAGGTCATTCAGCATTCATGACAAGCAGGACAAGCCGCCCTGTTGTTACCATCTGGGGGTGTTGGGTTCCTTGTCTCCACTCAGTGAAGAATCCAACAGGGTGCAGAGATAGCAAACAAACAGCAGCTGGTTGCAAAAGTGACAGAGACAGACTTCACAGAAGAGAAGCAACCCTGGAGCTGGGAGTCTGGTGGAGGAGTTTTGGCCTTTTTTTTTTTTTTTAATATTTATTTGTTTTTAGTAGTACACAATGCCTTTATCTTAGGTGGTGCTGAGGATCGAACCGGGCCGTGCACATGCTAGGCAAGAGCTCTACCGCTAAGCCACAACCCCAGCCCCTTGGCCTGTTCTTTTTATGGTCCTTGGAATTTCCTCCTTTCCAATCTCCTCCCCTATCCATGAGCTCCTCACTATTATTCTTTGGCACCCCCTGTGTCCATGCATCTATTTTGGTTTTTCTATTGAATCCCCTGCTTAGGGGCAAGTTTATGGAAGTGTCTGTTTCATTGGGTCCCCTGCTTGAGTCCACCAGCACTTTTGTCAGCTGGGAAGTTGACCTCATTGGAAGACCCTCTCCATGCTCCTTAGGTCTGGCCCTGCCCTGGACCCCCTCCCTCGCCATCCTGTCTGGCTGCCTAGGCCCTTCTACACCTCCCTACTACCACATCCCATGCCATTCAGGGTTGGTTTCTGCCCACATCCAGGACAGTTGGTGGAGATGATGAACAGGTATCCACACCCTCAAAGCGTTCAAATTGTTGTGAAGGCCGTTGTGTGGGCTTTCCTCTGAAGTTCTCTTCCTTCAGGTTGCAAATATGAAGAATCGTTCTGCCCTTGAAATTCCGACACCAGCTCAAATAGTCACAGTCTCCGCAGCGTGGATGTGTCTGCCTTTCCACTTTGGCATTAACATTGTGGAAAACGGTGGTGACCTCCTTCAGAACAAGAAGTTAGGTCCTAACCTAGGAACTTTTAAATAGGATATGAGTTTTTGATTAGAAGGTGGGTTTATAACTGTGGGGGCTCGGAACACATTATGCCAAAATATGGCACCTTGGTGGGCTGAGACTTTGCATTCAGGGTTGTTGGAAGGATCAGAAGCAAGATCTCTCTGACCTTCTCCTGCGTCTTGTCTCTAGCCCTTTCTCCCCCAATTGTTGAAACCAGAATTCCTTTCCCCAAGCCAGTCACAGAAGGTAGAACCCTTCTCCATTTCCAAAGGGCTTCTGTGTCACATAAAACTTTTTTTTTTTTTTTTTTTTTTTTTGGTGGTACCAGGGATTGAACTCAGGGGCACTTGACCACTGGGCCACATCCCCAGCCCTTTTTTGTATTTTATTTAGAGACAGGGTCTCACTGAGTTGCTAAGTGCCTCACCATTGCTGAGGCTGGCTTTGAACTCGCGATCCTCCTGCCTCAGCCTCCCAAAGTGCTGGGATTACAGGCGTGCGCCACCGCGCCCGGCTTCACATAAAACTTTTACTCAATACATCTGTAATTTTTTTCTCTTCTTAACCTGTCCTACAGGCTTTTGTCCAATGCTTATGATGGGTGAGAAAAATAATCATCGACCTTGGTCCTGGGGTAGAGCAGGGCCTGGACACATATTCCCAGAGAGGAGGACCCCAAAGTCCTGTTTGGTCTGCTTTCTGTCACTATAACATATATCTGAGATACTAAAAACTATTAAAAGGAGGGGTTTGTTTGGGCTCACAGTTTTCGAGTTCCAGTGCCTGATCAATTGATCCCATTGCTTTTGGGATTGGGGTGAGTCAGCACATCTTGGGGAGCAGAACCAGTCACCTTAAGGTCAGGAAGTGAAAGAGAGGCAGAGGAAAGGGTTGGGGTCCCGCTGTCCCTTTGGAGAGCGCAACTCCAATGACAATGACGCCTCCCGCCGGGCCCCACCTCTTGAAGCTCCCGCCAGCTCCCAACAGTGCCAACCACCAAGCCCTTAATGCTTGAGACTTGGGGGACATTTAAGATACAAACTAATGGCACACACCTACAAAGTGGTCCAGTGACCCATGGACCCTTGTCCTTGCACACTCTGAGGGTCACCTTGCTTTGTTCTGTGCTGGCTCCCCTCGGGAGCTCCGATCTGCGCCCCGGGAGCAGGGCAGGAAAGCGGCCATTCATCACGGGGCAGCGCTGGGTCGGCCCTTGGAGATTCTGATGGAAGCCCCCAGGGCCCCTTCACTAGACGCCGCCCATTTGTGAGATTCAATTACAGAGGAGAATCAATCAGGCCCAACGCAGCTGATGAATGCCAGGCAGAAGGGCCGCTGAGCCAGGACGCTGACTCTAGGTGATCGATGCCGCCTGGCCAGCCTGTGTCACCCTCGGCCACGACTCTTATTTATTGAGAGCCGTCCCCATCCCAGAGCAGCTGCTGTTCCTGAGCTGGGGGACGCGTCTCAGCGCGTGGAGGGACCCACGGGGCGTGGGCAGGGCTTTGTCCTCACAGGGTCCTGAGTAGAGCCAAAGGGCCAGGAAGGAATCAAAGAGCACAGAGGCAAAGAAACCTGTCCCCATCAAAGTCCCCACAGACCGACAGGGAGAGTGGGGTAAAGGTGAAGGCCAGAGAGGAGCAGATAAGAGCGTTTGTTCTCTGGCTGTGCGCCCAGCTGATGGGGACACTGATTTACAAAAGGCAAAGCTGGATTTTTAAGCCCCATAAACCAATGACGAATGTCTTGTCTGTCCAATTGGACAGGGGCTCCTCCTCCTGTGCTTCTGAGACTGGAGTTAAAGGATGGACTTTAGACTCCAACACACGTAATTTCAAGCCCCAGTACCGGCACTTACTAGCTGGGAAGCTGCTTCCCAGAGCCTCAGTTTCCTCATCTGTAAAATGGGGGTCTTGTAATAATTAAATGAGATAGTATGTGTTTCTTACTATGCCTGACACACAGGAAGGAGACAGGCCAGTACCTGGTAATTATTATTATTATTATCATTATCTGGAATTGTACCAGGACGTTCTGGTCCCCTCACCATCCTGGAACATTCTCATGGACTCACACAGTACTACATTCATATTTTCATTCTGACCGCCAAAGCAAGGCAAGACCAGGGACCCAACAAGGGTAGACGGGAAAGAAAGAAGGAAGGAATGGGAGACAAGGCCTGTGCCTTCTGAATGGCCATGTGGCCCCGGGCTCTCACTTCTCTGCCCTCTATTGAGTGCTCATATTCACTGGACGTGGTCACCCCCGAAGCAGAGCAGCCCCCTCAGCACAGAGGGAAATGAACACACCTGATCTAACCTTGCCCAAGAGCTGGCACCTCGACTGACCAGGCCCCTGGGATTCCAGTACTACTGGAGCTTTGTGCTCTCTGAGGTGCTCACGACAAAGACCTCCGAGGGGCCATGCGAGGGACGGGGTGAGTGACTTGAAGAAGACCGCCTTAGACATAGGGTGCTGGATGGTGTTACTAACCACCTCTTCTCCTCCTTCCTGGAACCCCGGGCACTCTACCCTGGAGCTATAGCCCCAACCCCTTTATATATAATTTATTTCGAGACAGAATTCCCTAAGTTTCCCAGGCTGGCCTTGAACTTGGTCTTCCTATCATGGCCTCCCAAGTCACTGGGATTACCATCATGCCCGATTGCCTCTTCTTTAAACTTGAAATCACAGAAGCTCAAAGAAGAAACTTCTAGTTCTCATCTTCTTTGGTTGAAGTGGCTTCTCAACCAGGATCTCTAGCTTCACCCCAACCATCTGATAAACATGTCCATGTAGTTCCTTGTCACAATCCATGGAAGTATTAAAACTGACTTTAAAAACCAATAAGCGTAAATACAGTTTTTAATGAAATGTGTTTTTTAAAAAAATATTTAGTATTTAGTTGCAGTTGGACACAATACCTTTATTTATTTATTTTTACGTGGTGCTGAGGATTGAACCCAGGGCTGTGCATGTGCTAGGCGAATGCTCTACCGCTGAGCCACAACCCTAGCCCGAAATGTGGTTTTTAACTTCATCACACCTCATTGTAGTGGAATGAAATGTGCCCTCCCAAGAGACATGTTGGAGTCCTCACTCCAAGTTCCTGGGAATGTGACCTATTTGGAAATAGGGTCTTTGCAGATATAATTAAGGATCTTGGTATGAGATCATCCTCAATTTAGGGTGGACCCTAAATACAATGATCAATGTTCTTTTCAGAGAAAAGAAGAGATTTGACACAGGCAGAGAGGAGATGGTCACGTGAGGACAGACAGGACGAGGGGGCTTCATACCCAGGAATGCCCAGGATTGCTGACTGGGAGAGGCATGAGGCGCACTCTCCCCCAGAGCCCCACAGTGCAGGACTGCCCCCCATCTGGATCCTCATAGTGACGTCCTCCCTCTTCTCTTCTCCGTCTCAGCACAGTTCAATGTTTTCTGTCTCCTCCTTTTCTTTCCAAGATGTGGCACAAGCCTGCCTGAGTAGAGGCACTTAATTGCATGTATTGTCTTTTGGTTAAGACAATGGAGACAGCAGTTTAAATCCAGCTGCCCCTCCCACAAAGCATGAGCTCTGTTGGGCCCAGTCCCCGCTTCACAATGAATCCTGGAGGAAGATGGGAGGCTTCTGCTCACCAGTGCAGTGGGGCCCTCAACCCTGCCTCCTGTTCTCTTTCCACCTGGACAATTATGCAAATTCCTCTGCAATTCTAGGGTAGAGTTCCCTGAAATAGGCCAGAAGACACAGCTGGGGCTGATTTCTTCTGAAGTCAAAGATGCCAGTGGACAGAGGCATCTAAAATCTGGGTGAAAAAAATCAAACTGCATCCTTGACTCTATTTTTCTGCCACTTAGACAAGAAAGAGACAGAGAGTCAAGACTCTCAGACTTTCAGAGAGGCTCTGAAAGGACCTGGAGCACTCTGGTGCTACCTGTCACCTTCTGAGGGTACTAGGTCTTGCTCTTCAGGGCAGCACTGAAGTGGGCAGGCCATCTGACAGGTGAAGGCTCTCAAGTTCAAGGACAGGTGGATTTATAAATGGTGAGGCCGGACGTGAGATGGCCAGATTCCAAACCCTGCAGCTTTTGGTTCTTTTCACTACAACACCACCAATTTAAGAAAAGGGTTTCTTACCTGAAGGTGCAAGAAATCAAAATCATGATAGTTAAACTCTAGTGAGGGACACACAGAGACACTTTCTTTTAAAATGTGTTCTTTAGCTATGAAACACAACCAAAAAGGTTCTTCAACAGAAGTTTGGCTGAACAAATTGTGATCCATCTCTATTATGAAAAACTGGGAGCCGGGCGCGGTGGCGCACGCCTGTAATCCCAGCACTTGGGAGGCTGAGGCAGGCGGATCGCAAGTTCAAAGCCAGCCTCAGCAATGGCAAGGCACTTAGCAACTCAGTGAAACCCTGTCTCTAATAAAATACAAAAAAGAGCTGGGGATATTGCCCAGTGGTCAAGTGTCCCTGAGTTCAATCCTCAGTACCAAAACAAAACAAAACAAAAAAACTGGAAAGGCGTTAAGAAGAATAAGCTAAATCTATGTATCCTGATAGGAAGATATGTCCAAAATGTATTCTATGAAAAAACAGCATGATTTCACTTATATTAGAAATATACATATATACATCCATGTGTACACACACACACACACACGTTTATTATTTTAAAATCATATTTGAAGAAAAATCTGGAATATACTCGTACCAAACATTGTGGCTATGAGGAGCTTCTAAATCATTGAAGGGGATTGATAATTTTCACAACTCAGGTTTTTTTTTTTTTTTTGTAAAAGAGCAATCATTAATTACTTTGTAACGAAAAACAAAACAAAACAAAACCTTAAAAATAGACCATGTAGCTGATTAGACACTGTGTTCTGGAGGAGATGTTGGGAGATCTCTCCTTTAACTGCTACCTATTATTTCCTTTACCACGTTTTCTCCTCATTTCTTAGTTTCGTTGGTTAAATGCTTACCCAAATGTAGGCTTACAGGCCTGACATCCTCCTCTAACCTACTACATGATTTCTGTGCCCCAGAGAAATAAAAATGCCTTTATAGTGTTAAAGAGAGGTGAAGAGGAGCCAGTGTTAGGAAGCAGAAGGGGGCGGGGTTCACAGGAGATACCATACTTATACTCTGAGTTGGGAGACCCAGGGTTCTGAGCTGCCCCCCAGCTAAGCTAGAACGTGAAGTAGCTAAGAATTAACACAAGGAGCAGGTCAGGTGGAAGCCACTCAGCTAGTTCTCCTTGTCTTTGCTATCAGAGCTGCCTCTTCCTCCCTTTATAATTCTGCAAATGGAAAGACTGTTTTTCCTTCTCTGAGAAAGAAAAAAACCAACCCCTGTTAGTTTCCAACAGACTTGGCAAGTTCACTGGATGAGATGGTAAACATGTTGGCTAAGGGTTCAAAGAGATCTGCGACTGATTTTCAACCTAGAGTTTACCTCAGCCTTGCTCTGTTAGTGCCTAGCAAACACTAGCGTGAGGTAGGAGGGGCGGGTGCACCCCACACAGAGGGAGCCTTCCTTTGGATGATGAGTCTGGAACAGCTTCAAGTCTCCTAGGGAGAGGCAGGAGATACCCAAAGAAAGCTTGTCCAGGAGGTCCTGCCTGGGAGGAGGGAGACAGGAAGGAGGGGCTTTCAGCATGCACCCCTGGATCAGAGCTGCTCTACATATTACCAGTTTTACTTAGTGACCTAATTGCTTGCGATTGAAGCTTTCACCTATTCGAAAACTATCCAAGGAGAGAGATCCCTTTTTGCAGATGAGGAAATAGAGGGCCAGAGATAAGAAGTGAGCTAGGTGTGGTGGCCCATGCCTATTTTGGGGAGGCTGAGGCAAGAGGATCACAAGTTCAAGGCTAGCTTGGGCAACTTAGTGAGACCATGTCTCCAAGTAAAGTAGAAAGGGCTGAGGGTGTAGCTTGACTGGCATGTATGAGGCCTTGGGCTCAATCCCCTGTATCCCCCACCCCATACAAACAATAGCGACTTTACCCATTGGTTCTTTTTTTAAAAATTTTAATTTGTTATATGTGACAACAGAATGCATCACAATTTGTATTACACATATAGAGCACAATTTTTCATCTCTGGTTGTACACAAAGTAGAGTCACATCATTCGTGTCTTCATACCTGTACTTAGGGTAATGATGACCATCGCACTCTACCATCTTTTCTACCTCCGTGCCCCCTCCCTTCCCCTCCCTCCCCTTTTCACCTTTTCCCTATCTAGAGTTCCTCTAATCCTCCCATGCCACCCCGCAGCACATTATGAATCAGCATCCTTAAATCAGAGAAATCATTCGGCATTCGATTTTTTGGGGTTGGCTAACTTCACTTAGCATTATATTCTCCAACTCCATCCATTTACCTGCAAATGCCATGATTTTATTCTCTTTTAATGCTGAAGAATATTCCATTGTGTACATAGACCACATTTTCTTTACCCATTCATCTACTGAAGGGCATCTAGGTTGGTTCCACGGTTTAGCTATTGTGAATTGTGTTGCTATAAACATTGATATGGCTGTGTCCCTGTAGTATGCTGTTTTTAAGTCCTTTGGGTATAGACAGAGGAGTGGGATACTGGGTCAAATGGTGGTTCCATTCCCATACTGCTTTCCATATTGGCTGCACCAATTTGCAGTCCCACCAGTAATGTATGAGTGTGCCTTTTCCCCCATATCCTCTCCAAACACTTGTTGTTTGAATTCTTACTATTCTGACTGGAGTGAGATGAAATCCTAGAGTAGTTTTGATTTGCATTTCTCTAATTGCTAGAGAGGTTGAACATTTTTTTATGTATTTGTTGATTGAAGTATCATCTTCTGAAAAGTGTTCAGTTCCTTGGCCCATTTATTGATTGGGTTATTTGGTTTGTGTGTGTGTGTGTGTGAAGATTTTTTAATGCTTTATATATCCTAGAGATTAGTGCTCTATCTGACGTGCCCATTGGTTCTTTAGGGAGTAGGTATCAGTCACATTGGCAGCACGTCCTGGTCCTGTAGTGATGCCTTCAGCCCAGCTCTGTGCCCATCATAAGCAGCCCCAGCTGCTGGATGTATACAAATCCCTGGCAAGGGGCTTTGTGCTAGGAACAAAACTGTCCCTCAAACTCTTACTGAAGAGCAATAGAGGTACTGATCTTTCTACAAAGACTAAAATAACCTTTGAAACAAACACTTGGTCTTTACTAGGGCTGCAGTGAGTATGCATCTCTCTCCAAGGTCACTTTTTCAAGTGGACTTTGAGCTTATCCTGCTGTCGTCCCCACAGTGCCCAGAGTAAAGTCCATGCTCCCTCACATCATGGCTTGGTAGGAGGCATGTGGGCTCTGGAGTCAAATAAGCCCAGGTTGATATCCTGCCTCGATCATGTGGTTTGGTCTTGGTTGCATACCACTTAGAGCCTGTTCACTTAGCTGAAGAGAAAATCCTACAGGGTTGTTGTGAAGATGAGAATTGTTGACATAAAGCAACCCCCCCCCCCAATAAAAAGTTGCAACCCAAGTGTCCATCTGTGGATGAATGGAAAACAAAATGTGGTCTATACATAGAATGGAGCATTGCTCAGTTGTCATACTACATGTTCCAGAAGACCTTGAAGACGTTCTGTGAAATGAAAAAAGACACATATTCTATGATTCAATTTATATGAGGTGCCCAGGGTAGCCAAATTCATAAAGACAGGATGTGGACTGGTGGTTATGAAAAGCAGGGGCAGGAAGGACAGGAAGGTAGTGTTTAATGGGTGCAGTGTTTCAATTTGGAAAGATGAAACCATTCTACAGCCAGGTAATGGTTGCACAATAATGCACTTAGAGCTATTACAGAACTGTGCACTTAAAAATGGTTAATATGGTGCTGTGGGGTTTGGATATGATTTGTCCCTCAGAGTTGCATGTTCCTGAAACTCCATCCTCATTGTAGCAGTTTTGCGGTCAAAACTGTGGGACCTTTAAGGGGGCGGGGGAGCTAGTGGGAAGTGACTGAAGTCAGTTCCTTGTATAATCCGGAGCAGCTTCCTCAAGCTGACAGTAAAGGCTGAGGCCTGCCCCCTCCCGCTAAGGATGCCAAGGAAGCTGAAAAAGGAGATGCCACCCGACCCCCATCTGGCCCAAACCAGCTGTCTGCATATGTCTATTTCCAGTCTTTTGCCTCAATTTGCCACCTTCCTCTTCCCTTTTAAAGCTTTCCTTGTCCTCAGAGCCTCTGCAGATGGAACTTTTGAAACAAAAAGTTTCTCTCTTCCTACAAATGACCGTAGAAACTTCAGAGTTTTTTTTTTTTTTTTTTTTTTTTCTGTACTGGGGATTGAACTCAGGGGCACTCGACCACTGGGCCACATCCCCACCCCTTTTTTTGTATTTTATTAGAGACAGGGTCTCACTGAGTTGCTAAGTGCCTCGCCATTGCTGAGGCTGGCTTTGAACTCGCGATCCTCCTGCCTCAGCCTCCCAAAGTGCTGGGATTACAGGCGTGCGCCACCGTGCCCGGCTTCTTCTAATTTTTTAAAGGGAAAGCACAATAGTATGTTATTTATGTTAACATGGGCACATTATTTTTTTTAATGAATTAATAAATACATTTAAAAATTTCAGTTTCTAGCATGGTAAATATTTACAGACATAAAACATATTAACTTTTAAGAGTGTCAAGGGTACCTGGCCACAAAGTTTGAGAATCACTTCAATAAAAAAAACCTGTCAACTCAGGAGATAGTCAATGCCTTCAAATGCTTTGGCATCAATGTAAAAATACAAGAATTGGGAAAATCCAGGAAAATATTACCCCATCAAAGGAAGCCAACAAAGCTCCAGTGGTAGACCAAGAAGAAATCAAGATCTATGACATGACTAATGGGGCTAGGGTTGTGGCTCAAGCGGTAGAGCGCTTGCCTAGCACGTGCTCGGCCCGGGGTTCAATCCTCAGCCTCCACGTAAAAGTAAAGGCATTGTATACAACTAAAGCAAATAAATAAACATTTTTTTAAAAAAAGAATTCAGTATAATACTTTTAGAGAAATTCCTGGCATTATAAGAAAATATGTAGGAACATTTAAATAAAATTTGGAAAACAATCCATAAATAAAATAAGAATTCTGACAAAGAACTAGAAGCAGACAAAAATGAATGGAAATCCCATAAATAAAAATCATAATAACCCAATAGAAAAACTCAGAAAACTTCAACAACATATTTGACCAACAGTGAGCTTGCAGATAGGTCACAGGAAGTTATCCAAACAGAGTAGCAAAGAGAAAAAATAATAAAGAAGGAAGGCCTACCATAATTATGGGACATTATTGTTAGATAAAATTCAGGCCGACAGACCATACCCCCAGTTGCCTTCCTGAAGTGCCCATCTCTTGTGAGAATCCACATTTGGCAGGCTCAGAGTCCTCATCCCTCCTGATCCTGGGAATACTCGCCTCTTGCTGGAATTCACCCCAGGGCGGGCTCTCTCTTTCTGAGCCAATCCCAAGTGTACAAGTCTCACATCCAACTCCCGGCAGCCTATGGAGTCAGGGGTCCGAAGGACCCCTCAAGTCTCTACTTAAATTTCACCAGGCAGGAACTCAGCCCCTTTTTTCTCTTCCACTCCGTCTGTGCCTGTCTCCTCCCTGCCGGTTTTCCTTCCCTTCCCTTCTCTCCACCTGTCCCCTTCGGTCCCCAGGGGCCATAGGGGCCAGTTAATAAACCCCTTTTACTACAAGGTGGTCCCCGTGTGGTTTTTGCCCTTCAACTATCAAGCAAACTACCTATGCATATGAGGAGTATCTGAAAGAGATGAGAAAGAAAGGTCTAGAAAACATGTTTAAGACAACAGTGGCTGAAAATTCCCCAAATCTATGGAAACATTGGGGTCAGGGTCAGGAAGCTCAGAGGTTACCAATCAAATTCAACCCAAAGAGGTATTTCCCAAGGCACATTATAATCAAATTACTAAAGATAAAAGATAAAGAAAGATCACTAAAAGCAGCAATGGACAAGAAACCTCAAATTCAAAAAAGCCTCAGTGTAACTATCAGTAGATTTTTTTTAGTAGAAATATTTCAGGATAGGAAAGAGTGGGATGATATATTCAAAGTGAACAAAATGGGGCAGTAGGAAGTTTTCACTTATTAGAAATCACCTTGAAAAATGAAAATGAAAATGGAAAGCACACATTATACCATAAAGTCTATGGGACATACCCAAATCATAGCTGTCCCATGAGGGAACTTTATAGAAATAAATACCTATATTGAAAAAAGAAGAAATATCTCAAATAAATAACCTAAATAACCTAACCTCAAGGGAATAGAATGACAAAACTAACAACTCAAATTTAGTAAAGTAAGAAAGTAATGAAGATCAGTATGGAAAGAATTAGAGAAAAAAAAAACAACACAAACAATAAAAGAAAAGGAGAGTTGATTTTTTTTTTAAAAAAAGATAAAATTCACCAATCTTTAGGTAGAATAACTAAGAAAGAAGACTCAAATAAGTAAAATCAGAGACTAAAAAAGGAGACATGACAACTGACACCACAGAAACAGAAAGGACTGTGAGACCATAATGAAGAATTAGACACAAACAAACCGGATAAGCTAGAAGAAATGGATAAATTCCTAGACATATGCAATCAACCAAGACTGCCTTGTAAAGAAATAGAAAATACAAATAGGTCAATAACAAATGAAAATATTTAATCAGTAATAAAAAGTGCCCCACCAAAGATTTGATGGCTTCTCTAAGACTGAACTCTACCAAACATTTAAGGAACGAATACCACTTCTTCTCAATTTATTCCAGAAAATTAAAAAGAAAGGAATACTTTCAAACCCATTCTGTAAGACTAACCATTACCCTGCTATGAAAACCAGACAAAAGATGCAGGGGGAAAAAATCTACAGACCCAAATCCCTGATGAACATAGATTCAAAAATCCTGAAAAATACTACAAACCAAATTCAATAGCATGTCAAAAAGACATCCACTCATCATGACCAATCAATATAAATCAATAAATATGATGCATCACATTAGCAGAATGAAGGACAAAACCCTTATCATCACTCCTATAGATGTAGAAAAAAACATTCCACAAAATTAAACATCCCTTCATGATAAAAACTCTCAACAAATTATGTATAGAAGGAATGTATCTTCGCATAATAAAGGATATTTTTGATAAACCATAACATCATATGGAAAAGAGGAAGTTGAAATCTTTCCCCTAAGATTTGGAGCAAGGCAAGGATGTTCACTTCCAACACTTCTATTCAACATTATACTGATATACTCTGTTTCATTGCACATCACAGACAGCACATCCTTTATAAATTAAAGGTTTGTGACAATTCTGCCTCAAGTGAGTCTATTGACACCATTTTCTCAACAGCTGAGATGCTAACTAGCAAATCTTTTTAGCAATAGAATATTTTTAATTTTTGTTCATTTTAGATATACAGGATAGTAGGGTACATTTTGACATATTATACATGCATGGCAGAATATTTTAAAATAAGGTATGCACATTGTTTTAGGCATCATGCTATTGCACCATAGTAGGATGAAAACATCATTTTTGTATTCACTAGGAAACCAAAAGACTCATGAGACTTGCTTTATTGTGATGTTCATTTTATTGTTGTGGTCTGGAATCAAACCTGCAATATTTTTGAAGTGTTTTTGTTCTAGATGTCCTAGTTAAATAAATTAAGCCAGAGAAAGAAATCTGATTTGGAAAGGAAGAATTTAAATTGTCCCTGTTTGAAGATGTCATGATTTTACATATAGAAAATCCTAAAGACTTCACTGAATAACTGCTAGACGCAATTAGTTAAGCAAACAGCAGGGTACAAAATTAGTACACAAAATCCTGTGTCATTTCTGTAAACCAATCCTGAAATATCTGAAAAAGAAATCAAGAAAACAATTCCACTTACAGTAGATACAAAAAAGAAATGTTTAACTAAGGAGGTAAAAGATCTGTATACTGAGAACTGCAAAATGTTAATGAATACCTTGAAAAAGACATAAATAAATGAAAAGCTAGCCCATATTCATGGATTGGAAGAATAATAGTGTTAAAAAAAATTCAATACTACCAGAAGCAATCTACAGATTCAATACAATATCATGTCAAAATGCCAAAATACACTGAGGCAGGAGGATTGTGAGTTCAAAGCCAGCCTCAGTAAAAGTGAGGCACTAAGCAACTCAGTGAGACCCTGTCTCTAATAAAATACAAAAAAAGGCCTGGGGATGTGGCCCAGTGGTGGAGTGCCCCTGAGTTCAATCCCTGGTACCAAAAAAAAAAAAAAAAAAAAAAAAAAGAAAGGCTCATGGGAATACTGAACATCAACATGCAAAAGTATGGTGATATTATCTTCTACCATATACTAAAATAAACTAAAAACAGATTAAAATTTAAATGTCAGACCTGAAACTTTGGAACTACTAGAAGAAAACTTACAGGAACTGTTCCGTGGCATTGATCTGGGTGAGGATATTTTGGATAAGACCTCAAAAGCGCAAGCAACAAAAGCAAAAACGGACAAATGGGCCTAGGTTGTTAGGTCAAACTAAAAAGCTTTTCACAGCAAAGGAAATAATCAAAAGATGGAAGAAACCTACTGAATGGGGGAGTATGTTTTAAAACTTTATATCTGGTAAGAGGTTAATATCCAAAATAATAAGATAATCAACTCAATAGTAAGGAAATAAGTAACCCAAATTAAAAATAGTCCAATCAGCTCAACAGACATTTCTCAAAAGAAGCCATACAAATGGCCAACAGGTACATGAAAAAATGATCAACATTACTAGTCATCCGGGGAAATGCAAATCCAAACCATAAATGTGATTCCAATTAGAATGGTTATTATTAAAAAGTCATAAGATAAAAAACATTAATGAACATGTTGAGAAAAAGGAACTATACACTGTTGTTAGGAATGTAAATCAGTATAACCATTATGGAATGCAGTATGAAGGCACCACAATGATCCAGCCATCTCCCTACCAAGTATATATATCCAAGAGAAATGAAATCAATGTGAAAGAGATACCTGCCAAGCCAAGATATGGAATCAACCTAGGTGTCCAACAGTGAATGAATGGATAAAGAAAATGTGGTAATCATGCACAATGGAATACTAAGCAGCCTTAAAAAGAACATTCTCCTACCATTTGTGACAGCATGGATGGAAATGGAGATCACTATGTTCAGTGACAACTGATGTCTTGAGATCTATTCTTTAGCAAATGAGGGATGGAGGCCTACTGCATACAATACAAAAGTTATTTTCAGATAAATATCTTTCCTAAAGTTCACTTTCTGCATTTCCACAAAAACATTTAAAAATGTTAATAGCAAGTGTTATGGTTTAGATATGAAGGTGTCCCCTCTCTAAACCATGTGTGAGACAGTGCAAGAAATGATTAGATCATGAGAGCTGTGATCTACTCAGTGGATTAATCCATTGATATGGATTAACAGGGTGGCAACTGTAGGTAGGTAGGGTGTGCCTTTGGGGTTTATATTTTGTCCCTTGGGGGCAGAGCTCTATCTCTTCCTGGTTGCCATGTTCTGAGCTGCTTTCCTCCACCATGCCCTTCTGCCATGATATGCTGCCTCACCTCAGGCCCAGCGCAATTGACTTGGCCAACCATGGACAGAACCTCTAAAGCCATGAGCCCAAATTAACTTTTCCTCCTCTACATTGCTCTTGTCAGGTCTTTTGGTCACAGTGGCTCAAAGATGACTAAAACACCAAGTATCTATAGCTTGTTCGCAATATCAGAGGGGAAGACCATAGTGATTCAATATTAATTATGGTGAAGGTTGGACATGTTTTCTTTTCATTAGCTTAAGAAATTCCAAATCTATTCCTGTTGGGTTTGTGTTTTCTGCACGTATGTTTGTAAATCAGACAACTGATAGTGTGATCCCGACTGCAGACACCTCATGTCATCACACAGTATTTGTCCTCTTGTACCTGGCCTATTTCATCAGCCTAGTGTCCTTCAGGTTGCCCATGCTGCAGCATCCAGCAGGGTTTCTTTCCTTTTTCAGGCTGAACAATCCTTACCACATTTTGACATCAGTGTTTGCTGGCCTCATGAAACATGTAGGATTGACATTACATCTTCTTCAGTATTTGCTAGATTTCATTGAGGAAGCTATCCAAGACCTGGAACTATTTTTTTAAACAAAATTTATTTTAATTATGATTATGATTGCTTTTAAAGAAGCTGCAGTTCTATATAGATATTAGGTCAGATATTAAGTTCTTCTTAGGTCAGTTTTGAGAAGTGTCTTTCTACAAAAACATTTCTCTTTCATCTAAAAATTTAACATTCTTATTTGTAGTGACTCTGTCATTTCATTCCAGATACTGTTATTATCTGCTTTCAAAATTTTTCTCCACCTTGAACATGTTCTAAGAGATTTTGAATTTGATTGGTTTCTCAAATAAATAAGTCTGACCTTCTTTATTCTCAATATTGTAGTTCTCTACTTTTTGTTTCTCAATTATTTTCTAATTTCAATCACTTTTTAAAATTTAATATGCTAGTTTGAACTTTTCCATTAACATCTTCAAGTGGCTTAGATTTCTTCTAAGCAAGACCTAGCTAGCTAGCTACACTGCAAATTTTTTTATATAATATTTTTGTAGAATACAGTCCAAAGTATGCTTAAAGTTCCATTGAATATAGTTGTTGACTTATGGATTATTTAGAAATGTATTGCTTATTTCAAATACTTGGAATTATTGCATTTTATTATATGTTTATCTTACATTTAGAGAACATAATCTGAAATATTTCAGTCCTGAGAAAGTAACACTTGTTTTATTTCCAAGCACACCAATAAATGATTCATATGTATATCGTATATATTTTACAGTTGTAGCCAAGCACAGTCTTCTATGTATCAAGTAGACCATTTCTGTTTAATTATGTTTAAATTCCTCACTAAATTGGATAATTTATCTTATTCTTCTTTTTTGTCCTGTTGATCCTTGTTTCATATATGTTGAAGTTATATGAAAAGTCATAGGGTGGAGTTTGGCTCTGGTCTCAAACCTGCACTGCTTTAAAAAAAAGGTCATGAATCATCATAATTTTTATTATTATACCTTCGTCTCAGATTGACCTTTTGCACTAGGATACATGCTCCTTGTTATCACTGTGAATGTTTTTGGTGTTAAAGTCTATCAGCTTTCTTTTGTATAAAGTTCCTATGATATATACTTTTCCATCCTTTACTTTGAAGCTTTTTATATTTAAAAATGTGTCTTTTGTAAGCAATATAAAGATGAGAATTTTTTTCCAAATCTTAGGATCATTGTCTTTGTATTGGTTGTAAGTTGGCAGAGTATAATGTAACAACACACTCAGTGCGATTTATAATGTAGCAGTGGTCTTTAATAGTGGCATCACATTTATTATATTATAATTTTTCCTATATCATGCCTTTTGGCTAATAAAAGTAGTGTGAGATAACTTAAAATCAGGAAAATAATATAAAACCCATAATCATTCATTTCTTGTAAATGAATTATATATGGAATTGTTTATATTTACAGTCAATGTGAAAACGTTTCTGGTCAGATGAAAATCGTAATATGTAGGTTTGAGTTTTAAGAAATCAGGTGGTGCCCCTTTTTTTTCTTTTCCACTTTCTTTTTTTTTTTCCTGTCCACTGAAGATAATTGCTCTGAAAGAATGAGTGAAGAAGAAAGCATCACTTGTTTGGCCAAGGAAATTAATGATGAGGGATGCAGCTTAGAGCAGAAGAGCATCCGTATCATGGAGTAGACTTCAAACATATCCTTTAATCAACATTTGCAATACACAGATGCTACAAGAATAACCTAATTAAAGAAGGTAATTAAAAATATAGTTCTGCAAGAAATTTTAAGTGACAACTTGCAAATATCATTTGTAACTTTATCATATCAATGATGTAATTTAAAGTATCAAAAACTATTCTTCAGTTTAGTTATATTATATATAATTATACAACTATTGCTATTTGATATATATTTTTATTATATATATTAATCTAATACATTTCTTTCTCTCTCTATCCCTTGAAACATTTGAAACTTACTGTGATATCATGATATCCTTGTTGTCCACACTACTCTTTGGATTCAGTCTCGCTTTCAAGCTGCCTATGTATTTAAAAATGAAAAAAAAAAGTCCCTTAAAATTTTATTTTATTTTCTTCAAAACTCTGTCTGCCACTATTGAAACAGTTTTGAAATCCTACCTGTTAGCTGGGTTCCCAACCTGAGAACACTCCTCACATGATAATCAATGAAACTAGCAATGAAACTCTTCCCCACCCACCCACCCCCCAAATAAAAGAAAAGGATCAGCCGGGCTCGGTGGCGCACGCCTGTAATCCCAGCACTTTGGGAGGCTGAGGCAGGAGGATCGAGAGTTCAAAGCCAGCCCCAGCAATGGCGAGGCACTTAGCAACTCAGTGAGACCCTGTCTCTAATAAAATACAAAAAAGGGCTGGGGATGTGACCCAGTGGTCGAGTGCCCCTGAGTTCAATTCCCAGTAACCACAAAAAAAAAAAAAAAAAGAAAGAAAAGGATCAGTGATATAAGGTTATTTGAAAATAAACTTAGATTGTTTTGATATTCGTGTTATTATTGGCTAAATATCAGTAAGCCTTATTTTTTTGCCATGCATCTTTAGCCCTATTTATTTCTATCAAATTTATTATCTTACATTTTCCTCAGTTATTTGACATTAATTTTTTCACAATAGTTACCCAAAGTAAAAAATAACTTTAATGTTTACATAACTGAATTATAACTAGCTGCATGTTCTTTCTGCAATTTTAACATATTTCCATGAAGTATATTCTATTTACATTGTCGTATTAATTTAATTAAGTTGTTAATGAAATTCAATTCAAATAAAATTAATTCAATTAAAAAATTCAAAGGCAGAAATAATTTTGTAGCAATTTTCTGGAGGAAAAGTAAACCGATTTTAATATTTATTTTTATTCTTATAGCATATTCTCAGATATTACTTTTCATTTAGTGGAAAAGTATTTTTCAGTTTTTTTTTCTCTGTACATAGCCATGGCTATGATCTATAGGTTTCAGTATTAACATCATGTATTAAATTGTATTCTTTTGTACTTCTGACTACATCTCAATTTATGTAAAAAAAGCTAAAAGTGAAAACAGGGCTAAGCTACTGTCCCGGTCTTCCCTGTTACCATTTATCAAAATAAAATACAAAAATTCTTTGAAATACACAAATGCTAAAAAGTAAAATATTACTGTTTAATACATATTTAATAATTAAGATCAAAATGATAAAAGGAGGTAGATAAACTAACTAAAAATCATTTCCTTTTAATTTTGCTCCTAAAAGAGTTCAAGCTTTTATGAGATTAAAATTGCTGGCCTTTTAAAAACATTGTTGATTCTTTATTATATTAATCATGAATATATTAAAGTACTATGTTTCCATGTAAATACAAGTTAAATCTTAATTATTACATCTACCATGATGTGATTAATAAGTTTATTATGCCAATAAATAATTTAAGTAACAAAGCAAATATGAAATCAACATACTCATCACTTGTATAGTCTTCAGATTTCCATTTTTTCCTTTGGAAATGAACTTTTACCAGCATAGCAATCAGTACACCAAGAATAATGAAGAAAGGAATAAGTAAGAAAAATGGCCATCTTGAAGTTCTGGACTCGTAATAAGTACGCTCAATATATCGCCTTTCTAGGAGAGAAAAACACAGTTAGAAGGCAATCACCAGAAATATAGCAAAAGTACTTCTGCATTTTACTATGGCTACTAGAATAAAAATTTAAACTACTTAATAAATATAACTAGCATTTTTTAATCTGAAGTAAGTAACCTAACCACATAAGTAGAAGCTCTTTTGATGCTCACATAATAGTCATGTCCCTTGCTTTTTAATTGAGAACCTTCTATTCTTGGTAGTCTCTGTCTAATACCATAGATGAAAAGAATTAAAATGTGGTCCCTATAAGAACTGATTTTTTTTCTTAGACTCTTATTTCTAACAAAAAACAATGCACATGTAACATTTGGATTAAGCTAAATTGTCTTTTATTATACTGATATGTATTTTCATGTTTTATGTAGGAAATTGTTTATCTTGATTTTGAAGAAATTCCCATGCCTCCTTCTAGAATCTAAAGTTTTGACTTCTACATTTAGATTATTGATCCATTTCATAGTGATTGATAAGTATGTTGGAATTCTTAGGTTCGTTTATCACTCTGTAAATAGCCACTTGCTTCAGTGCAATGTTTTGAACCAATTTCCTTCCCATTGACTACTTCTTTTATTGAAAAATTGATTAGCTATATTTTTATAGGCATATTTCTGAACTTCCCATTCCATTCCACTGATTTACTAGTGCATCTCTCATGTATCAGTGACACACTCTCTTGGTTAATATAATGACAAATGAAATCATACCATTCTATATGAAAAACAATTCAATAAATTCAGGGTAAGATAAATGGACTAAACTGTTCTTCTTTGTTGTGCTTGATCAGGGATGTTCTGGTCTTCTAGGCACTTTTGCATGTTTTTGAGACCCAAACTGTTGATTTCTTAAAAGACATATGCTATTATGATTGATATTTTAATCTATATTTGAATTATAGAGTTAATTAAATTTGGGATATAATCAATTTATTTATAGACAACACAATATGCATTTGGATTATATATTATATTTGGTGAGAATTAGCCTATTAGCAACAATAAGCCTTCAAGTAGGTGACTGTGTGACTATGTCATATTTTCCATTTAATTGAATGTTTGACATTTACCTACATTTTTGTTTTGGTTCCCTTCTTTCCTTCCTTCCTCCCTACCTCCCTTCCTCACTTCCTCCCTTCCTTTATTTTTTGGTACCAGGTATTGAACACCCGGGGTATTTAACCACTGAGCCACATCCCCAGCTCTTTTCTTTATTTTTTCCTTTTGAGACAGGGTCTTGCTAAGTTGTTTAGGGCCTTGCTAAGTTGGTGACTCTGGCTTTGAACTTTCAATCCTCCAGGTTCAGTCTCCAGAGCTGCTGGGATTGGTTTGGTTTTGAGTGCACATCTTTTGTCAGGTTTATCCATAATATTTTATGTTGTGATAGTATTGTAGATAGTATTGATTTTAAGTTGATTTCTATTCACTATTACATTAGAAATAAAACTGATTTTTGTATACTATTTCTGCTGATCTTTCGAAAGGTACCAATTGTCTTTAAAAGTGTTTTTGTTCCTTAGGATTCTCTATGTAATTAAGCACATCATCTACACATAAATCAATTCATCTTTCCCAATCTTTTTGTTGCTTCTTTCCTATAGGCTAGGACCTAGGGTAAAATATTGAATAGACATGGTAAAAACCGACTTTACCACTTTGCTCCCAAATTTATGGGAAAATCACAACATACAAGTTTTTTTTTGCTGATGTTCTTTTATCAGATTGAAGAGGTTGTCTTCTGTTGGTCTGCTCTCTTTTGGGGGGATACTTTTATTTTTTGTGTGTTGGAGGTAGAGCTACTTTGTTGCTTTGTAAAAGATTCAATTTCTTTTTTCTTTGTTCTTTTTCTTTCTTTCTTTCTTTTTTTTTTTTTGGTACTGGGGAGGGGATTGAACTCAGGGGCACTTGACCACTGGGCCACATCCCCAGGCCTTTTTTTGTATTTTATTAGAGACAGGGTCTCACTGAGTTGCTTAGTGCCTCACTTTTACTGAGGCTGGCTTTGAACTCACAATCCTCCTGCCTCAGTGTATTTTGGCATTTTGACATGATATTGCATTGAATCTGTAGATTGCTTCTGGTAGTATTGAATTTTTTTTAACACTATTATTCTTCCAATCCATGAATATGGGCTAGCTTTTCATTTATTTATGTCTTTTTCAAGGTATTCATTAACATTTTGCAGTTCTCAGTATACAGATCTTTTACCTCCTTAGTTAAACATTTCTTTTTTGTATCTACTGTAAGTGGAATTTTTTTCTTGACTTCTTTTTCAGATATTTCAGGATTGGTTTACAGAAATGACACAGGATTTTGTGTACTAATTTTGTACCCTGCTGTTTGCTTAACTAATTACGTCTAACAGTTTTTCAGTGAAGTCTTTAGGATTTTCTTCTTTTTTTTTTTTTTTTTTTTTTGGTACTGGGGATTGAACTCAGGGGCACTGGACCACTGGGCCACACCCCGGTCCTTTTTTGTATTTTATTAGAGACAGGGTCTCACTGAGTTGCCTCTCCATTGCTGAGGGTGGCTTTGAAATTGCAATCCTCCTGCCTCAGCCTTCCAACTGCTGGGATTACAGGCGTGCGCCACCGCGCCCAGCTTTAAAAATTCAATCTTGTCAATGATCTTTCTTTCTTTCTTTTTGCATCAAAATAGACAACTGCATCTTTTTTTTTTTTATTGTTTTGATATGGTGACGTTCACTGATTGACTTTCAAATGATAAATGTGAGTCATTCTCAGAGAACATTTATAAGGCCTTCTGTTTAGGTGAAGGGATATGTTCCAGATGTCAATGTAAGTTTTCCTGAAGTTTTAACAGAGAGGACTATAATCAAATGCTTGATATTTTTTAAATCTGAGATAAAATTTTATTATGCAAAAATCTCAAATTTGGCCTCTTGCTTTAAGAAGCTTTTGTTGGAAACGACCGGGAATGAAAATTAATTTTATTTTTAATCCCGTTCCCTAAAGAAATCCTAGGTTCTCAATATTCTCCCTGCATTTTACTTCTCATCAATAGGAAGGCTGAATTCTATTTTTTCCATCACCACAGGAAGCAGTGATGACAAATAATTTATCATTTAATAATAAATGTTTCAATTCTTCCACCTTCTAATTAAGGCCATGTGTGTTGGGTTCTTGTTATGGAAATATACTCCACCAGTTATTAATTCTTCCTGCTAGGTTTGGTTACTTATAGCATCCATTTAATTTTTCTCACAATTTTGTGGGTTATGAATTTAGGGGGTGCCTAGTTGAGTGGTTGTATTTTTGTGTCTCAGTGAAGTTAAAAATAAGTGTGCCAGGGTTGAGTTCCAAGAGTGAGTATTTTAAAAATTCAGAATCTGCACAAAGACCATGGGAAACCCAGAAGGTCAGTTGTGCACACTTGATTGATCAATTATACCACTAACACCATCCTGGATTCTAGGAAAGTAATCTGCAGTACATGTTGGATAAATGGCTTGTATGCTCATAAAAGCAGAAGCAAGTAATTGCAACTAATTGTTACTAAGATGGAAATAGCTTCCCAGTACACTTATTACAATGTTTCAAATTTGTCAGTCTATTCCTATGTGGAATGAAAAGTAGAAATGTTAACAACAATCTCTGACACAAAATCAGGAAGAATAGGGTCTAATCATTTGTAAAGTTAAATTTTTATATAAAGTAAACCAAGTCTCCTGACCCTTGGTGCTATTGGATATGTTGGTAACTGCTGGCCTTCTCTAAAATCCACCCTTGTGGTGCCTCTGCTTTGATCAACACTGCAGAGGACTGCATTTCCCAAGCTCCCTGACCTGCTATCTTCTAGTTAGGTCTGTATAGTGTGGGTCACTGGATAAGATTTAGAGGATCAAAAGAGAGTGATGCAGCTATGGTGTTCCTCCTCCTTCCTCCCTGGCATTGCCAGTCCTGGCTGTGTATCCTTTAACCTCTTAAGGCCCACACCCTCCCGTCTACCACCGACGTGTGTCACAGGCCATGCTAGAGCTTCATGGCTGGTTCTGGTAATTTCATTCCCATTTACTGCCCTTCCTTCCCTAAGGAGTGGGTGGCGTTCTCTGGTGGTGTTGATACCTGGGTGGCTCCACCATTCTCTTGGTTAGCTTTTCATCTTTGCCTTTGTGTTACCTTATGCCTCAAATTAAAGTCCCTCCTTTTGAAAAACCAAAGTGACTTCTCTGTCACTCTCAGAAGTAAAACATAAATAGACATATGTGGTTTATTGTTTGATGTCCACTCATAACCTAGATATAAATTGGTATACCAAAGATGGTTCACTTTATCAAACTTCAAAAATTAAAATGACACTTTAATTATGTTTTCCATTTCTTATTAGTACTCACCAGTGGCGGCAGCAGCACCTCCATGATTGCCACTGTCAATACTCCCACCTGCTGAGCCTTCCTTTTGTTCTGTGCAATTAGGAGGTTCATAATTGGCATTACAGTGACAGTGTCTTCTGTTATTGCATACCTGAAAGTAGGAAAACATTACCTTATAAGAAAAGCAGTTAGACTTATATGTGTTCAAGTAGGTTCATAAAAGGTCAGCTCAGGTTGATTTTCCTGTTGGCTTATGGGTATCTGAGTGTGTGTGTATGTATTGATGAGCATTTGCTTTCTTGGGATAGTCTAAATGATTTCTATTTTTACCTCATAGTACTGGTACTTACACCTTGATTGTTGCAAGAGTCTGGTTTGCAGTCATAATTCAAGTGTGTATACTCTACACATCTCTTATTCTTGCACACCTAAAAAGGAAAGTCAAAATAAGTGATGTGCCACCTGGATTTGCCATTTGGATTTGCCATTTAATCTAAAGCACTCCGCTATACTTAAATAAAATCTACCATGAAGTAACACCACACTCCAGTTTGAAAGACTATTGCTAAAAAGACAAAAAGTAACTAATACTGGCAAGGATGTGAAGAAAGGGGAACTATATACATTACCGGTGACTGTAAAGTAGTGTGGCCATTATGAAAAGCAATATGGAGGAGGAGGAGGAGAGAGGAGAAGGAGAAAGAAGGAGGAGGAAGAAGAAGAAAAGGAGGAGGTGAAGGAGGTAGAAGAGGAGGAGGAGGAGGAGGAAGAAACAAACAAATAAATAAATTGGAACTACCATAATATCCAACAATTCTACTCCTGGTATTTACCCAAATGAAATGAAATCAATACATTGTCTTGAAAGACACCTGTGCTTTCCTGCTTACTGTAGCATTATTCACAACAGCCAAGAAGACTTAAATGCCCATCAAAAGATGAACAGATAAACAAAAGTGATTCATATATATGAATACTATTCATCCACAGAAGAATGAAACCAAAACATGGATGAGCCTGGAAGAGATTAGATTAAGTGAAATAAGGCAGCTTCAGAAGGACAAATACCACATGATCTCAATCACACATGAATCTGAAAAGGCTAAGTAAAAGTTAAGAATAGAACAGCAGAGGCTGGGGACAATATGGGTGAAGGTGAGATGGAGAGAGATTGGTCAACAGGTGCAATGTTACTGTTAGAAAGGAGGAAAAAATTCTGGCCTTTACTGCTAACAACAATTCATCATACACTTCAAATAGAAGAGAAGATTTGAATACTCTTTAGTGATAAAAGTTTAATGTGATAAATGTGTTAATTACTCTAATTTGATCATTACAAAAGCATATACACATTTTAAAAATTTACATTTGTGCTCATAAATAAGCACAATTGTTGTTTATCAATAAAATGAAATAATAGAATAGAACTTTCCCAATACAAGCCAGTCTGCAAACTCTGGGAGAGGTACAAGTTTTTATATGTCTGATTTTTCAACAAGAAATTTACAAGGAACTAAAAAAAAAAAAAAAAAAACAAAAAACAACAACAAAAAAAAAAACACAATCACTTTAATGTAAGAAAATAAATGACAAAAATTTAAAGTAAGTGTGCTCAACATGCTGGGGGACCTAAAAGGAAAATATGGACAAAGAACTGAAGTAAATCAGGATAATGATATAGAAATGAGAATGTCAACAAAAAATAGAAATTAATAAAAGGGACCAAGCAAGAATTTGGGTTATAAGGATATAATAATTGAATTAAATAATTCACTAGATGGCCTGAACAGCAGCTTTGGGTAGACAGAATAAAGAATCAATGAACCTGAAGGTAAAACATTTGAAGTCACCAAGTCTGAGGAACACAACAAAACAAAACAAAGAAAAGAGAACAATGCCTAAGGGACTTATGGAGTACCATCAAACACATCCTTGAAGGATATGGGAGAGGAAAGGGCCAGAGAGATTATTCAAAGAAATAATGGCAGAGAACATCCCATGTTTGAAAAAAAAAAAAAAAAAAAAAGACATGGATCCACAAACTTAGAAACTCAATAAACGCCAAATAGGATAAACATAAACTCACACTGAGGCATGCTATCATCAACCTGACAAAAGACAAAGATAATCTTGAAAACAGTAAGTGAAAAATGAATCATCACATACAAGGACTCATCAATAGAACTATCAGCATATTTCTCAGCAGACACATCTGAGGCCAGAAGGCAGTGAGATTCTGAGAGAGAGAGAGAGAGAGAGAGAGAGACAGAGAGAGACAGAGAGAGACAGAGACAGAGAGAGAGAGAGAGAAGAAGAGGAGGGGAGGGGAGGGGAAGGGAAGGGAAGGGAGGGAAGGAGAGGAGAGGAGAGAGAAGCTGTCAACTGGGAATTATGTATCCAGCAAAACTGTCCTTTTAAAATATGGGAGAAATTAAGATGCTAAGAAAGTTCATTACCATGAGAATACTGACAGGAGTACTTTGGAATGCCAGTCCACTTCCAACCTCTGCTTCTGTTCCTGTCAGCAGTGTGACATACCAGTGTGTGTACATCTTTGTGGCTTTGTTCTTTTATGTGAGTGCACAATGGTTTATGTGTTAGGAACTTGAAACCAGTTACTCTTTCCCATTCTTGATGATAATTTTTAGAGGCAAATAAAAAATCACGTTGCCCCAATTTTAAAGATATTTTCACATTATTCAGCTGTTAAGTTTCTAAGTTGAGGGGGGAAAAATCCCAAAGTGTTGAGGTGCTCTTACTTGTCATCATTTCTGGGGTCAGGGGCAATGTCATGTTCCCTGGTGGGGTCAGTCAGCCAGAGTGGGGTGCCATATCATGAGAATGACAGCAATAGTGGGGACTTTCTTGTTTTCATTATATTCCTCTATGACTTCTTCATTTGCTCCCTTTGGTTCATGTATGGCTATTTCCCACCCTGGTCTGCCTCAAAAAAATGTTCTTATTAGAGCATTATAGATAAGCATAGTAGTTGGGTGCGTCCCAAGAAAATCAAACATGCCTGGAATTTGATTTCACTTCATAGTTCGCATCCCCCCCCCTTTTTTTTATTCTCTCTCTTTCTTCCTCCTCCCATTCTCCTTCCTTTATTCTACTTTTGTCTTTCTTTCACTCATCTATTTATTTATTTTTGATTGGTGCTTTCTACATGTACATAAAGATGAAATTCCCTGTGGCTTATTTACATATTACGCACATAGCATGATTTTTAAAAATTGATTCCACATTTTCTCCCTCTTTTCTGTCCTTCCTCCTCCCTTTTTCTCCTCCTTCTACTCCACGGGTCTTCCTGGTATCCTTATGATATCTGGTCCTCCCCTTCTTCTTCCCCCTGTTTTGCTCTAGCTTCCACATATGACAGAAAACATTTGACCCCTGATTTTCTGAGTCCGGTTGATCTCCCTCAGCAGGATGCTCTCCATTTCCATCCATTTACCATTAAATACCATAATTTTATTCTTTATGGCATTGTAAACTCCATTGTGTTTATTTACCACAAGTTCTTGTGTTTTTTTGTTTTGTTTTGTTTTGTTTTGGTACCGTGGATTGAACTCAGGGGCACTCGACTACTGGGCCACGTCCCCAGCCCTTTTTTTGTATTTTATTAGAGACAGGGTCTCACTGAGAGCTTGCTAAGTGACTTGCCATTGCTGAGGCTGGCTTTGAACTCACGATCCTCCTGCCTCAGCCTCCTAAGTGCTGCGTTTACAGACATGTGCCATGGTGCCTGGCTTACCACAAGTTCTTAATCTACTCATCTATTGATGGGCAGTCAGTTCCTTGCCTAATTTGGCTATTGTGAATTGTGATTGTATAAACTCTGTTATTCTATAAACACTGTGGATAAAACACTTTCCTATCATGGTTTATGCTTATACTTTGTTTATGAAGTTTCAGATCCTTTAAATACACATCTCTTCAGATCTTTTGTTAGATTCCTTTTAGGAATAACTACAAAGGAAATGGCAATGTTCATATAATTTTTACACTTATATCTCTTACTCTTTCTTTGTTGACAAAAGGAATTAAAAAATTTTTCATGATAATGAATTCATTCTAATCCAAATGAACATTCACATATGAGCTATTACAAAAACAATGAATACATAAAAAAAATTGTTAAAGTACTCAAAGTGTAGCTAGCTTGATCATCATTCACTAGTGGATATGAAATACATGATATTTTCGCTCTTCCTAACTCACGTAGCCTATGTTAAGCTGTCTAGAAATAATGGAGCATTTACAACTAAAGATAGTCTTGGGTAGTAATTCGATAAGTATTTTTTAAAAGTAAATTCCATGAAAGCAAAGGTACTACAAATACAAAGTCTTAAATATGGTTTAGTTTTTGTGTGAGCACTTGGTGTTACAATTTTTTCTTTTGTACACTTTTTCTCCTTTCCAATTTTCTAAAGCAAATAGTAGTAAATTTTAGGTTGTTACAGAACTATTTGTATGGAGTATATTTCCTTAACTAAATGATGGAAAGATCTATTTTAAATATGTATACATTCATAATGACAATTAAGATGTGAAAAAAAAAATTCTTAGATTTCACTTATACTGGCTGGCAAGCAAAACGTGGAAAGTCATGTTCTTTTTCTTACTGTTTACTCACAAAAATATATCTTTCAGCCCCCAAGTGTATTTTGACTTTCCCTCCGTTCCTCAACAAGTGTCTTACTATATTCTGCCTTTATGATTTCAAGTTTGGACATGAGACTATTTTGAACTTGAACCATCTTCTGTACCTATGTGTATGCATAGAAGTATTCAATATTTCACAAAATGGAAAAATCTTGGAAGACAAGAAATGCTGACACATAGCCCATGTGTCTGATAATATTGAGTGATAAAATATCAAAAGCAGATAAAACAATGGAATGTTTTATGAAAATACAAAGACATACTAAGAGCAATGGTCTATATCTGTATATATGTATGTAGAAACAGAAGAAGGCTTATGAAAATGGAAAGCATGGTTGTATTTCAGGCATGTAACTTGGATTGATCTTTGCTTTACTCTATGAATTCTTTCTTTTCATCATCTCAATGGACATATTATTTTAACAACTATTTAAAGTTAATGATATCACAAGACAATTTATGACATTAGAAGTACTCTGTATAACATGAGATAATTTAACAAGATATAGTGAATGAACAGTGTGATTCTTAATTCAGTGAATATGTGCAGCATCCATAAGAAAAGTACAAAATCACTGGTGAAATATTATAGTAATATCATGTATGCATGATGACAGATTGCAGTATTTTTTTCTTATTTTCTAAATTTCTATTTTGACTGTACACTTCAATTATGAGGGAAAACACTAAGTTTATCATGTAGTAATAAAATATTAGGAAGTTAGGAGGAAAAGAACACCTACCTTTTCTGAATCACAAAGAATTTCATCCATTACCCACATGGTCTCATTCCTAAGATATCCCTTACGAAATTCCAAAGCAACGCAGATGGTTCCACTTTGGTTGAAATAAATGGTAATGGCCTCTCTAAATTGAAGGACTGAATCAAATTTATGTGTACATATTAATTTTCCACACTTCCGATCCCTAGAATTTATCCACAAATGAAAAACATTAATTTTAATGGAGAAATATTTGAATGTCATTTCCAAAGTGAATAGATTTAAATAAAAATTCAAGATATGGAAAAAGGATGCAGGCAACAATTAATTTTGAAACACCAAAAAATAAAACACAAAAAACCCATGAATTTATTTTAACAATATGGATAAAAAGCATTTGAAAAAACAAAACCACCATGCAAAACTGAAAGCTCTTAATAAACCAGGATTAGAAGGAAACTTCCTCAACTGGATAAGGAATGAAGAGCATCTATAAAAACTCTGTAGCTAACGATAAACTTAAGAGTGAAAGGCTGAATATTTCCACATAAAATTGGAAATGTGCAAGCATATCCTCTTTAGCCACTTAAAAGTGAACATTTTAATGGATATCTAGATAGTGCAATAAAAAAGAAATGGAAGGCATGCCAATTGGAAAAGAATATGCACTTAGAAATTGACTTGCATATGATAGGATACTAGACATAAGTACTAAGAAACTCATACACAGAAGAAAAAAGTTCAGGAAGGTAACACAATGCCAAAGATCATGATTAATATGAAGGAGCCAAAGGAAGTCTAGTAGAGTTGAAGGAGAAGGGGAGAGGAGATGGAGGAAGGGAGGGAAAGGGGGGATCTTGAACTGAAGTAAATTTCCATGCCTGTGTGAGTTTGTTGGGATGAACCCAACTACTATGCATAATCATAAAGCTCTAATAAAAAAGATTAATATAAAACATCATCTGTTCTTGTGTGTGTGTGCTACAAAAATTTGAAACTTCTGAAAGAATCATGCACACTTTTGGGAGATACAGTGATCAACTGAAAGGGGTTATCATGAGTCAAACTGAAATGATGATTCAAGAAAGTATCAAAATACTGATAGTAATGTATTCCATTGAATAAATAATAATTACTGATTCAGAATGGATATTAATGAGTATATAGGTAAGGAAATGCACAAATTTAAACATAGAGAAGTGGACTGCTTTTTCCTGCAGTACATTTGTAGTTGAATCAAAAATTGAGTTAAAAATTCCTCAATGAATTTTAAAACAGGTGGATCAAAGTCTGAAGAGAAATAGAATATGCCCACAGTCTCAATATGACTCCCTCTCAAATTACATATTAACTACAATGGGAAAAGTTAGAACATTACAATTGGAGACTTAAAAAATAACTCTACCAAACCATTTAACATGCAATTTCCAATTTTGAAAGAAAATTGTACGTACTTGTAAAAAAAATTACATTCAAGGGTACAATATTACTTTGGTTGTAAACAGATCAAAATACAAACATAAATATAATTTTGAAAAATATCAAATTTAAGTTAAGGGAAAATTCTACAAAATAATTAGCCTAGAATGTTTAAAAAAAAAGCAAACACGTAAGGAGAGGAAACAAATGAAAATATAAGAAATGTTCCAGATTAAAGAAGTCTAAAAGTACATTCTGAATAGATGCAAACACCTGACTTTGTATTCATTCCTGCGCAAGGAAAAATAGCTCTAAGGAAAAGGTTGAAAGAACTAATGAAATTTTAATGACTCATGTTTCGTAGCTACAATAGAATTTATTCACAGGAAAGACAGGCTAATTGATTTAGGGGTCATGAAGTACAATTTCCAACTTCTACTCAAGTGGTACAGAGAAATTCTGAACAGAGAAGAGTTATAAAAACAGGAAGAGAAAACAAATCAGTAAAATATTAACTACTAGTAAATATCATCAAAGGGTATATATATATATGTATACATATATGTACATATATATACATATGCATGTACATATATATATATATATATATATATATTTTGGTGCTGTTGGTGCCTGAGGTCACCCAACTAGGTCAACAGTGAGCTTAGAATGTAAAGTTAAAAAATCTGGTGATAGAATGTATGTCTGTTCTTCAGCACTAAGCTTTTTAGATAGTAAAAAAAAATATGTGTGTTCATCTCAACACTAGCAGGATCATCATCCCTTGTAAAATTAAGGAGATGGCATGCAAAATTTAAAAAAAATAATTACTGATGGGCAATTAATGTATCTTTGTGTAAACAAAACCCTTGATGATAAAAGCATAAGGAATGATTTGGATGAGAAAGAGAAATGTTGCATATTCCTGCATCTACAACATTTATTGTTTCATGAAACATGGTCTTACTTATGGGTGGATGATATTTTGCTTATATATAAACTTAATTGGTGACATTTTCAAATACAAGGCTATAGAGGTTGTCTGTTAGGGTTTCCTAAAGCGTACTTAGCTTCACATTCTGTGTATCCATCATCACTTATACCACAGTTCCCAGAAACGTCAGTCATAGAGTTAAGTTTGTTATAACACTCTTCAGGACCAAATTGTGAACCTGAAAAAGAGTAAACGCATTCTGAGTATATTTTTTTAACTCTATTATTGTGTTAAAAAGCTGTACTTGCTATATTTATATTAAACAACATACAATATAAACAAGGGATAACTAGCAAGGAATATTTCACAGACATTACAAAGTGACATTACATAATTAATTTTATAAGTAGCATAATATTCCTGAATGTATATGCACTTACACATTAATAGCAGATCTTCGAGTACTCGAAGCAACAAGTGATAATTTGAAAAGAGACAAATCCACAGTTATAACTGACGTCTTCAACATTTCTTTTTCAGTAATTTGTATAACAAGGAGGCAGAGGTATAAAATGCTTGAAAACCAGTATCAGCCAACTTGACCTAATTGGCCTTCATTTTATTGAACACTAAAAGTTACAATCACAGAATACACATCCTGTTCAAATATATATAAAACATTAAGGTAGAGCATATTTGAGACATAAAATAAACCTTAACAAATTTTAACATACTGGAATTACATGAACATTTTTCAGACCATACCACTTCTGCTCTCACCATCACAATAACAACGCCATTTGAATTGTGAAGTCTGCACGGAACCAAACAATGCTCTACCAACAAAGGCTGCCAGGTAAGGAGGGGATGGAGCTCAATATATAGACTCCCTACCAAATTTGGCCAGATTGGGTCAGAGCCATAAACAGTCAGACAGACTTCTTCATAGTTGGGAGATTCCAGAATTGAAATCCAAGAAAGATCTCCAGTTCAAAAAACCTCAGTAAGAAGAAAACTGAATATCTGTAAGACAGTTGTTGCATTAACTGCTTCCCAATGTCTTTTCACAATTTGTGTTTCACCAGAGTTCTAATTTTGTGTATTCTGTCATTACTTGGATTCTTTCTTGATACCTCTTTTCCTTTTTCTTCCATGTCCGTCCCCTCCACTCTTTTATCCATTTTTCTCTCATTTTATCTTCTGTAACCCTTACCTTTCCCAACATTTTTCTTTCTTTCTTCCTTTATCTTTATTTTCATATTTTAAATCTTTCTTCTAATCCAATTTGGCATACTATAACTCTTACTGCATATGTTGCAATATGGTTTGTTTTTAAATTACCACTGTTACTTGAAGTTACTCTCGTTTTTTTTTTTTTTTTTTTTTTTTCCAAATTGCTGGTGATGGTGGACTTACCACTTGATTATGCTGATCAATGTGTGGAAGCTAAGACACACCCAAATTCTAGTGCTTATTATGAAAAGATAACTACTCACAAAAGGACTTTCACATTAAAGAGGAGGAGAGATACACCTCAACACATCTACAAACATAGGACCTCAGAGAACATTAGAAAACAGGCCAATAAGATGCCTTCAAAAGTTTATAACCCCCCAATAACTGAATCCATAGATGAAGAAGTAGATGAAATCCCAGACCAATAATTTAAAAAGCTTATTGCTAAAATGATCAACAAACTAAGAGAGAAAACACAGGATTTGAAAGAGTATTTCAATAGAGAGATATAGGTTCTGAAAACTAAACAAACATAAACCCTAGCATGAAAGACACAGTAAATCAAATTAAAAATTCAGTCAAAAGTCTCACCAATATATTAGAGTACATAGAAGACCAAATTTCAGCCAGGCCTTGAACCCAAGTTATATGAACTTTGACAGTCAAAAATAAGGAGAAAAGAAAGAAAGATAGATAGATCAGAATATACAAGAACTCTTGGACAACATTAAGAGACCAAACATAAGAATTATTGGAACTGAGGCAGTAACTGAGATACAGGCTAATGACATTATTTCAGTGAAATAATATAAAATTTTCCAAACCTTGGGAATGATATGGACATCCACATATAGTATGAATTTGGACCCTCAAAGAGACAAGATCAAAAAAGAACCTCTGTTAGACATTACAATTAAAATGACAAATATAGAGAATAAGGATTGGATTTTAAAAGCCTCAAGAGAAAATGTGAGGTAACATTTACAGGAAAGCAATCAGAATAACATCTGATTTCTTAACACAAATCCTAAAATCCAGGAAGGGTTGGAATGATTTGTTTCAAGTCCTGAAGGAAAATAACTGCAAACCAACATTGCTATATACTGTAAAGCTATCCTTCAGCAGTAAAGAACAAATAACAATCTTCCAAGATAAGCATAAACTAAAATAATTCAAGACTTACTAAATCAGCACTAGAGAAAATACTTAAAGAAATCCTCCACACAGAAGAAATTAAAAAAACAAACTCTAGAGCTAGCAAAAGGATGAAACTCTTTAGAAGACTACTTAAGCAAATGAGAATTAGGATCAAGTTACACACGAGAATTAAATTAAAAAGGTAGGAAATAATATAAACATCTCCCTATAATAAGACTGAATGTAAATGGTCTCAACTCTCCAACTAAAAGACATGGACTGGCAGAGTGGATTATTTAAAAGACCCAATTATATGTTGTCTGCAAGAGACTTAACGTCTTAGCAAAGACATCCACAGGCTGAAAGTGAAAGGGTGGAAAAAATATTCCATGCAAATGGAGCCTAAAAGAAAACAAGAGTAGCTATACTTAACATTCAACAAAGCAGACTCCAAGCCAAAATTAATTAGAAGAGATACAGAAGATCACTTCATATGGCAATGGGAACAATCCAACAAAAATATATATAATGGTAATAAATATTTCTGCCCCACCATTGGTGCACCTGATTACATAAAACAAATGCTACTTGCATAAAGGCTGTGCTAGATGCCAATACAACAATACCAACTGATTGCAGCATACTTCTATCAACAATAAGTAGGTCAACCAGATATAAAATCAGTAAAGACACTTCAGATCTAAAATTTATTATAAATGAAATGGGCATAGCAGACAGCTCTAGGCTATTTCACTCAACAATAGTTTAATTCATTTTTTTCCTCAGGTGTTCATGGAACATTCTTCAAAAGAGAACACATTTTATGTCACAAGCAAGTCTTAGAAATAAAAAAATCAAAATAATTCCTTGCATCTTATCAGATCATAATGAAATTAGAAACAGCAAGATAGCAAGAAAACACATACTGAAGCTACATAAATGCATGGAGATTGAACAATACACTTTAAATGATGAATAGATTATAGAAAAAAATCAGGGAAGAATTTAAAAATTCCTAGATCATGCAAGAAAGTTTAGAGGTGAAATGAGAGAGTTATGAGAGCCTTAATCTAATCAGTACATTAATCCACTTGAATGGATTGATTGGTTGGTACCTTTAGGCAGATAGGACATGGCTGGAGGAGTTGAGTTGCTGGAGGCATGTTTTTGGGGTTATATTTTGTTCCTGGTGAGTCAAACTTAGTCTCTTTTTCTGCTTTGTCATATTTTGGGTTCTTTTCCTCTGCCACACCCTTCTGCCATGATGTTCTGCCTCACCTTGGGCACGGACAAATGGAGTTGGCCATCCATGGAGAGATCTTCAAAACTGTGAGCTCTAAATAAAATTTCCTTTCTCTAAAATTGTTCTTATCAGGTAAAAGCAATAAAAAAGCTGACTCAAACAAGAAATAGAACATATCAGAATCTCAGTGTCATTATGAAGAGGGTTCTAAAAGGAAATTTTATAGTTATGAGTGCCTACATTTAAAAAAATCAGAAAGACCCCAAATAAACAACCTAATGATGCATCTCAAGGTTCTAGAAAAACAAAAACAAACCAAAACGAGTACAAAGAAGGAAGTAATTAAGATCAAAGCTGAAATTAACAAAATAGAGAATAAAAAAACAATACAAATGATCAATGTTACAAAGAGTTGGTTCTTTGAAAAGATGAAAAATATTGGTTAGCCATTAGCTAAACTAGCCAAAAAAATGTAGAAAGATCATTAGGGACTATTTTGAAAACATATATTCCAATAAATTGAAAAATCTAGAAGAAATGGATACATTTCTAAACACATAAGACATACCAAAATTGAACCAAGAGGATACAGAAAACCTAAACAGACCAACAATAAGCAGTGAAATTGAAGTAGTAATACAAAGCCTTCCAACAAAGGAAAGACCAAGACCAGATGGATTCTCAGCTGAATTCTAGCAGACCTTTAAAGACTAATACCAATGATCCTCAAATTACTCCATGAAATACAAAGGGGTAGAACATTTCCAAATTCACTCTTCAAAGTCAGTATCATCCTGATACCAAAACCAGATAAGGATATATCAATAAAGAAAACTACAGACCAACATCTCTATTGAACATAGATGCAAAAATCCTTAATAAAATATTAGCAAATTGTATTAAAAAACATGGAGAAGACCACACATCATGCTTAAGTTTGTTTCACTCCAGGGATGCAAAGATGAGTCAATATACACAAATTAATAAAAGTAATTCAACACACAAATAGAATTAAGGACAAAAATCACAAGATCATCTCAACAGATTAAAAAAAAAAAAACCTTTGACAAAATTCAGCATCCATTCACAAATAAAAACACTGAAGAAACCACGGAATTTACCTGCACATCATCAAGGCTATTTATGACAAAGCCAAGGCCAACATCTTAGCAAATGGTGGAAAACCAAGAGCATTTCCTCTAAAATCGAGAATGACTCTCACCACTTCTAATCAAAGTAGTACCTGAAATTTTGGTTTGAGCTCTTAGGCAAGATAATTGTTTAAGGTATATATATTTTTTTGCATTGCTGTCATCAAATTACCTTATAAGAGCAACTTAGGAGGAAAAGTTTATTTGCGGTTCACAGTTTCTGAGGTTTCAGTCTAACTCCTTTACTCTGGGCCCAAGGTGAGACAGATGCCATGCGGAAAAGGGCCCAGCAGAGGAAAGCTGCTCAGCTCATGGAAGGTTCAGAAAGGAGAGAGAGAGAGAGAGAGAGAGAGAGAGAGAGAGAGAGAGAGAGAGAGAGAGAGAGTGGGGGCAGGGTGGGGCAAGGCCACAGGGAAGATGAACCCCTCCAGGATATGGCTCCCAGTGATGTACCTCCTCCAGTCCCGTTTCACCTGCCTTCAGTTATCGTGTTGCCTCGTCCATTCAAATGAGGGTAGACCAATTAGTTTACAGCTCTCATTATTCAACCACTTTAACTATGCATATTCCCTCAGTAATACAGGAGATTTGGGGGGACACCTCATATCAAAACCAGTATGTAAAAGGGATACAAAGAAGCATTATCACTGATGGCAGATGATATGACCCTATATTTAAAATATACTAAAAGCTTCGCTGGAACAGAGTGCCAGAGCTGATTAAAAAATAAATAAATAAAAAAAGAAAAGAAAAGAAAATCCAGCAAAGCAACAGAATACAAAATCAAATCAATATACAAAAATTAATATCATTTTTCTGTATATAACAAACTCCCTGAAAATGAAACCGGGAAAATAATTTCATGCATAATAGCCTCAAAACACACCCACTCATCTACCCCTCACCTCACAACAGCAATAAATGTAGAAATAAATCGAATCAATGAAAATTATAGAACACTGAAGAAAGAAATTAAAGAAGACATTAGAAGATAGAAATATCTCCCAGGTTCTTGGATAGGTAGAATGAATATCATTAAAATGATTCTATTACCAAAAGCAATCTACGGATTTAATGCAATTCCCATGAAAATACCAATGACATTCTTCAAAGAACTAGAAAAACATTCTTAAAATTCAATGGAAGAATAAGAGATCCAGAATAGTCAAAGCAATTCTGAGTAAAAAGAACAATGCTGGAAGCCCCACAATACCTAATTCAAATTATACCATAGAGGTAGTAATAACAAACATTGCATGGTACTGACATAAAGACAGACATGAAGACCAATGGGATAGAATAGAACAGAAGGCACAGAGACAAACCCACACAGATATCTTGACAAAGGTGTCAAAAACCTGTTGGAGAAAACACAGCCTTTTAAACAAATGGTGTTGGAAAAACTGGAAATCCATATATAGAATAACGAAACCAGATCCCTCTCTCTCACCCTGCAAAAAAGTCAACTCCCAGTGGGTCAAAGGCCTAGGAATTCAACCAGAAACTTTTCAATTCCTAGAGGAAAACACAGGGTCAACACTCAAAATAGAGGCACAGGCAATGACTTCCTAAATAGAACTCCTAAAATTCAGGAAATAACACCCAGAATTAAATGGAATGGCATCAAATTAAAAACCTTCTGCATAGCAAAGGAAAGAAGAACATAGATAGACAACAAACAGAATAGGAGCAAATCTTTGCCAGCCACTGCTCCAACAGGGAATTAATATCCAGAATATGAAAAGAACTCCAAAAATGAACACCAAAAAGTAAATAACTCTATCAACAAATGGGCAAATGAACTTAGCAGTCATTTCTTAAAAAAGGAAAAAAAAAAAAAAGAAATACACATTAAGAAATGCAAACTGCCAACAAATATATATGAAAAAAAATGTCCAAAATCTCTAGCAATCAGGGAAATGATCAAAAAAAAAAAAAAAAAAAAAAAAAAAAAAAAAAAAAACTACATGGAGATTTCATCTCACTCCAGTTAGAATTACAATTATCAAGAAAGCAAATAATGATAAATGCTGGTGAGGGTGTGGGAGACAACATAAACTCATACATTACTGGTGGGACTGCACATTAGTGTAACCCTTCTAGACAGCAGTATGAAGATTCTTCAAAAGACTAAGAATAGAACCACCATATGACCCAGCTATCCCACTTCTTAGTATTTATCCAAAAACTAAACTCACCATACTATAGTGATACAGGTACATCAATGTTATAGGAGTCCCATTCACAAAAGCCAAGTTATGGAACCAGTCCAGGTGCCTGTTAACTGATGAGTGTGGTATTCATATGCAATGGAGTTTTACTCAGCAATAAAGAAGAATGAAATTATGGCGTTTTTTTGGTAAATGGATGGAAATAGAGACTAGAATGCTAAGTGGAATAAGTCAGACTCAGAAAGTTAAGGGTCAAATGTTTTCTCTTATATGTAGAAGCTAGAGCAATATAAGGGGGGAAAAGGGGGGTTAGGCAGATCAAATAAAAAGAGAAGGGAGATCAGTGCAGTGGAGGAAGGGGAGAGAAGAGGGACAGAAAAGGGAGGATGGTGGAATGAAGTTGACAAAATTATGCTGTGCACTTATAAATATACCACAGTGAATTCTATCTTTATGCATATCTATAAAACACCAATTAAAAAATAAATAAATACAAGGAAGGCCAGTAGAGTACAAGAAGGGAAATAGGTGGAAGGAGGGGGTGAGGAAAAGAGGAAGTGCTGGGGACTGAAATGGAGCGAGTTATATTCCATGCATGTATGATTATGTCAAAATGAACCCAACTATATATATAATATACAACCATATATATATATATGTATATATATATAATTTTGTGTGTGTATACATATATATATATATATATATGAACTATAATGCACTAATAAAGACATTTTAAAAAGAAAAAAGAAAACGAATAGCTTCCTAGACTACTGACAGGGGCCCTTCTAAATACAGCAAAAGGTTTTAATAAAAGACTCGGATTTTTGAGAGGCAAAATTTCTCTCCCATTTGTTCATCCTCTGAAGACTGTAGGAAAATTTTAAATGCCTTTTTAATGGTTTTGGCCTGACTGATTTAAGTTTCTGAGCTGCTTCAGAACTCCACGAATGCTCTGTGGAAAACATAATCTATGGTCTTGAGAGTCCCCCTGCAATTCCTGCTGCTAAAACTCTTTTATCCCCACCCCCACCTATCCCCATCCCCCATCAGAGGATCTCTGCCTTAGTTTGCCCAATCTTCAATTTCCAGAATCGTCAAATGTTCCTAGGAAGATAAATGTTTGGCTATCATCACCTTTTACTTGTGAAGTTATTCTTCGGAGGAAATCTGATCTGTTGGTTGTCATGGGCTCCCTTATACGCCAATATCTTTACAACTCCCACCAACTCAATCGCTTTTTGCATTTTCTATCTAGTTATTTTCTTGTGGTTACATCTCTCCCTACCTGTTACATCTTTTCCCTAAAACTGTTAACACAAGTTTTAGGATTAATGTAATTGTGAAATATTTAAATGTAAATGAACCTCCTCAGTATTTGCTAGGTTCAGGTTGTGACATGGATATTTATTTATATCAGTTTAACACTAATGAATACTTTGGCCACTGATCATTTCTATCATAAAGCCAGTCTTCCCCCCACCACCCAATTTGTAAGGTCAAACATCATTTGATTCAGGAATCTTTCAAGTCATTCTTTTTTCTTTTCCATCTCTAGCTTTTCTTGAATGAGTTGTATATATGGCCCATTCTCTTACCTTTCTCCATCTAGGTCTCCATAACACTTATGTTAGTCTCTTCTCAACAGGTTTTCACAACTTGTTTTCTCACTTTGCTGTGAATCCCTCCCAGGGCCTGGCACGTGCTGCACAAGCACTCCACCAGGCAATCATACCTCCAGTCCCTTTCAGGAACTTTTCTGAGTTTTCCCTTCCTTGTTTTCTGTGAGCCATGATGTGCATATTTTCTTCAAACAAATAATTTACAGTTATGCCACTCCAGTATGATTAATCTGCTTAAGAACTCATCATGTTCTTACTTTTATTTTTGAATATTTAATTTTCCACACTGGCAGATAAAATTGCATAAATTATATATGTTTTCTGTGTACAACAAGAACTTTGGATATAGGTGTACATTGTGCAGCAATCAGATCTAGCTGAGCTCTTAATTTCAGTTCTAGATATTTGTACTTGATCATATTTTCATTTTTTAAAAATTCCCATATGCATCCACATATCCCTGAGTCACACCCAACTTTTCATCTGTTTTTTTTTTTTTTTTTTTTTTTTTTTTGCATGTATTTATTTACTGCTTCCTTGCACAGGTCTCCCCATTGCCACACCCTCATTCCCTGTGTTTCTGTTTGTTGTGTCACACTCTTCTGCAGTTTCTGTTTTGACATTTGGGGCATCAAGGGCAGTGTGACATATCTCCAGGTATGGTCTGTGCTTTGATTCCAGCCAGTGTTCAGGATACAAGTGGATCCAATGAGAAGGGATGCTAGGGCAAAGGTGGGCTTCAGTCTTCCTGCAACTCTCCACTTTCCAGCCACGTTTTGCCAAGGTCAAGTCCTCAGTGGGTCCCCTTGTGAAACGCAAGGCATCCACAAGAACTCATGTCCCTTATCACAGACTAAACTGGAACTTTGCTCTTCCCAGCTCCGTGAGACTGTGGAAAGCTCTGTGCAGGTTGCCAGCTGCCCAGCTTACAAGGTCTGAGGGTTTTCCTCACCTACTCCCTCTCTCAGCCGTTACTTTCAGAGTAGCAACTGCCTCAAGGAACAAGAATCAAGTGTTGATCTCACCTCTCTGGACACCCCTCTCTTGTCCTTGGTAGCTCTGCAACTCTTCCAAACAAAATTTTAAGTTAGTTTTTCCATTTTAATAGCTGTTTTTATTTCAGGAAGCTTTGTCTAACTTAAACTAATCAACCATTGCTGAGACAGAGGTCTGCTACCTTTTTTTTTTTTTTTTTTTTTTCTGTTTTGATGATGTCTGTTTAAAAAATAGTCTTACTGAGATACCACTATAGCTCTCTACAGTTAATAGATAGCTAATCACAATTTTCAATTTTTGGCAGACTATCATCATTAATCTTCTGAAGATCCACTTTAAACATTTCTTTCCCTTTTCCCATTTGCTTATATCCATTTTCTCTACTGTGAAAGGCAACCCAAATTATAACTTTGGCACAATTTTCTCACATGTGTATTTTTTTTTTTTAAAAAAATTCACTTAGATGGTATTGCTACAGAATACACTTTTCACAGGTCTTGCTCTAAGTGTTGTGTTACTCAATACATATCTATTTTGTTAATAAAAATTGTGTAATATTTGCTAGGTTGCATTTTTTATTCTTGTTTAAATCTTTTCAATTTTGATTACAAGTAAAGCTTAACATCTACTTCTTTTTCTTTCCTTTTGTTTTGTTTTGTTTTTTGAAGGGGATGCAGTACTGGAAATTGAACCCAGAGTCACTTTACCATTGAGCTACATCCCCCATTCTTTATTTTTAAAAATTTTGTGACAGGGGCTCTCTGAGTTGCTGAGGTTGTCCTCAAACTTGCAATTCTTCTGCCTCAGCCTCCTGAGTCACGAGGATTATAGTTGTGAGCCCCCACAGACAACTACTTCATTTTTTCAGTGTCCAGAAAAAACACATATATGGAAAATTATTATAAATACCTTCACCAAATAGATCTTCACATTGTTTATGTCCATCCCTACATTCCCCACGAATGCAGATCCACGTGTTATTGCCACAGAAATTCCCATCTAGTTTATAGAAGTTTCCTTGGCATACATTAGATGTGCCATTGCAGTATTCAGCGAGATCACATTCATTACTGGCTGACCGGCAGACATGTCCTTTTGAGGAAAACTGATGGGGTGAAGTAAATTATATTGAATAAAGCAGAATATGAATATACAAGCATTATACAGAATAGTGATTGTCATTATCTAAGTCACGTAGACAAATGTTTTAAAAACTTCTTACTTTACACGCAGTACAGCAGGCTCCTATGTCACATTCTGAACCTTCTTTCAGACTACATGTGGAGGGTTCGCAGCATTTATGTTCTTTTGCCTCACACTCCTGAAAGGTAAATCAAATGCTCTCAAGCATCTTCCAATTTTTATTTATTGGATGGACATTTTAATAACAGATGCTTAATTGACATGTTGGCAAGCAGAAAAAAATTCACGTCTTCCTGATCTCCCCCTTGTCCATTACCACCTACTGGGAGCGTGACCATAGCTTGCTCTTGAGTTTCATTTCTATTTTTCATCTCATTTATTTCACCTTATCCTGACTTTATCTCTACCCTTCCAACTTCCCTCTAACTCTGGCAGTTTTTTTTTTTTTTTTTTTTTTTTTTTGGTACCGGGGATTGAACTCAGTGGCACTTGACCACTGGGTCACATCCCCAGACCTTTTTTGTATTTTATTAGAGACAGGGTCTCACGGAGTTGCTAAGTGCCTCGCCATTGCTGAGGCTGGCTTTGAACTCGCGATCCTCCTGCCTCAGCCTCCCAAAGTGCTGGGATTACAGGCGTGCGCCACCGCGCCCGGCTACTCTGGCAGTTTTATCTAAGATTGAGATAGACAGATAGAGAGTATATAATTAATAATATAACTTGATTGAGGTAAATATTTCAAAATGTATACATACATCAAATCATCAGGTTGCGTATACTAAATATTTACAATTGCTCTATTGTCAACTATGCCTCAATAAAGCTAGAATTTAAAAAGTTAGATGACTTGTATGGATAGTCTGCAAATCAATGGACCCATATACCACGATGCAGTTTCTGGTATATATCTCTCCACGTTAGTACTGACCTCTTCAGTTCCACAATCACAAGCTTCTCCTTCCTCCACCTTCTGATTCCCACACACTGCTGCCTGCTTGTAAGACGGCTCTAAGCGTGGATGATTCTGAAGACACTGAGACTTTTGCTTTGAAATAAAATGTGCGAAATCCTCCATACTACATTTACTGAAGATCTTCACACCACTGGAATGTCTGAAAACACATTGGACTTCAAATGTTTATGTGAGCAGTTTTGGTAAACTGCCTACCCTCAGAATAAAGGCACTTACTTAGCCTTCCGCGACAGACCCAATGTTCAAAAAAAAGCAAAGACTTTGCTTTTCTGTGCATGGGAAGTCCAACTGTGCAAGAACTTAGATAAAATCTTCTAGTAGGGATCAATAAAAAGTGATGGATTCTTCTATTACACTTATCTCTTACAGTGCTCTCTCCTTTTATCTTCTACCTTACAAACTGCCCCAACCCCCTCACTTGTTCGTGTCCCTCTCATGACGTCTAAGTGCTGAAATATCCCTATACTAACAATAGTAACAAAGATGTTCCTTTCTTCATCTATACTTAGTCATCCATCATTTTGTTCAGCTCCATAGTTTCAAATGAAACCTACACCTGACAGCTCAGATCTTGTTGATCTAACACAAACGTACCACCTAAATCCCAGAGGCCAATATCTGATTCTTTACTTGGTGTCTTTTCTTGAGTCTAGCTCATAGGCACCTTACGTTTAAATGACCTAAACTCTAGATGCTTCTTGCTTAAAACCTACCCCTCACAAAGGATGGCATGGTGCTTCAGAACATGTAAACTGTACCCAATCCAACCATGTGGGTTAAAATCTTGGTTCTGCCACTTACAGGCTGTATGTCCTTGTAAAAGGTATTTAAATTATATGCTTTTTTTTGTTTGTTTCCTCTTTGCAATATGGAGATAAAGGTTCACTTGTGTCATAGACTTTTGAACTCCAATACATGTAAAGCACTAAGAGCATGTCTGCCCATTGGTTCTATTGTTAGTATTTCCAAACTCAATAAAGAAAAAAATCCAATTGATTAGTTGACCATGACAAAATCTTGAGGTCCTTCTATTTCTCACCAACCCCATATTGTCATGAAATACTGTCAAATCTATCTACTATTTATGTCCAGAATATGCTCTCCCTAACAGCCACCTTTTCCCAGTCTCAGTACAAGTTCATGCAATAGCCCCCTCGCTGACCAAGCATTTCAGGTTTTGTCCTTTGCATTTTTCTCTCAAAACACAAATCAGACCTGCTCCCCAAAACACTTATAATGTCACGTCCCTTCTCTGTTTAAACCCACCTCAATCATTTGGAGCACAACCTATGTGACCTAATCGCCAATGCCTTCCCCAAGGTCATTCTCCTCATCCATTTCATCTCCTCTGCTCAGCTAAGTGGACCTCCTTACTGTTCCCTCTGCCAAATAGTTAATGATTTCTTCTGACTTGGAAACTTTCTCAATATGTATGCATGGTTCCTTCTCTTGTTTATTTCAGATATCTTTTCAAAATTTACACAGAGATATTTCTAAGGGCCTCGTTTGCCTTCTTAGACTATTTTTCGGCTTCAGGAGAAAAGGTACTCTAATTGTTTCATTTAGTAGCACAAGTAAATCTCCATGATTATTTTTTAAAAAATGAATGTGTGTATGATTGAAACTATCTGTTGCAAATAATAGATCCTGAGCAGTTTATAACTTTTTATTTTCAGAATATTAACGCTATTAAAAAGATTATGATCAATAAGACTCCTACAGCACAGGAGTAAAATAAAAAAAATCAGTAAATGGGATAATATCAAAAGAAGTTTTTAAACTTCTTCACAGAAAAGCAAACAATCGAGAGCATAAAGAAATAGCCTACAGAATGGGAGAAAAGTCTTTGCCATCTGCACCTCAGATAAGGCATTAGTCTCCAGGATATACAAAGAACTCAAAAAGCCAAACCCCCCAAAACCAAATTACCCAGTCAATAAATTGGCTAAGGAGATGAACAGACAGTTGATCACCAAATGTATGAAAAAATATTCAACATCTCTAGCAATTACAGAAAGTCAAATTAAAACTACATTGAGATTTCATCTCACTCTAGTCAGAATGGCAGTTATCAAGAATACAAGTAACAATAAATATTGGTGAGGATGTGGGGCAAAAGGTACACTCATGCATTGCTGGTGGGATTGCAAATTGGTGCATCCACTCAGGAAAGCAGTATAGATATTCCTCAAAAACCTAGGAATGGAACCACCATTTGACCCAGTTATCCCACTCCTTGGCATATACCCAAAGAACTTAAAATCAGCATACTATAGTGATGCAGCGACATCAATGTTCATAGCAGCTCAATTCACGATAGTTAAACTATGGAAACAACATAGATGCCCTTCAACAGATGAACGGATAAAGAAAATGTGATATATTTACACACAATAGAATATTAGTCACTCATAAAGAAGAATGAAATTATAGCATTTGCTGGTAAATGGTTGAAACTGGAGGCTATCATACTAAGTAAAATAAGCCAATCCCCAAAACCGATGGCTGGATGATCTTTCTGATATGCAGATGCTGACTCACAATAGGCAGGGGTTGCAGGGAGGAGTGGAGGTTCACCAGATTGGACAGGGGAGGAAGGGGGGCAAGGGAGGGAGAATGGGAATGGGAAAGACAGTAGAATGAATCTGACATCACTTTCCTATATTCATACATGAATACACGACCAGTGTCACTATACATCATGTACAACCACAAGAATGGGAGGTTATACTCCATGTATGTATGATGTCAAAATACATTCTACTGTCATGTATAACTAAAAAGAACAACAACAAAAAAGACACCTTGCTGATATTTAGGAGGGTGTGGAGGGTCCAAAGGAGTATCTGCGTTTAAGATCTTCTCTTTTTGTGTGTGTGTGTGTGTGTGTGTGTGTGTGGTACCGGGGGATTGAACTCAGGGGCACTCGACCACTGGGCCACATCCCCAGCCCTTTTTTGTATTTTATTAGAGACAGGGTCTCACTGAGTTGCTAAGTGCCTCACCATTGCTGAGGCTGGCTTTGAACTCGCGATCCTCCTGCCTCAGCCTCCCAAAGTGCTGGGATTACAGGCGTGCGCCACCGCGCCTGGCTAAGATCTTCTAATTCCTTCTATCATTTCTTCACCATCATAACTATTATGATCATTGCAAAGCATCACAAGCTATGTATCACCATTTTTCATTGCATAAAATGACACTTTGGTCAATGGCAGATAAAAATGAAACAAGTATTGCTTGACATTATGAACACAAACGATATGAGATGTTGTTTGTTTAGATTAGTCAGAAAGAACACTTTATTTGGGAGTTGATCCTAGCGAGAAGAAATAATGGAACGAGGATGAAGAAAGAGAGAAAATGCAATGTAGGGGTATGTTATTGATGTGGTAGTGGAGAAAGCGTACAGAATGAGAGCAGTTCTGAGAACGCCAGGACGTCCGCGTGCCACTAAAGCCACTAGAAGTTACCTCTGAGGAGGGAGTACGTGCCTTTCATATTAGGATTTGTTTTATAGGTGACCTGGGGTAGAAGCTGGTTGACATTCATTGATGGAGAGCTGCTTTTAAAATAAATACTTGGGAATTGAAAATGGGATATTAGACATCTGCATACAGAAGCTAAAATTTCAGGCTGAGCCAGAGCAGATGAAGGAGCCGCTGGCAGATGGTCACACTAACAAAAAGTTCTTATGTTGTTGTTGCAAACCTAAGTTACAAAATCACATATGTAAAGAGTAACAAATGTAGAGTTCCTGCACATATGAGAAAGCACATGTGGCATTTGATTATAAAAGATTGAGATAGAAATACAGCATGGGCTCTGGAATATGTATTTTGGTCTGCAGTCTTTGGTCACAACTGATATTCAATCATTAACATTTATTCTAACAGCTTAAATTTCCTTAAATTACATACACAAAAATTATCTTAATATAAACTATATATATGTAGGTATATGTATGTATGAAGTATAAAGGTTAAGTCTCTTACATTGCTTCTGGGTTCATTATGCAGATAGTTCCTGGGCAAGGGCATCTGTCGACATTATCGTAAGATATCCCCATATTCAAGCACAGTAACTGAGCCAAAATAATGGCGAGTGATTCCAGACCTATGGCTCTGGGGTGCTGGAAAAAAAAAAAAAAAAAGCACTCACAAATTTACATGTACATATTGTAATAGGCATTTTATTTACTTGCAGAACAATGTAATTATTCAAAATAGTTATATAATGAAAAATGAGTAGAGGCATCTAATATTGTTACCCACAGAAGCGCCATCATTGTTGACCTAACTTTACATATTACAGGTATTATCATAAATCTTAGGAAAATATGAAAAATCAAATTTGAAATTGTACTAAAATGTAAATGAAAGGTTCATTTGGTGGCATCAGGCCAAGGAAGTAAGTGACCCTGTAACTTGTTAACTATATATAACAACAGTGTCGTACTCACAAAAGAAATCTTTCAAGACAAACACATATGACACGTGTATGTCAAATTATGGACCAATTGTGTTTATTTATGATTTAATTCTTCAGAGTTGAAGATATCTTGTGTGACTGTTCAACAGGCATTTTTTTAAACTCATAAAATCACTTGTTGAAATAATAATTTATATTATGGCAATAATGACTGATGATAAAAATGCTGTTTTCAGTTGTTTGCACTTTATTTTCAAAGCTAAAATACCTTTATTGTTCCTCTTTTTATAAAGAAGCTTATTATAGCATATTTTAATACTATTAAAACATTTAAATTTTGAGGAAGATCCACAAGTCTTGGTACACCTTCAAATATATCTAATTAACATTTTGATGAGCATACTTCAAGATAGGTTTCTGGACATACGTTTTAGTTTCTTCTTCCCATTATTTTCTACGCTGCTCACTAGACCAAGAGGATGGAACAAATGGATTATACCAGAGGGTCCTCTGTCCTCTAGTTTTACTTCCATGCAGTCTAATGAGAAGGAGGGGTGAGATAAGGGTGAGAGTGAGGTGTTTACCACCATCCTTGCTAGGTGGTTGTGAATTCCAGAACCTTGCACTGGGGGTTTGCTTTCCACATGATCCTGATCAAAAGACGCTGTCTTCCCCTCCCAGCCTGGGCAACTCACTTATCACCAGGACAGAGGGACTGTGTAGTCCCCACACCTTGCATACACATTGATAAATGTCCTATTTGTCAAGTTTCCACATCTGAATGTACCATTTGATTGCAGAGAGGGAGAGGAGAGGGAGGGATGGAGAGGGAGAGGAAGGGAGGGGGGAGAGAGAGAGAGAGAGAGAGAGAGAGAGAGAGAGAGGAGAGGAGGAGGAGGAACAGGAAGAAGGAGAAGAAATTAAAGAAGAGGAAGGAGAGACATTGCATAATTCATGGGGAAGAAAATGAAGCATTCTGCTGCATTTCAAGTGTTTAAATAGAACATTATTGATACTGATTTAGTTTAAAATGATCTCATTTTCAAAGTCCTAGTCTATCTATCTATCTATCTATCTATCTATCTATCTATCATCTACCTAATTTTATCTGTCTCTTCTGTTTCTTCTTATAGCTCAGTAAAATGGAAGTAACAGGTAAAAATTTCACTTTAGGCATCTGTAGAGAAGCAGGTGTTTTCTCCCTTCAAGAGCAATTGCTCCTTTGTTCCTGTCTTGTTACTGGTGTGTGCATTTCCATCTTTCCTTGAAGTAACATTTCTTCATATTACTCTTTGTGAAAATCTCAACTGGGATTTCTATTAGTTGGCTTGGCCTCCCATAACAACATACCAAAGACTGGATGGTTTACACAATAGAAATGTATTTTCTCACAGTTCTGGAGACTCTCACAGTTCTAGAAGTCCAAGATCCGGGTTCCAGTAGGGATGATTTCTGGTGAGGGCTCTCTTCTTGGCTTGGAGGAGCCAGCCTTCTTGCTGGGTTCTTTCATGCATGGCCTTTCTTCTGTGTGCATGTGGAGAGGGCTGTCCCAGGTGTCTCTTCCTCTTCTTAAATGGACACCAGTCCTGTGGATTGGAACCCCACCTTCTCCCCTCATTTAACCTTAACTACCTCTGTACAGATCATTTCCTTAAAAATGGTCACATAAGGGGGGTGGAGTTTCAACACACGAATTGTGAGGAACATTATGCAATCCACAACAGACTAGTAGGAAAAACTTGAAAACAGATGGGAATTGGAGAGTGAGAATTTTCTACATGACATTGCCATTCTTACTTCAGTTTTGAAAAAAAAAAAAAGAGAAAAACTATATTTAGTATTGGATTAAAAAATATTTTAGGGAAAAAAATATTACAACAAAGCAGATGAGTTCTTTTTGAAAATAACACCTGCCTAGGACAATATTTTAAAATAAGAATAACAGAAGATAGTATTTACTAAGGCTTCTTATGTTCCAATCACCAGGCTGGGAAATGGTAAATGACTAGGTATTTGTTGAGAATTCTTTGGTTGCCTAATGCATTATTACTTTCTATAAATGTGTCTGTCATGTAAGCTTTGAAAAAACTTCCAGTGTCTAGTTTTAAAAATCAAGATTCCATATATGTAGTTTTTTCCTTCAATCAACATGTCTCAAAGTTTATTCAACCCATGATTTTGAGGGAACCAGTAAGATGTTAAGACCAATTGAATAAGCACTTGGAAAGCTACGCATAGCAATACTCAGGGTCTAAATAGTTTGGTCCATGAATGTTTTTATTACTGAGGTCAACATATACTATGTTCAATACTATGTGAAGCATAACATCCCTGAGGCTGGGTCAGTCCTTGTATGAGATTATGAACCCTTGAGTGGATAAGCCTCAGGGTAAAGAGTCACAGAAATCAGAAATTATCTGCTGAGTAAGTGAAATAAGCCAGACAGAGAAGGACAAATACCGCATGGTGGCATTTATTTGTGAAATCTGAAACAATCAAACTCATACATGTATAGTACAGAACTAGGGTGGCCAGAGGCTGGGGAAAGGGGGCATGTGGGGAAAGGGGGCATGTGGGGAAAGGGGGCATGTTAGTCTAATGGCACACCCTTCAGTTACAAGATAAGTTCTAGGAATCTAATGTACACTGTAATAACTACAGCCATTATGTTTGGTGATTAATGGTTAATTTCATTGTCTTAACCATTACACAATATAGATGTATTATGTATAATCATAAGTCATATGCCCTGACTATGTACACATTTTATTTATGAATTAAATATTTTGATTTTTTATAAAGTCATACACTTGGCTAGGGATGTGTCTCAGAGGCAGAACCCTTGCCTACCATGCATGAAACCCTGGGTTCCAACCCTAGCACTGGAAAAAAACAAAGGCTGATTATTTTCACTTGATTTTACTCAACAAAGAACTACTTGGGTTGTGTTTTCACATATAATTTTGAGGAAGAAGCAGCCCATGAAAGATATAATCCCTTTATTGCATACCATAGCCCTGGGGGATTAGGGAAAGAGAGAGGTAGTAGATATCTGGCAGGCAAAGCTTTAACTATTTCTTCAACATCTCACATCTGTGGACCTTGGCTACTATCTGATTTTTCCAGCAAGAAATCAGACCATAACTATTCCAAAGAAATGTGGGGAATGAGAAAGAATACTAAGAAAGCTTTCCTGCAATTGCTCCTCTCAACACAGGGACCAATGTCCTCTGTCCACCAGCCACATGTGTAGTACAGCCCTCCCTGGCAGCTAACTGGACTTAGGCAGGACAGTTCTGCTTCCTCTTTGTTAACCAGGTCAGCTTTTGCTCCATATAAGTCTTTTTTTTTTTTTTTTTTTTTTTTTTTAGTGTCACATGGGATTGTTTGAGGAAGTCAGCCAGATTCTAGCTTTTGAGACTACATCAATCACTTGCCCATAAATAAAACCTGCATTTTTCCAAACTAGGATTTATGGATTTTGAAGATGAATTTTGTCTCCATTTGGTTGATGAATCTCTTTATTTCTTCACTCAGCTTCACCTTCACTTATGAACTTGAACGAGAATGTCACGCATTGCCTCTCAAACTCCAGCTGGCATCATACACACAGACGGGAAAGCCCAGAGTAGCAAGTCCCACAACCACAGCATCAGGGAAAACTGGTAAAAACAAGCCAGTTTCAGATACTCTCAGATTTTCTACTGATATAAATAATGTCAATTAGGGCCTTTGGTCCCCCTGTTCTTCACTTTTGTCTTACAAAGCATTTTAAGATAATGGATGGTTTCAATTGTTTATTTTAATCTGGTTCATAATTGTGTTAGCTAGATAATTAAGTAAATGTATGAATCTAAGCCTTAAAATAAACACATGATTAAACATTAAGATTTATGATATTGATTTTTGATGATATTGTATGATAAGACTCAAAGAGATTATGACCTGAACAACTTTCTAAAAAGGATATGAGGACTCAAGGAATGGGCATCATAAAATTTTTGTGTAGTGAGTTCCGAGAGGACTTCCCGTAATTTGAACATCGATATCAGTAGTAGGGACAAAGATCACTAGGTGAATGCAAGTTTCAATACACATAAAAATCATAAAGTGAGGGAACCTTTAATTCTATACTCTTCTCTACAGCATTCTGCAGGCACATTTTAGCCAAGCAAATTAAACCATACCATACCATGGCCACACCTCCTCCGTAGTCATTCTCACACATCTTCCCTTGAAAGGTGGCACCAACAAAATCTGTTGTTTCTCTGTAACTTAAGTTCAAAGACTTAAATTTAAAATCAGGTTACAATCCTATGGTTTTGTAAAAGTAAGCACAATTAATTCTCAATTTTCCTAAGACAAATTTTAGTTTTGCACATTGATACTAAATTCATAAATATTTCCACTTAATAGTGTATCACAGCTTGGAAGGTGACTCAGTGTCTCTGTGCCCTTTGAAAACAACAAAACAGACTTAGGAAACAGGTAACAGAAAGAGGGCTTTCATTTGGTTTTCTGTGACATAAGCAGGACCCGTTTTATGTAGTATCTTTTTAGACAGAAATGAATACGTGCCCCCAAGTAAACATAAGAATAAATAAAATTCACTAAGATGAGAAAGCAAAGGCAAAATGTCTGGCCAATGGGCAGCCAGTCACACCTCAGGGATTAAAGTCTCCTCATTAATCAGCCACAGCTAGCCTGCCGAGGCATGGGACAAAAGATGAAAAATGCTAACATTTAAAAAATTGTGTATATAATTTTATTGTAAAGAGCATATATTCTGAAAAACAAAGAGCTTATTAAACAGGAGAGACTTGTATATTAAAAAATTAATAGCACAATGCAGCTACATTATGTACATGTTATATTGGAATACAAAGTAGTATTTCCATTTCTTTGTTTTTTCCTTCAATGACAATCAAGTAAAGAAGGCTAAATTCCAATACTTGTAGAATCCAGACATGGATTATTAAAATTTGGAAGATGGGTGTGGTGGTGCACGCCTGTAATCCCAGCAGCTCAGGAGGTTGAGGCAGGAGGATCCTGAGTTCAAAGCCAGCCTCAGCAAAAGTGAGATGCTAAGCAACTCAGTGAGACCCTATCTCTAAATAATAATAATAAAAAATACAAAATAGGGCTGGAGATGTGGCTTAGTGGTCGAGTGCCCCTGAGTTCAATCCCTGGTACCCTCACCTCCAAAAAAATTTGGAGCATAGTCAGGGACATTTAACGATGTGGTATACACTCTAAGGTAAGTAGTCATGTGGCCCAAGATCCAATGGATGAACTTTAACTATAAACCAGTTGGTAGAGTTATGGGTATCAACAATTCCATCATAGGTGTGGTATAGAGAAAAATAACTTCTACATTACTGTATGACAGAAAAAAATGACAGGAGACTTTTTTTCCTCTAGAGGCCTATCAGTGATCAAAAACTGGGCCAAATTAATATGTTTTCTTTGTATAAGCTTTAGTAATTCCAAAATATGCTCACACAAGTAAAAACGCCACATCATGCGGACGCAAAACAAGATAAGATCTTTTCCATTGTAGAAATCTGTGTAATAACTCATTAGCGTCACCAACGGTTGACATTCTGTTTTCATCTACCCAAAGCTCCAGTGAAGACAGAATTATTGTGAGGTTAAAGGAGGTGAAAATCTAAAACAGAACACATACAGAAAATGTATTCAAATGACATGGTCTAAGTGAAAATGAACTTATGACACATGTTAAACAGCTGAAGTATAATTCTGGAATGTACCCTTTAAAATGTGTTAATAGATAATAAATACCACTAGTAATGATACTGAACATGAGTGTTTGTTTTATTTAATTTAATTCTTAACAATAACCTCATTAGGAGTATACAATGATCATTATTCCTATTTTATAGGTGGGAAAACTGAAACTTAAAATGAAATGATTTTCTCTACCATCACACAGCATATATACTCATAAAAGAAGATATGGAATTGTTTTGGTTAACAAACAAGTGCAAAAGTATTAGAAAAGCCAACACTTACAGCATTCATCAATCCAACCAACTGGAAAATTTTTTGAGTGACGACAGTTGTATCAGAACCCATGTGATTGTACTGTAAAATACAGTTATCTTTTAGATCCACATGTACATTGCTAGACCTTTAAACACATATTAGTTTTCATTAAAAACATTCAAATTTTTATTTTAAAACAGTTTTTGCAGTGCTGGGGACTAAACCCAATGTCTTGTGCATGCTAGGCAAGTGCTATGCCCCTGAGCTACAGTCCCATTAATTAAATAATTTAATTAATTAATTTTGAGATGGGATTCCAATAAGTTGTCCAGGTCGACTTCCAACTCTATCCTACCTCATTTCTCCCCAGCACCCAGGCATACACCACAATGCTTGGCAACATATTAGCTTTTAGGCAACGTTATTTAACTATTGTACAAACCATATGATATTTAGTGTAAAAATGGAAAATCTAAAAAGTAAAAAGGAAATTAAAACAAGAGACAATTATATTATCAAATGAATGATAATACTTGCAGACCAGAAATGTTACCTATTTTGCGAAGGTAGACATCTTAATCTGAAAGATTGTAGATCAACTATACCCATTCATAACCACGTTTGCCTGACACTTCATTAAAACAATTATAAAAATACAATAGATAAAAAAGACTCACAAGAGCAAAAATGTATAGAGGGCTGGGGATTTAGCTCAGTTGATAGAGTGCTTGCCTCGCGTGCACAAGGCCATGGGTTCAATCCCCAGCACCAAAAAAAAAAAAAAAAAAAGTACAGAAAAGAAAAAATAAATAAATAAAAAGCAATGACAAAATTTGAAGACTGAGAAATGGATGAGTATAAAATGATCACACATACATAAAATATGTGAACCATAAACCAGTGGAGCAATAGCATTCACCTGAACCCCTAAAATGTGCAAGGGGTTGTGCTGGTATGAGTGCAAACAAGAGAGCTGGGCACTAAAAGCAGATGCACTGACCTAATTTATTTTGTGTGAAAAGTAGTTAAAGCTGGGAAAACCTCTAGAATAGGTATGTAAAAAACTCCCAAAAGTTTACCTATTGAATGATTTCATTCATATAACCTTTTGGAAATTAAAAAAATATAGACATGGAGTTTAGTGTCATGGATTCCACGAGGCAGGGGAGGTGGGTGAGGGAGAAATGGGTGCAGCTATAAAAAAAGAATGCAGCAGATCCTGGCTGTGATGGAATTATTTTGTATCTTTACTGGATCAGTTACAATAGCCTAACTATAACATGCTGTAGAGAATATTGATTAAAGGATGGACAGGACTTCTATGTAGTCTTCTAACTGCATATGAATATATAATTATCTTCCAAAACCAGAATAACTGGGCAAAAAAGTCAACAGAGACAGTAAAGATTAGAACAAAATTATAAGTTAATAAGTATCTATAGAACAGTTCACTGCAAGAGAGCACCTGTGCCCTTGGAACATGATCCAGAAATACAGCATTTGGTAAGCTATTAGGATTGAATCCAATTAAAACAAATTTTAAAAATGCAAAATATGCTGTCTGAATAGAATACGATGAAATTAAAAAAAACATAAAGAGAAATTTGGGAAGTTTGAAACATGCAAAACCAATTATAAGTAACCAATGACCAAAGAAGAAATCACAGGGGACTTAGAAAATACTACATTATCAAAATAATATATCAAAATAGCAAAAGTTGTGGTATTCAGCCAGAACAATGGTCAGATGGAAATTCATAGCAGGACATAGCAACAAAGTCAGAGCCCAGAAATAAACCTTCATATCAATGGTCAGCTGATTATCAACAAAGGCACGTGGCATTTCCTTGGGGAAATCCCAAAATACATTAAAATAAATTTGTTATTTTTTTGATAATAAAGTTGGGAACTTGCCCATAAAATAGAGAAAAAAGATGGAAAAATAATATAATGAAATTTCAAATCATTGTAATTCCATTTCATTGAGGAAACTCTTCAAGAAATAACCTTGAGGAATGATAATACCATCTCCTACCCCCAAAATAAACCATTATTTTCAAAGTTTAAAAATGTGTTAGAGTACATACTATACGTTTCTGTGATTCCAAATTCTTTAAATTACATAAAGGTACCATTTATTTTTATTTTCATTATTATTTTTAAAATTAAGATTAAACATTTTATAGAAATTTGACTCCCAATTTCCTACTGATATGAATGATTTAGAATTTGGCTAATGCAAAATTGTCACTAATCCCCCTCTGTCATAAATTCATTTTTATAATGCCTCTTTGCTAACATAAACTGACATAAGACAAATCAATCAAAAATATACTTACCAATTTATTTTCAACTATAATATGCATTTCTAAATACTGAGCCATCTCTTGTGGCTGAAAAAAAAATGCAGAAGCCTTCCATCAAAATTGAAGAATTACTTAAATATTTTCAGTGTCTATCACTAATGAACTCTTTATCTATTAATGAACACAATGCTGAAAATATGATTTTACATAGAGAAACAGAACTCTATGGCAAGCAAAACTAAATGTCACAGAGTCTTTTTCATTTGTTTCTGCTGTCACCTCTCTGCACTTAATCAACCATACAATGAGCTCAGAAAATAACTTTTATCCACCTTCCTTCCTTCATGTTCTTATTGGTCCTACATGCAGTTCTATCAGCTTTATGATGTTGTTATTGCATTACTCTGTGGTATGATTTTGCACTTGAACCTAAAAGAGTAATAAGAGATCCTTATGTATAGGGGTTTGCATTTCATCTAAAGGATACAATTAATTCCATATAAGCTGCATCAGAAAAAAGATGAGAAGCAGAGAGTCAAATTAAGGGTTTTCTTAAGCTAGACCACAGGTATCTCAAGTGTTTGGGGTGGGATGCCAGACAGATGATCGTGGTTAAATTAGAAATGGGTGCAGGGCTTTGAACTGTGGCTTGTCAATGTTAGGCTGTGCTGAAAAATGGAAAATAAGTAATTGTTGTGATGATTATTAATAAAAATGTTTTTTTTTTTTTCATTCTAATTGTTACATGAAGGCAACCTATAATAAATGAATGGGGACAGACTGACAGGCTTTGTAAGCATTCTGACACGAGGGTATAGTGAACTCATAATATTCTGTCACTACAGTAACATCACCCAAAGGCATGAGACAAGTATCTAAATGCAGAGTGGAGGATCCTAACTCAGAAACTGAAGAAATTTTTATTATGTTTATTTTGTACTGGCATTTAATCCCTTGAACATTCAAGACAATCTCATTTTAGTTTAAATGTGTTCCTAAACACATGAAGAGGAGCATTGAAGAGGGCATAAATTGCAAACCTGGGATTTGAGTAGAGATCAGAAAAACAATGGTTATAGTAACTTCAAGGAGGAAAAACTTGAGAAAAGTCAGTCTAACAAATTCAGGACATATTGGTTGCTCATTTTATCATTTAAAATTCTCTCTCCTGGTCTAAATCAAGGGTTTTGAATTTAAAAGGTGGATAAGATTCCCTTGTAGTCTGATTTCCTATTGTTTCCATGCAATATTAAGCACCAAAATGTTTCATGGCCTTAATGAGAAAGTTGAAATCCTTTGCTTGGAAGACTATCATGTCATTAAAATCCCTAAACAAGAGTACGCTACTGGCTTCCAACTCCTGAAACGCTAGATTAATGGACTGGGATTCAAAACTACGTATCGGTTCTGACCAACACCAAGTGTGAGCTGTCTCACACCCCCAAAGTCATCTCTGTTCATTTTCATTTCCGAGACTGGAACTGGCGGTAGTTTCATAACTCATTCATTAATTTCCTAAAAAACAATCTCATTTGAAGAAAAATAAGAAGTCCACTTCATCCAGTAGACAGGTAACAGAAGGAACACAGAATGCCAAGAAAGGTGTCTGTTGGGCAGGTGGGCAGGGGTCAGACTTCACAAGGCTTCACAATTCTGTTTATGTAGTAAGAGGAAATAGAAGAATGAGGGTGCTTGGGTATGTGATGTGTCAGGATGAAGGTCGCCCTAAAGAACTGGATCCAGGCAAACAGACCAGGGAACATTCTAATGGACTGATCCAGTTGCAAGGTAAATGGATTAATAAGAAAGAAGGAAAGAGACCAACTAAAATTACAAAGAAGATCTGAGAGGTGGAACTATAGATGTTGAGATGAAAGGAGAATATTATGATGAAAATAGATAATGAACTTTTTAAAGACTATTTAATACCAATTGCTAATAAAGGCAATTGATACTTTCTTTACACAAAATGTGTGATCAATGCAGTTAAACTTGAATATTTTATAGCTTGTCACTTGGCCATTTTCTTTTTATTTCATATTTTGTCACAGACTGTCTAAATTTAATTGTGAATAATCAAATGTATCAGTCTTTGTTTGTAATGCTTTTGGATTTAGTCACAGTTAAGAAGGTTCTCTCCAATGCCACATGTAGAATTCACCCTTATGTTACTTTTGAATTATCATTTTAACATTTTACCTCTGTCCTACTTAAGAGTTTATCTTATATGAAATGTGAAGTACAGATGTAATTTTATCTTTCAACAAATTACCATTGAGTTAATCCCAATAAAGCATAAGCTCCATCTTTTCAGCAATGAAATTAGGTTCCTTATATATCTCAAACCATGTTTCCACATGTGTCGGTCCAACTTGATGGAGGTAGATTGTTTGTTGTACTTTATAGTGTTTTCATATCTGGTTTCCCTATTGCTCTACATCTTCAAGCAAGTCCACACATATGTTTATGTGTTCACTTTTCCAAATAAACTTAATAATCAACGTGGTACACACATCCTGGTAAAAGCTTCTTGGCAGATTTGGGATGTGGGGATTTCATCAAATTTTAAATTTATATAAAACAAATAACTGTAACTTTATAAATATAGTAGAAATAGTATTTAAATGACAATGACTTATGTTTCCCAAAATGGAGGCAGCACAAAACTGCCTAAGTGAATGAAGAGAACAAGAAGGGCTAGTAACCATTTGGAACTTGGGTGGCAGAAGTGGCAACAGGGGCATCCTGCAAGGTGTACAGTCCATGGGAAAAGAGAACATGTAATACTACTAGCACACAGTAGGGCTTTTTCAAATTTTAAATATTCTGCCACGATGAGCCACCACTGTGCACACATTAGGGTGGAGATCATAAGAAAGACAGGTAGTGAGTGTTGAAAAGGGTGCAGAGGAGCTGGAGGCCAAGGACATCTCTGCTGGGAACATCAAAGGTGAAGCCACTTTGCAAAGTCATCAGGCACTTGCTCAAAGTGCAATGACAGAGTTATCAGATGACCCCCACATTCAACTGCTAGTGCACACCGAGAGAAATAAAAAGCACACATCCACACAAAAATTTGGATCTAAACGCTCTTAGCATTATTCACACTATTTACTGGAAATAACTCAAATGTTCATCAACTGATGAGAATAAAAAGTGGTATGTTCATGAATGGATATTATTCAGCCAAAGACAAGAGTGAGGTGCTGATACACATGCAGCTTGAGTGAACTTCAAGGACATTGTAAGTGAGGGGAAAGTGTCAAAAGAGAACATTTCCCATGATTCTATTTATAAGAAATGTCCTGAATAAGCAAGTCTACAGATGCAAACGAGACCAGCAGTTTTCACAGGAGGGGTGGGAGAATGGGGAAGGGGAAGTGACAGGGATTTGTTTGCAGAGAAGGGACACAGGTCTCTGTCAAAACTATTCACCTTTGAAAGCTGACACAGCAACATACATAAAAGTCATACACACCATGGATGTGCTCCCTTTAACCACCACTTACATAGACAAACTGTGGGCCAGATTTGGCCTGATGATTGGAGTTTGTCAACTCCTGAGCAGAATGACCACTAACATCATTATACTGTAAATATGTTTTGTACTTATAATTATATAATAAATCATACAAAATACATTGAACAATGCACCAATTAAATACTCCTCAGAGAAGAAAACTAAAATCATTATAAACACTTGATTATAACAATGATGTAAAGGAAGAAGAAAGATATAAGACAAAAAGAAAAAAAAAGAAAGAAAAACTAGTAAATTTAACCCAAGACGTATGTATTTGCATTAAAAGCAAAATGCAACAAATGATGCATTTTAAAGAAAAATTGGATGTGATTTAAAATTTTTAAACAACAAAAATTGTTTGAAAGAGCCATGCTTTAATTGAAATACCCTTCACTGCTCTGAACACAAAAATATTGGAAATACTTAAATATAAGTATTTCATTTTCAGAAATGAAAGAGGGGACACCACAGCTAATATTGCAGAAATTTAAAGAGCTATTGGTTAAGTTACAAAACTAGTTTTAAGGCTTAAAAGCTATGAAGTTTCTGGTACACAAATCCACAAGTGTGTTTGTGTGAGTGTGGGTAGGTACAAATGAATAGTTTTTCTGAAAAACTGAAGTGTTTGTATTGCCATAGAGTAATAACCATACAGTTTACCAATTGATTACCTACCTCTATGCTTTGTATTTTATAGGGAAGATTTCTTATTTCAATATCCTTCTCAGTATGTAAAAAAGCAGATTCATTCCTATATTTCACTTGGTAAATTACATGTTCGAAGCCAACTGAAGATTCCAGGGGTTCAATTCCATAAGTAACACTTTCAAACTGCAGTAAGCCCCTATAAATTCCAAGAATATCACATAAATAAAATACTGCACTTTTAAAAAGTTAATTAAGAGCCACTTAGTTCTTTTGGTGGCATGCATATTATCATCATCCTTAGTGGGTACTGTAGGAAGTTACTGAGTATTTGCAAACTTACTGAGAGTTATAGAACAGTAATGTGATTGATATTTGCCTAACTATATTTCATGGTCTCCAAATATAAGAATTATCTTAATTCATTATAAGTGTAGGAGTCATTGTTAAAAATATTTTTCAAGTAAGGAATCCATTTTGCAATCCATACAATTATATATTACAACCTTAGTCCAGTACATGCGCTAACCATCACCATAGAATTTGGATAACCTTCAATGAATCCTTGGTAGTAGCAGAAATTCTGAAAGAGAAAATACATACAGCTCTATTAGAAGATAGAGTTTTCAGATATTGTGTGTGTATCAAATACTCGATATTTCCAAAAGGGCTTTATAAGAGTATTAGATGAGCCTAAGATGCAATTTCCCAAAACTTTCCCCCACAGGTTCATGAAGAATGTGTTCATTTTCATACTCTTTCATATGCTGCAAACTAAATTTGACTTTCTGATCACTAGGACAAAGTGAAAATAATCAAAACCTCACTCCCCGCCATCCCCACAAATTATTCTGGCACAATTCTGCCTGGTAGAAAAAAAAAATGAATCCAAAAGAGAAACTATTTTTTACACAACTATTTTGAGTGCAATGGCAGAATAGCTCATGAGCTATAACCCTCCCACAGATACCAATTATAAATGCTGATTTAAAAAAAAAAAAAACAAACAAACAAAAAAAAACTTCAGCCACAAAGGCAGCCAGAAAAAGAGAGTGCAATTGATACCAGAAAGAAGGCAACTATGTTTGCTGAATTCTCATGTTGTGGATTTCCTCCAGAAAGCACTCCCCCAGGCAGAGCTGCAGAAAGCCTGACACACCCCAATAGCACACCCAGACCTTTAGCCTCAGGCTGAAGCCACAGTCTCAGAAGTGCCTGGAACCTCAGGTACAACCTCTACTTAACATCCTGACTGAGGATTTGGGAAAGAGGCTCCAGGGAGCCAAGACCAGAAAAGCCTAAGAACAGAGAAAAGGGTTTGTCTACATTTACAAGCACAGGGGAATATTTTAGGATCTGGTTCCAGCCAGGATATTTGCCTATTAGAACAAAATCGGGCTGGGTGCGGTGGCGCACGCCTGTAATCCCAGCACTTGGGAGGCTGAGGCAGGAGGATCGCGAGTTCAAAGCCAGCCTCAGCAATGGCGAGGCACTTAGCAACTCAGTGAGACCCTGTCTCTAAATAAAATACAAAAAGGGGCTGGGGATGTGACCCAGTGGTTGAGTGCCCTTGAGTTCAATCCCCAGTACCAAAAAAAAAAAAATGGAAATGCTTTAGAAATAAAGTCAGAAAGGCTAATTATGCAAATGAATGAGCCAGTATATGATTTTAAAAAGTACCAGATATTTAGATAAAAGGGAAAATGAAGCACAGAGTCAAGAGAAAAGTCAGAAAGACAGTTGACACTGAAATAACCCAAGAATTGGAATTTGTAAAAAAAAAAAAAAAAAAAAAAAAAAGACTTTAAAACATACCAAAAATGTGATTCAGAACATTAAAGAAAAATTGGACACAAAAGGCGATCCATCAGGAAATTTGTAGAACCCCCTTTTTAGCCCCATGCCCTTTTTAGTTTAACTGTTTCTTTTTGCTTCTGTAAAATGCTTGGCTTTAAAATAAGAATCAAAAAGCTTCCCCTCAAGGCCACTTGGAGCTGTGCGCACTGCCTAAAACCATACGTGCCTGACTCCAGTTTGTAATCAGCACATTCCATTGCTCTGAGGATAGCCTCCACCAATGAAGACCCCGCAAGTCATTCCCTAATCAATTTAAAGTGTGCTTGGCGCGTGTGGGCTCCCCTGGCCAATTACTGTTGGATTCCAGGCAGGAGGCTGCGCCTCCCAGGCAGAAGGCCACACCTCCCCAGGTGCTTTGTGAAAAACTACACTTCCCAAGATCCTCAGCATGACCAGCAAACCTGACCAGCAGGTGCCCTGGCCACTACCTCCTGACCTCTGTTAGCCTATAGGGCAAGGACTCACTCCAGGGGGGGCTTTCTGACCCCCACTCTATTTAAGCCAGCCCCGGACTGAAATCGCTTTCTGTTCGCGCTTGCCCCTGTTCCCGTCCGTCCCCCATTTTTCCCCTCCCCATTCGTTTCCTTCGCGGTTCACCCCATCCCCTCCACGTGTTTCTTTTGGTGAATCAATAAACCCCCTCCCTTTTCCTATACGGCGGTTTCAGCGTGTGTTCATCTATCCTTCATTTTGGTGCCGAAACCCAGAGGGAGAAGCGCATCGAATCCGCCTCCATTCGTCTGTTCATCTTTTCCTCCACGGCATCGCTGGATTTCGGTAAGCCCCCTTCCACCCCGAGTTCCTAAACCTGTCTGGTCACTATGTGGTGAGAATTGACCGTCGATTTTCCAGCAGTCTCGCCCGTGACCTGTGCAGGGGGGAAAGCACCCCATCCGAGTCTTAAAGGCGACGGTGGACCCCGGGAACTCCCCCTCTCCCACCTTTATCTGCCCACTCACCTTTATCTGCCCGCTCTAAAGTTTTCAGCTGTAAAATTAGGGCTTTTGGCTGGGAGTGGCTAGAGAAGTTCCTCTTCACACTCCGGACTTGAGCCTTTTTTTTTTCCCGTCCGGGATGGGAAACACGAAAACCCTCGCGAGGTGGCTCACGGTCCTCCGGCATCTTGAGAAAATACTTCCCGTCCGAGACGGAAAACGATTTCTCACGGTGCCCCATGTTAGCTTGATCCGGTGACGACTGGGCAAGTGGACTTGGATCTCACTCTAATACATATTTTGAAAGGGACGTCTTTCGAAATACTGTATTAGCCTTTCCCCGTTAACGGGAAATATGGGAACTTCCCTATCAACTCCAGCTGATTCTCCTCTTAATTGTCTCCTAAAAAATCGGGCACATTTGGGCTTAAAGCCCCGGATTAAAAAAAAATTAATAAATTTATGTACATAAATTTGGCCTTCTTACCCATTATCCAATCAGTAGCCAGAGTCAGGATCCCTAGATCCCCGGGTTTTACAGGAACTTTCCAGCTTGTGCCAACAGTCGAAAAGATGGACAGATTTGCCTTACGTGGACGCCTTTTCCCTTCTCCGTTCAAATCCTTCCTTGTGCACTCGGTGTAGTCCTGAGACCGTTTTAACGCCTCCGGCCCTCCTGCCCCTTCCCCTCCCCCAGTTCAGGCTCTCAATTCCGAAGTTGCCGCGATTTCGTGCTTAGACCCTCCTCTTCCTTTTGCTTCATCCTCCACCCCTCCCCTTCCTTCCGTTCCATCAGAGTCCTCCCCTGTAGACCCTCCTCCTCTTTCCGCGTCATTTCCTGTGCCTTCACCGCCACTTTCCCCGCCCACTCAACTTCCCGTTCCTAGTTCCGCGCCTCTTCCGCCATTATCCCCGCCCACCCAATTTCCTGTTCCTAGCTCCGCGCCTCTTCCACAGTTATCCCTGCCCACTCAGCTTCCCCCGCTTGGTTCTGCATCATTTCCTGCCACGGCTTCCCCGCCGTCTTTGGCCATGCAGGTTTTGCTAGACGCACCGCTTCAAACTTCAGCCCCCACTTCCGCAGATTCTGCGACGCGTTCTTTACCAGATGCGCCGCCTCAGGCTTTGGCCCCCTCCCCGATTTCTTCCCCAATGACTCTGGCAGTGGCTCAGGGAGAGAACTGCACAGTCTGTGCTTCTTCCCCAGCGTCTCCAGCGGAGTTTCTCCCGGCCCCAGCGGCTCTCGCGGTGTCTCTACCCGACTCGCGGGATATTCTGCTGCCTTCTGCATTCAGTCCTCCCCTGACCCGTTCGAGAAAGCAGGCAATTCTTTATTCAAAACGCAAAATTTCTCGGGAATTGCGTGCGTGCGTGCCCCGAGCTCCTCAGTCCATCCTCAACTCTGCGCGCCTTCCCCCTCCCCCGCCAGCGAATGGTGACCATGTGTTTGCCATTCATCCAAGCCACAGAAATGTTGCTTTTGCTTAGTCTGTGTGCCTGGGTACATTTCTCTCAACACGATTGCGCAGGTTCGTCTCTTTTCCCCTCTACTCTCTTCTCTTCCCCCTGCTGCCACCGCTGCAGCGGCGCGCTCCCTGTCCGTGCTCCCAGCCCGCTGCCGCTACAGCAGCAGCGGGCTCCTTGCTCGCTTCCTCTGCTCTCTTACATCTGACACCCGACAACCCGTTCCACCCTCCGATATATTTTAGCCGAGCGTTTCTTCGCGCTTGGGCCAGATCCCCCCCGCGGCCGACAACATGGGTGCACTTCTTCCTTTGTTTCAACATCACAACTTCTTAGCCTCGCGGTCACTTTCCAATCAACCGGTTCTGCTACTTAGCTCCCTCCCCCTTCCTCAGATCCGCCATGTCCTTCCGCCCAAATCTGTCGCCACTTCCGCCCTTCCTTGATCCGCCATCTTCTATCCCAACCCACGTGGTTCCCTCCGACTGCCTTCCAAGCACAGCCTTCCAAGCACAGCCTTACCGCGCTCCTTCACTGCTGCACCCAGCGGGCCAGCCCGTGCCCTGCCTTATAGCAGCAGCGGCGGCAACCGTGGGACTCTTCCATCCCTTTTGCCTGTACTGGTGGCAGACCCTCCCTCCAGCCTTCCAGAGCCGCCTGCGGACGTGGGAGCTTCTGCTCAGTTCTCCCTAAAATCTCCTCAGGCCTGTGCCTAGTCCAGACTTGAATCTTTTTTTTTTTTCCCCGTTCACACGGGACACGACACATAGAACCCCTATCCTCCCATTAGGACTTCATGTCTATCTGGCTCCGGTGAACCAGACCCCGCCACAGCCGGGGAGACTGAAAGTCTTCGTTCCTAGCAGGTACTGGCTTGCGCGACCCTCCCTCCAACTTCCTGCCCTAGTGCAGCTGGCCTTTTCCTTCAGCAAACTAACTCCCTCTGTCCTCTGCTCTCTTAATTTCTCACCCACTTCTTCCTTTGTTTAATCCCTTCAGTCCTTTGGCTCTCTCTCTCTTTCTCATTCACGTGGGACACAGTCCCTCAGTTCCCATTCAGAATGGGAAATTCAATCAATCCGCGCACCTGCGCAAGTCTGTCTCTTTTTCAGCCCCTGCTAACTTCACCTTTGCCTCTTCAGTTTCTCGCTTCCCCTTCCAAAGTGCGCACAATTGTATGTTTTTATGTCCGTACGTCTGTCCAAATTTCATGTAAATGTGATGTCACAAATAACAAACCAAGCACTCATAAAAATTAAAATAATGGATCCAAATACCTTTAATTCATTTAAGTCAAAAATGTTCAATTCAAATTGGGTAAACAAATAAGTAAAGGTACCTTCAAACTTCAAACTTAATTCGCAAGTTTCTCCAAGACTTCTCTTCAGCAAAAAAATGACTAATACTGTTCAGCCTCATATTTTGGTATTTGACATGAGATTATTCATTTGTAACTAACTTTGTTTGTTAAACAGCTAATTAATTTACAAGGTTAAATTGCTCACTGTTGAATATGCCATCAGATATTAATTATTTTCATAAGTTGGTCTTTGTCATAAGTGAAACAGGTTAAAGTTCCAATAGGTATAAACAGGTGTGTGAAATTCCTAGAAGACCTGTGCAACAGCCTCTTGACGACCAAATCTTCACTCCTACTGTCTCAGCAGTCTACAGCACGGTAACACAAGTAACAAGACAGCCAGAACCTTCCAGTACCCTGCCCCCACTGGCCTGGTAGACCCTAAAGTCTGGGATACTCCCTCCCTTACTCAATGTGACCCCATAAAAATATTTTTCCTAAATTCAAGTTATTACTTTTCCACAAAAAGTTAAATGCTCTCAGCCTTTCTTTAATCCATTCTAATTGTAATATTTTGTCAGCTAAATGCTCTCAGCCTTTCTTTAATCTGTTTTAAATGTGATATTTTGTCAGCTAATGTTCATGGAAGCTCAAACAACAATATATGTTAACAGAGATCAACTTCAGAACTAAAACACCTGACCTTCAAGAACCATCAAGACAGATAGGTACCACAGAACCCCAGCTACTGTAAGTTTATAAACATTAAAGTTAAAGCCCGGTGTTCTCAATTTAAGATTAGCTTACTGGATGTCTAAGATCAAAACTTTAAATTAATCAAAAAGGGCCAAGAAGACCAGTATTTGGTTCTTGTCCCAGAGTCTGCCTGTGAGGGAAGAGGAAACATCTCTACAGAGCTTTACATCTCTGGGTTACATGATCTCCCAATAAGAGAGATAAATGAGACCAATAGAGAAAAAGCCAATCAGAGCACTTGCTAAAAGGAGGGTCCATAAAAGGGGATAAACATCCCTAATGCTTCTGAGGGAAGCCACAAGGTCAAGCAAGATGTGGACCCATCCTTACAGAAGGCACTGAGCAGAAAAGCTGCTCTCAAGTTTCCCCAAGATTCCCATCAGAAACAGCTGACTCTTAGCAATAGTCAAAAACAAAGGTCAGTTTGACAAACTTCATCCTAAACATCCAGTAAACAGTTGAAACAGATACACAACCATTTCTGGACATTTTAGAAGTAAAGGTAACTTCAGCCCTAAGTGAAATGTTGTGTTTACATCCCTGATAATTCTGTACATGTTAAAAATTTAAATTATCTCCATGATATACATTGACATGTTCCAGATGCTACAACATTTATTCAATACTCATGTTTTTCGTGTTTGCTCATAAAAGCTCTCATCCCTGTTGACTTTACAACCTTCCCCAGACTTCAAAGTAAAGTCTATCCTTCATCAGACATCAGCTACGGACATGCCAAGATTACATTCTACCTGACCCAAGTAGACTCACTGCTTCATTTCCATTGACACCCGGTTCTTGGGTATATTTCTCCCCTCCCCAGGACACAGGAACAATCTCCCTTGTCCCAAAGTGGACAGGACCTTTCCAGGTCGTGCTGTGCACACCCACGGCTGCTAAGCTTCGTGAAACCTCAGAGAATTTGACTTCTTGGACTCATATTTCCAGACTGAAACCAGCTGATCAACCAACTGAAGATCCACAAAAGGACGACAAACAACTACCTCAATATACTTGGTCTCCCAGTCCCACTGATCCCTTAAAAATTCGTTTCTCTCGTGTCCCCGATACTAACTCAAAATAATCTTTTCTGTTTTTCTCATTTTGAACCTTTAACCAGTTTTTCCCAGGGACTATCAACTGTTAAAAAACCAACGAATAACTGTCCAACCAGAGAGCCCTGCTGAGTCCTGCCCTTATGCTGCCACCTGACGCTCATTAAGATGTGCTTCGCACTCTCCATTGGCCTCTTCACCGTAAGTCCCACCTGGTGGAACACAGGCCTATGGAAAATAATCCATCTCACCTTCTTTCCCTTTGTTGCTTCCATAATAGTGTTACCTGCAAACTCACAAGACCCACAATTTCTTCATGCTCTCCGGCTGACTCCCTCAGTGACTTTCTGCAGAAGCCTGGTTTGACACCCTCACCGACCTATGGCTTCAAAGAAAGCTTTATCCATCCCATACCTGGACAGATTCATCTTTTCCACGCCTACCTCCTGGGAATTTTTCACCCTCCAGCTGGATCTGCCTGCCCGCATCTCCCCCCCCCCCCAAAACTACCCCACGTCGCCCCATTTCAGCTCTGAAGCAGCCAGATCGAAACACGACGCCCCTCTTCCTAAAAAAACAAAAAGGGGGGAATGTTGGATTCCAGGCAGGAGGCTGCGCCTCCCAGGTGCTTTGTGAAAAACTACACTTCCCAAGATCCTCAGCATGACCAGTAAACCTTACCAGCAGGTGCCCTGGCCACTACCTCCTGACCTCTGTTAGCCTATAGGGCAAGGACTCACTCCAGGGGGGGCTTTCTGACCCCCACTCTATTTAAGCCAGCCCCGGACTGAAATCGCTCTCTGTTCGCGCTTGCCCCTGTTCCCATCCGTCCCCCATTTTTCCTCCCCCATTTTTCCTCTCCCCCCCCCATTCATTTCCTTCGCGGTTCACCCCATCCCCTCCACATGTTTCTTTTGGTGAATCAATAAACCCCCTCCCTTTTCCTATACGGCGGTTTCAGCATGTGTTCATCTATCCTTCAATTACAATGAGACAAGACACCCTAATTGTAAACATGGCCAATCATTTAACCCCCTTCCTCTCCTTGCTTCTATTCCCATAAAAGACTTGTCCTTCCTGGGTTTGGGACTCTCAGTACAGATTCACTTGTTGGTGAGGTCTGGGAGTCCAAGCTTAAGCCCATATAAAGGCTCTTTGTTTTTGCATACACTCTGGATTCCTTGGTGGTCTTTGGGGGATCCGTTCTCTGGGCATTACAAAATTCAGAGAAATATAGAGTATAAAAAATCTAACTTGATGGCCAGGCACGGTAGTGCACGCCTATAATACCAATGGCTCGGGAGGCTGAGACAGGACAATCAGGAGTTCAAAGCCAGCCTCACCAAAACGAGGTGCTAAGCAACTCAGCCAGACCTTGTTTCTAAATAAAATATAAAATAGGGCTGGGGATGTGGCTCAGTGGTTGAGTGTCCCTGAGTTCAATCCCTAGTACCCCTCCCCGCTACACAATAAATCCAATTCAAACAAAAACATAGTTTAAATGAAATACACTGGGCAGGTTTCACTGTACTTTAGTGATAACAAAAGTGTAAAAAAAAATTAAAAATTAGAACTATAAAAGTTGCTGAATCCCAAATCTGAAAGAAATGTGAGAGAAATGAAGCTTTAAGAATGCCAGAGGGTGTGGCTGCAGAGGAGGTGGCAGTGGGGAAAATGATGGACAGGAGGGACCAGAAAAACCAGCAAGCTGGAGCTGCCCGAGGACCTGAAGAAGACCTGTGCAGGCCAAGGCTGTCTATTCCAGGGGTGGAGGAGAAAGTTCTAGTTGCAGTGCCCAGATGCCATCACCAAAGGAAGAACCCACAGACAACCCCCCAACCCCCGCGCACACACACACACACACACACCTACAAATAGTCCAAAGAAGCCTTGGCCAAACCAACCCATCACACACAGGTCCAGTCAGCCTAAGGGAACTGCCCCAACTCTTGCTGCAGGAAAGCTTTCCGTATAGCAGCCTTGAACCAGGACAAAGACAGTGAACCGAGGAAATGCCTCCAGAAGCAAAGACTAGGATGAGAGAGAGTACTGGAAGGGAGACACCCACATCAGACAGACCACACTCCTTCAACAAGGGAGGTCTGGCTCTATGAGAATGGAAGGTAAAGCACACAGCTCCCTAGCTCAGGCCCTCAGATCTTTCCTGGCGTGAGAAGCAGGTTATAAAATAGTACCTAATTTCTTCCCAGGTGCACTGAGTTCATCCACAACAGAGCACAGAAAAGTTCAAGCCCAAGGGCATGTTCCAAAAATGGTGTGAGTTACATTGACAGCCTCCACATGGCTGGTGGTCGGCAAGATATTGATGGGAAGCAGATGGCCAGGAGGAGGTCACTGATCTACAGAACTCTCCCTTCTGGACTGGACAACAGAGCAACCGGCCAACAGTTAGGAGAATTTAATATGCTAGTGTGGCTAGGGGGAGGGCCACAGGGAGCTCTGCCGTTGTACTTCATTCCACTGTGACAGCTGGGTGGAACCTAAGCTGGATTCCCCTACAATTACACAGCCAGCTACTGAACAGATAATCGAGCAAGAAACAATGACAGGCCCTAGGGGGTAGAGGCAGTATTCAGATTGCCTACAATAAATCATCTAAAATGTCCCATTTCCAACAAAAAGTTATAAGCTTTGCAAAGAAATGGGAAAGTATGACCTATATTGAAAAAAAAAAAAAAAAGCAGGTAATAGAAACTCCCCATGTGCTATAGACCAAATGTTTGTGCCTGCCAAAAATTAATTTGTTAAAATCCTAACCCCTAAACTGTTGGCATCAGGAGAGAGGCCTTTTGGGATGTCTAACTGACCAATGGCTGTTCTGTATATGTCTTGATTTTTCAAAAGGATGTGCTTTTCGGGATGAATACCATTTGCAAAATGTATGAAGAAATTCAATAAAATCATCTGTTTTAAACCTAATTTAATGAACTTGACTTGATTTTCCTTAGGCTAGAAATAGGCTTACAGAAAAGGCAAATACATTAACACATTTAATACAACAACATATTCATGACATTTGAGACCAACATTCAACAACTTACCACATTTGGGTTATTATTAAAGCATTTCTGTTTAGTCTTTTTTAACTGCATGCTTCTCTTTCCCCTAAGAGGTATGCAGTACAATTAGGTTTGGCAGAATACTATGAAATTCAAATGTGGGATATTGTGGCCCTATGTAGCTCTTTGACGATTTTTCTCTTACACACACACAAAAAAAAAACCACCTACATACACATCCCCGCACATATAACTATTTGTTTGCATATAACAGTACATGTTATTTCCTTACTTACATTGATTCACATGTATTTGCCTTCTCTGATGGAAAATTTAAAAATGAAATTGAAAGCAAGGGCTAAGTCTATTATTTCTTCTGTTAAAATCTTAGCCTCCCTGAATGATGGATTCACTGTGTAGAAACTGGGAATGCAAAAGTACCACAAATATGATGACAACAATTGGTAGGGCAGACCAAAAGCAAAACAAAACAAAAAAAGATCATTTCAGGCTCCTTCAGACATGAGATATCCCTACAAATTCTATCCATATTTTTCAATTACTTTCACCCCAAAAATTATAGACATCATTAAATGAAGCTCTGAGTGTTCCAAGTATATGAAAATTCTACCTGTTTCCAAACATGCATGAAATTTTATGTGTCCTTATGAAACAGAGAATTTTGTCATGCTGAGAATGACAGCTGTTAAAACTTTGTCCTGGCTGGGGTGGACACCCAGGAAGCTGAAAGTGACAGGTTCTTTGGCTAAATCTGCATGTGTGTGATGCCTGGCTTTTTCCCACACATTGTCACCACCTCTGTGAGACCTGAGGAGAACCAAGACAGCTGCTTCTCCCATTAATCAGACTGCATTAAGTTCGTTTTTCTTTTTTACAACATTCGCTTGTTTCTTATGTAAGTGGGTGGCCAAATCCCGCCAGCTGGGATCTGGGCAGCTTCCCTGTCTTGGTTGCTAGTAATGAATATTTGGTCCCTGAACATTCTTCAGAGGACACTTTGGATTCTCCTTTTGTTCCAGATTTAGCCTCCCTGATTCAAATCTCTTGCCACAGGTTCATGAGCACACATGTGAAGCAAATAATTTAGAAACATCACAATCATATTTGGCTTAGTAACCATCTGTTTAATAGGGCTGAGAACACACTGTCAAAATGAAATGATTAGGTTCATATCAAAACAAAACATAACCTCCACCCTTTGTACTCTATGTGGACCGTAAATAACATGATCAGAGAAACTCATATACAAAGGTACAACAGATAATGAAAGTCATACCTGAAAATCCTTATCAAGAGGCTTCATGATTCCTGTAGCATCATAACCATAAACTTTAAAACTATTAGGTAAAAATATTCTGTAAAAATAAAGATAAAAGGGTATTTAGTGGAAATTTTGTTTCCTAAACTTTCATTTCTAAAAAGATACTTACTATATTTATTATAGGTAGGTTAAGTTGGCAGAAAAAGAGTTTTCAGTGTGCAGATTTTCCACCTCCTCATTAAGTTTTCCCAAATAGCCAGGGCAAAAGATGCACTTGGAGGCTTCAGATGACCTGATTTCAAAATATACTGTAAAGCTAGTAATCAAAACAGCATGATAATGGTGTAAAAACAAACATGGAGACCAATGGAACAGAATAGATATTAGAGAAATAGATCCAATTATTTGCAGCTAATTGATTTTTTACAGCATCACCAAGAACACACAATGGGGAGAGAACAGTCTCTTCAAAAAATCACGTTCAGAAAATAATGTCCACATACAGAAGAATGGAATTGGACCCTTGTCTCACAACACATATGAAGATCCACTGGAAGTGAATTAAAGACGTCAGTGTAAGACCTGAAACTAGAAGCTACTAGAAGACAACATGGGAAAGCTTTGTGACGTTGGTCTGGGCAGTCACTTTGGATATGACCAAAAAAGGCAACAAAAGCAAAAAAAAAACGAGTGGAACTGCACCAGGCTAGAAGGCATCTGCACAGAACTGTCAATCAACAGAGGGAGGAGACAATCTGCAAAATGGATGCTGGTATTTGCAAACCCTACAGCTGATAAGGGGTTAATATTTAAAATATATAAAGAACAGCAAGAAAACAAATAACTCAGTTTTTAAAATGGGAGAGGATGTAAATAAATATTTCTCAAAACAGTATGTACAAATGGTCAACAAGTATTTAAGAAAATGCTTGCTATCACTAGCCCTAGGGGAAATGCAAATGAAAACCACAAGGACACATTACCTTGCACCTGTTAGAATGGCTATTATCAAGGAGAAGAGAGATGACTAATGAAGAACCTTTGTACAAGGTTGTTGGCAATGCAAATTAGGATCATTGTTATGAAAAAGAGTACAGAGGTTCCTCAAAAATTAAGAATAGAATTATCATCCATTCTGGAAATCCCACTGCTGGGTGTAGATCCAACTGAGGTGAAACCGTAAGTCAAAAAGACATCAGCACTGCATGTTGATTGCAGCAATAATCACAATAGACAAGATATACCCATAAGTCAAAAAGACATCTGCACTGCATGTTGATTGCAGCAATAATCACAATAGACAAGATATACCATCAAACTAAGGATCCATCAATGGATAAATGAACAAAGAAAACATAGGATACACACACGCAGGCAAATGCACACACACACACACACACACGTGCTCACACACAGGCGCACACATGCACACTCATGCACACACTGGAAAACTATTAAGCCTTAAAAAAGAAAGAAATTTTGTTCTTTGGGAGAACATGGATCAACCCAAAATATATTATGTTAAGTGAAATAAGCCATGCACAGAAAGATATTGCGTGATCTCACGTATATGTGGAATGCAAAAGAATCAAATACATATAAGCAGGGAGGAGAATGGTGGCTGCTAGGGGCCAGGGGTGAGTTTCAGTGAGGATAAATAGGTTCTGAACACCTACTATACAGCATTGTGACTATAGTTAATAATAATGCTAATGAATACCTCTGATATCTTTTAAGATGCTGTAACCATGTACTCCCTAGGTTTGTCAGGATCACCTTGAACAAGTGATTGATTATTACCTGCTTTAAAGCCCTCAGAGATCATGGTATAGCTGTTGATGGGTGCACGATGGTGCCAGTGCTGCATACAGCCCAGGCATCCGTCTGTGGTGAGTAACTTTTACATCCACCTGTTTACACAGAAGCTGTTGGCCGAGACTCAGAAGGACTAGCTACCAAGGTATCCAGGTCAGGGCTGGCAGGACCAGCAGCAGACCAAGGCCAATGGCCACTGAAGCCCTCATCACTCCACCTGGGGCAACCCAACCATATTCTTTTGTCCTCCCCACCCTGCCCCCTTCTCCAGCACTTCACACTTGAGTCTCATCTGTTGCATGTCGTATGTCAAAACAGCAAAAGTGGGGCTGGGGTTGTGGTTCAGCCATAGAGCGCTCGCCTAGCATGTGTGTGGCCCAGGTTCAATCCTCAGCACCAGGTAAGAGTGAAGACATTGTGTACAACTAAAACAAATTAATATATATTAAAAAAAAAAAAAAAAAAACAGCAAAAGCGGGCTGGGGCTATAGCTCAGTGGCAGAGCGCTTGCCTAGCATGTGAGAGGCACTGGGTTTGATTCTTAGCACCAGGTACAAATAAAATAAAGGCATTCTATCCATCTACAACTGAAAAGAAAAAAAAAAAAACCACAGCAAAAGCTCTCCATTGTATTTTGATTATAGATTTGGTCATTCACATCTAGAATGTTTGATTTATAACATTCTATCTGTTGTCATTTTATTGATATTTTTTGCCATAATGCTTTGAATAATTTTTATCCAAATTTTTATAATTTTTTGGCAATTACTACCGAATTTGCAAATAGCTAGCACTTTTTTGATTAAGCATTAAATATTTGTAACTATATTCTAATTTTATTCATTGAGGAGGTGGTTATTAAATGCTTTTTGATTGCTTGTGTGCAAAAATAAATACATTTTTTGCAAGTGGAATAATACATGGTCATTTACATATTCATCATGATATCACCATTAATTGTATTGTATATTCTATATCCTTTTTCCAACACAAAGAACAAATCTGCAAAGATTGCATTTTTTTTGGGGGGGGGTACCAGGGATTGAACTCAGGTGTACTCAACCACTGAGCCACATCTCCAGCCCTATTTTGTATTTTTTAAATTTAGAGACAGGGTCACTGAGTTGCTTAGTGCCTTGCTTTTGCTGAGGCTGGCTTTGAACTCACGATCCTCCTGCCTCATCCTCCAAAGCTGCAATACATACAGTACAATACATACAAGTGTTCAATAGTGGGTTGGAAATATAAGAAGATCTGAATTAAAATGCAGTATTTGAGCCAGGCATGGTGGTGCATGCCTGTAATCCCAGCACTTGGGAGGCTGAGGCAGGAGGATCACGAGTTCAAAGCCAGCCTCAGCAATGGCGAGGCACTTAGCAACTCAGTGAGACCCTGTCTCTTATAAAATACAAAAAGGGCTGGGGATGTGGCCCAGTGGTAGAGTGCCCCTGATTCAATCCCTGGTACCCCCCCCCCCAAAAAAAAATAAAGGAACATTCAGTCACATTTCCAAATGCAAAATAACTGCATTCTGGATATTTACAAACAATAATTATGAATAGAACAAAGACAGTTGATACAACACCATCACCTACTTTTGTGATAGGTTCACAGTATATGTTCTGTCCTCAATTGTAATGTTGTAGGCCACCTGGTAGGAGAGGACATTTGAAAAGCAAAGAAAATGAGGGAAAAAAAAGGTTAGAAGGAAAAACTAACATTTTTACATTAATGACAATTACATTCCAAAACATATTAATGCAATAAAAAGAAAAATCTAGAATTTGGTTTGATGTTAAAATTTTGTCTTGGGTAGTAGAATGTGATTGGTATAATTTCTTATTCATTAATTTTCAGCTTATCCAATAACATAGACTCATAACAAAACAGTGGAGTTTTTATATATATATATATTAAAAATTTTTTTTAGCTATAGATGGGCATAATACTTTTATTTTGTTTGTTTATTTTATGTGGTACTGAGGCTCGAACCCAGTGCCTCACATGTGCAAGGCAAGCGCTCTATCACTGAGCCACAACCCCAGCCCCATAAAAAATATTTTTAATTGTAGATGGACACAATACCTTTATTTTGTTTATTTATTTATTTATTTTTTTTTGTGGTGCTGAGGATCAAACCCAGTGCCAGGCAAGTGCTCTATCACCGAGCCATAACCCCAGCCCTGAGAATAGATTTTTTTCAATCCTATAATTGTGTTAGCTTAATATTGAGGCCACTGTAAAATGGACAGAATATACCTAAATTATTTAATAGAAAATACTATATATATACACACATATATATTAAAGCCAAGAATTATATATATTAAAGCCAAGAATTAATAACACATAATGTATAATAGTAATAGATTTTATAGCATTTGTTCATAGTTTGAATGCTAATGCAATCTATTTTATAAATAAGAGGATTAAGAAATGGTATGCGATGAAGGGACAATTAATTCTCTGTCAGTTTGCAGACATCTTCATTATTGAACCTTTCAATCCACAAGCATGTAATACATCTCCAGTTATTAAAGTCTTTATTTTCTCTCATCTTGTTTTATTGTCTTCAGTGAGGAGGTTTTGTTTATCTTTGTGAGATTTGCATTTAGATTTTTACGTAGTATAAATTAAATCTTTTTAAGAATTATGTTTTATATTTTTTGATTGTTGGAATAGAAATACTACTTGTTTCTGTATTTCAATTTCAATCCTGTCTCTGAAAAATTTGCTAAGTCAGTGTAATATTTCCAATTTTCCTCTAAATTTTATTTCATATGTCTACATTTTGTCTACAAATAATGATGGTATTCTTTTCCCCTCCAATTATGCCTATTTATTTTTATTGTTTTCTTTCTTTCTTTTTTTTTTAAAATATTTATTTATTTGCTTTTAGTTGTACACAATGCGTTTATTTGTACGTGGTGCTGAGGATCGAACCCGGGCAGCGCACGTGCTAGGCGAGCACTCTACCGCTGAGCCACAATTCCAGCCCCTTATTTTCTTTCTTTATTGCAATGGTTAGTGCTTCCAAGACAAGGATAAATATAAAAAGTGGTAGTGGGCCTCCTTCCTTCTTGATCTCTAGAGGGAAGCTTCCAATCTTTTACCTTCAAATATCTTTTAAAGTGCATTTTAACTTCTTTATAAGTCACTCATTATTTTCAATCATGTATTTTAGCCATACAACATTCAAAGATAAGTATATAAGATACCATGTCATCAATGATAACATTGAAAAATAAAAATTGCAAGTCTTTGAAAATAATGGTAAGCCTATTCAGTAGATTATATTTTCTTTTTTACACCCCAGATAACCAGCCTCCTGAATTTCATGTTTATTATTCTCATGCATATTTTCATATTTATATTAGTTATGGATGTTTGTTTAAACTTAGTGGTTGGTTTTGCAAAAATTTTACCTTTACTTGAGTTTTATCTTACAAATTATATTTTTCATCTGCTTCATAAAACACTGCCTCAGACTTAGTAAGCACTATAGCAAATATTAGCTACCCTCACCATCACCCTTAGTACCTATTTCTCTATGACATAAAACTTCATTTTCTAAATATACCACAGTTCATTCATCTATCTTCTTATTGGACATGTAGTTCTATTTGTTTTACTGTTAAAAGCAATACTGCAATATGTGCATAATTGCCAGATATATGTTACTCATGGATGAACTTCTTTTGTTAAAAAAGTGTTTTTACAATTTCACTCATAATTTAAAAAAAACAATTTTCAAAGTTGTTGTGCCAATTTACATATTCACAAGCAGAAAATAAGATTACCTTTTTATCTATATCTTCTAATCACATTTTGTTTTCTTAGATTTAATTTTTGCCAGTGATGGATGTAAAATAGTGTCTTACTCTATTTATTTGGCAATTCTCTGCAAATTTCTCAATTTTTTGATTACATTTGATGTTTGCTACCCTATCAAGTTAAACACTTTTTTGCCATTCATAACTTTATACATGTTTCCATTCTTTTTTTTTTCTCATTGATTTGTAAAAGTTCTTGATCTATTCTGGAAACTCTTGCATGCAGTAAGTAGACCACAAAATATGAGTTTGGAATATTTTTCACTTTGTTTATGGTTATTATTTGCTTATTTAAATCTAGGTTTTCCTCAGTCTTTTACTTAAGAATGTGTGCTTTTTTTTTTTTTCATTGTTTAATTCTTCCCTATTATAAGGTCCTAAAATGTATATCCTATAATTTCTTCCAAATTCTTAGTATTTTACTCTCATTTGTGCATTTACATGATGTAGAATTGACTCTGGTGTAGGAGGTGACATTACTGTACAATTCATTATTATTTTGTGTTGCTAATCAACTGCCCTCCGTTGTTTATTAAATTGGGCATTTTTTTTTGGTTTTGATTTAAACAACCGAAATTTATTTTCTTACAGTGGAAGAGGCTAGAAGTCTGCGATCAAAGTGTTAGAAAGGTGATTTTCCTTCTGAAGGCCGCGAGGGAAAGACCCATTCCGGGCCTCTGTGCTTGCTCTGCAGATGGCATCTTCCCCCTCTATTCAGGTCAGTGTCCTTAGGGGGCACCAGTTATGTTGGATTAGAACCCACTTTAATGACCTCATTTTAATTTAACTACCTCTCTCTCCAAATAGGATCACATTATGAGGGGTTGGGGGTCAGGCCTTCATCAGATTAATTTTTTTAGGGGGGCGGGGTGTCACAATTAGCCATAGCATGCAGTAAACTATCCTAACAGAAAGGGACTCCATGATGGATCTGGCTGTGTCTACAGCTATCATCTGCCTAGAAAACTTCAGCCACAATTGTTACTGTTGCCCTTCATGAACTGAATGTATCTGGGGGAAAAAAATGGAATTAAAATTAAAAACCAATTTGCTCCACTGATCTGAACTGTTTATTTTTTTTGTAAGTGTTATGTACAGTATGAATATGTGTAAAGAATGTGTGGCTGTGGGCCGATAGAGAACAGAGGGGAAGTGCCTGTGGGGGAATCACACACTGGGCCTCAATTCCTGTGTCCTAGCAAGCCTCCTGCTACCCACCCAGGAATCCCTCAGTTGTCATGTTGGTGTTTCTCATAGGCAGTGCTCACTGTAGGTGCTCAGTGAGTGCCTTGCTGAGAAGAAAATCAGGAGTCATTGAACTCCATAGTGAATGCGAAGGCACTCTTCTGTAAAGCAGGACAACTGGCCCTACCTGCCTGTGTCCATAGGCAAGGCCCAAGGACCAGGTAACTATTAGTCGTATCCATTCTTTTGTAAATGCAGCAACTTGAGACCAACATTTTGTTTCCTTATTTCTAAGGAAAATAGTACAATAGCCAGCTCTAGCTAAGAGATTGAGCTCTGCCATGGTTTGTACAGGCTGGGGTTTGTGCAGGCTGGGGTTTGTGCAGGCTCTGTGGTCAAGTAGGTTGGGGTTCAATTTGTGGTACCAAATGTTTAAAGAATTATGTTTAGAGACAGGGTCTCACTGAGTTGCTTGGGGACTTGCTAAGTTGCTGTGGCTGGCTTTGAACTTGTGATCTCAGCCTCCTGAGCTGCTGGGATGACAGGTGTGTGCCACCACACCTGGCTTGTATCACTTATTTTTTAAAATATGTCTTCCTTTCTCACTACAGACACTTTTCCATATCTAGTAATAGTCTTTTATACCTTTGTTCTACGTTACTTTGAAGAGCAATTTTTTGCCTGAGTAAAGTATAGCTACACAAGCTGCTTGTTATTTGCATTGTATAATATTTCTTACTTTTGTGTCCAGCCTTTGTATTTCTTCATGATTCAGAAGTTATATCCTTAAATCCAATCTGATATCTCTCTGTTTTCTAATACATGTAATCAAAGTTTTAATATTTAAATTTTACTTGGATTCCCTATTAGATTGATACTGATACACAGTTTCTACTCTTTCGATGGTTACTATTAAATCTCATATTCAGTGTGTTGTATTTTGAATTGTACACATTCATCAGCTTTTTTTTTAGCAGCTCCTTTGTTATTGTTTGTCCTGCTTTCATTTTCTACCTGCTAAAGTACATCATTTTGCCTATGTTCTCTTTTAACCTGGAAATTATCAACAGATACTAATTCATGAAATATATTCCATTTGAGTAAATGACAATCAAGATTTTCTCATTCCTGTTGCTGATTTTGAGACTTCTGCTATTAGTTTATTTACTGTTTGGTTATAGGTATCCTTCCTATTATTCATGACTGCCTTTAAGACATTTTCCTCCTTTTAGTATTCTCACATGTCAAGATGTCACTTGACCTTTACTTATTCTGCTTTGAGTCTGTGAAACTGGAGCTGAGGATTCTACTTTTTGAAAATCATTTCTTGGTTAATATCAACTCACCTCCATACCTCCCCCTTTCCTTCAGGCATTCACATCGTGCTAAGTGTCTAATTCTACTGTCCTTTTCCATTAGCCTTTTATAGGTTACACTATTTATTCTCTTCAGCTATCTATGATCTACTATTAATTCCTGACTTTTATAGTTTGCTATTGTATTTTTCACTTCTACAAGCTTCATTCAGTTATTTTAAAAAGTTTTTCTAGTGTCAAACATACATTCTCCTCTTATGCTCTATATTCTTTATTATGATAATTTTAAACATACTTGGTTTCATTCTATTTTTGTTGTAATTATTGCATCAGTCATTATGTAATAGCCTCATTGATTAAAAAATACTATTATTTCCTTACTATGCTGTATGCCATGAAAATGCAGATATTAACAAAATATGGACCATTTTATCTTGAATTTTGACAGTTGAAGAGAAATATTTTTCTTCTACTTCACTTGTTATAAATCATTCTCTTACAACAAGCCAGTGATTCCTGCTTGAAGGTATTTTCCTCTAAACATACTCCTTGTTTATTTTCTAAAATGACTAACATGCCCATAATATTTCTGCATTAATATACTCTCCTAAAATTCGATAAAAGCCTTACTACTTTTCTCTACTTAAGTGATATTAAAGTTTAATAAACAGATATGAGTTCATTTAAAAATAAAAAGTTATAAACTTAAATCTCTAGATTAAGTTGTTGAGTGGAGACTTGCTAAGGAAATACCTAAATCACCAGAACATCCACTTCCCAACCAAAAGGAAAAGTGAGGTTTCTCAAAACATATTTGACTTCTTCAGAAATGATTCTAGAACTTACTTTAAAAAAAAGATAAGGAGATCTTTAATTCAGACAAGATTGGGCATGTTAAAAAGCCTTTTAATTCAAAGGAGAAACAAGAATAATAATCCTAAACTAAGATGAACAAAAGCAATTTGAAAAATCTTAACCATTAACGTATTTGCAATCAAAAGGGGAAAATCATCCGTATAACATATATCATTCAATAAAATGATCATTATCCCTCATCTCCATTTTTTTTTCCCTCCAAATATAGGCTGGTGGGTGGGTGAGAAGAAACCAGCAGATCAGGTCTGCTGGTATTCAGAGATACCTAGGCGGGAAACAGATTTGGGGGGTGGGACTTCAGGTTTTAACACCCCACATCACTGCGCCATTATTTCTAGGAAACATTAATCTTGGCTCAATTTTAGAAAAGACTTTTTTCCACTCAAGAAAAATTGAGTATAAATATAAAATTCAGTAAAGGCACTTGAATGAAAAATGGCCAATTAACATCTTGGGGACAACACATTCGCATCATTTCAAAATTGTGAACAATGTTAGTGATTAATTACATGTGATTCAAATCCTCCGCTTTTAATTGACCGTATTTTCACTGGAACCGTAACTTGCACGTGTAGTCTTTCGTAATCTGGAAGATGCAAAACGTCTTATTAGAGGATTGCCCAGCACCGCCCAGCTTCCTCCATTCTCTCACATCTTCATGCATCCTCTGCATTCTGTAGGCCACCTCTCATTTTTACTATCTTTCCAATATTCTCACTTTTTTCTAGAATTTCAAGAGTTTTTAAAAGGCAATTGGGTATACTGCTTTAGGAATATTGCCTAGTGGGCAGGATCTGGTAATTCTGGGGCAAAAGCCAAGCTCTTGGTACAAATACAAGTCATGCCCTTTGAGCCTTTAACGTAGAGAGTTCAGAAGTTGGTTGGGTCTCCAAGGTCACCATCACTAGAGCGCAGCACGATCTGAAACCCCAACCTCCAACCATTCTGGAGCGGGGCTTGGTCCCTGTGGGCGTAGGAAAGCGCCCCCCTCGCCCAGTAGTGCTTTTGGGTTGTCGGAAGCTGCAGGGCACGGAGCTGGAATCCCCGCAAGTTAGGAGCTTTCCACTCAAGTCTAGTGCAACCTGGGAGGCGAAGGGAAAGGGGGACACACGCGCCCGAAGGTCAGGAAAGGTCTGATACTCACTGTGTTCTCTGGGTCGCGGGCTGTACCCGCTGAGTCCACCCAGCCCGCCAAGAAGCAGGAGGACGCGCAACATGGCTAGCCGCCTGGATCCCAACCCCAGTGTGGCCGTTGGCCTGCTACAGGGCAGTTAGGAGCGCGAGGTGACCTGTCTGGCCTCGCACGTGCAAGAGGCAGGGACTGAGCCACGTGCGTGCGCAGAGCTCAGAACCTCAGAGACCTTGGCCAGCAAGTCTCTCCCCAAAGAGGACCCCACTAGATTGGACTCCTATTTGAAGCCAAGGAAAAAGGAAGAAAGGGCAGGGGAGGAAAAGGGAGGGAGGGAGAGACTGAGAGAGATCACTTTTTTTCTTTCTATTTTTTTTTTTTTTTTTAAACAGGGTGCTTAAACACTGAGGCACATCCCCCAGCACTTTCTATGTTTTATTTTGAGACAGAGTCTCTCTAAATTGCTTAGGGCCTCGCTAAATTGCTGAAGCTGGCTTTGAACTCAACAATCCTAAGGCCTCAGCCTTGGGAGGCTTGGATTACAGTCCTGCACCGATGGCAAGAGAGCAGCAGATTCACTTCTAAGAGGCAGTGGGTGAAACAGCTGAGAAGAAGATACATATCTACTTCTTAAGTGAACGTTCAATTCTTAATAATAATGTTATATAATAATGTTACATGTATATGTACAGTTGAAGCATACGTGGGCAGCTTGATTAATACTCAAGGGAACAAGTCAGTGTAATTATTACCTGGATCAAGATATAGATCACCAAAGTCCCCACTTGCCCCCTGACAATCATTACCTCAACAACTATTTAGTTTCTCTTTACATTTGGGTTCCTTTAATGGGATGGTCAATAAGGCCCATTCATAGTAACATTTGTCTTTCCATTTTGCTATTGGTGAACATTTGGTTTGTTTGTAGTTCCAACTATTAAAAAACAATATTTGGCTATAAAAATTCTTACATATGCTTTTTATGTAGAAATTTCTAGTGGGCTTATTTCTAGAATGGATCACAGAGTATGTCTTAGCAGACACTTCCAAAGGGTTCTCCAAGTCCGTAGTACTCATTAATGCTCCCACCAAAAGTGTCTATACATTCCAGTTCCTTCATATTGATGCCTACACTTTTTTCCTCCCCTTATTTCATGTGTTTTTATTGGCCTGTAGAGGTTCTTTTGGGGTTTAATTTGCATTTTCTCGTGGTTAATAAACTTGAACACAATTTTATATGTCAATGACAATTTATAAAGCTTCTTGGCAATTGCCTGCTTGAGACTTCCGTCAATTTTTTAATGGAGTTGCCTTATCTCTCTCTTTTCATTCATTCTTTTTTTTTTTTTTTTTTTTTTTTTGTACTGGGGATTTAACCCAGGTGCAATTTACCACTGAGCCACATGCCTGGCCCTTTTTTATTTTTAATTTTGAGACAGGTTCTCACTAAGTTGCTTAGGGCTAAATTGCTGAGGCTGGCTTTGAACTTAACAATCCTGCTTCAGCCTCCCAAACTGCTGGATTATAGTCATGTGCCACCATGCCCGGCACCTTATCTCTTTCCTATTATGTGTCTGTTTCTTTCATGTTTTTTAGTATTTGTAAATCAAGCTATTAAGACCTGGAGTTTTTACTTATGGATCTGATTTCTTTAAAATACTAATATAACCTCTTTCCCCTTGTGGTAGTTTAAGAAAATTGTGTTTCTGAAGGAATGTGTACATTCTTGTGAGTTGTCCTTTCCACATGAATCTGTGAAAGTTGTTCAAAATGCTGTCCCTGCTTCTGTCCTTTTGCAACCTGTGGCATCTACAGAGACGTCCTCCTTTTTACTCTCAGCACTGATCATTTGTGATTTTTAAAAAATTTGTGGACAGTAGTTCTTGGAGTTTATTATTTTTATTAACTCAAAAGGACTCAAATGTGACTGTCCTGATTTTGTTCTGTTACATATTTGTTTTCTGTTTTGTTGATTTTTGTTCTCATGTTCATTTCTTTCTGGTGCAGGTTTACTTTTTCCTTTTTCTGGTTTCTGAAAATGGAAGTTTATATAATTAATTTAAACTCTTCTGACATGTGAATTTAAAACTATAAATTTCTAGGTATTCACAACTTTAATTTCGCCAACAAATTTTTATGTATCATATCTTGTATGTTTTATTTTGGCATACTTTATAATAATGAGTTCATCATACCCTAAGATATAGCCTTTCCTCCCAGGTAATCTAACAGAATGACTTTTTTGAGGTTCTTTGTTTTGGAAAGCTGGATACAGCTAGCTTGACTGATTATAACTCCCTGGGCACAGCACCACAACCCCATTGGTACAAGGGTGCAAAAAGGAATATAGGGACTGCACAACTATTTTTAGAAAGCCTATTTCTTTCAGCAGAGGTAAGTATGCTTGTTACTTATTCCTTTATAGTCATGACATAAAAACTAACATTCTGTAATGAATTTTGAACACACTCCAAGCAAGCATAAATAAAATGGGTCTGAAAATCTTCCCTTTCTATCCTAGTTAATCCCTTTTCTGCTAAAACCACATGTTGACATATATATATATAGCCCAAAGCTCCCCAAAGAAGACCTGGAGACACAGCTGTGGGCACTCTGGTATTTTCTCACACAACCTAGAGACCTTTTCCAGTCTAGCATCATGCTGGGCTTTCAATGTTGCATGACTGGCTGTATTTTTGTTGCAATGTTATGGACTTGCTTCATTGGACTCTTATTTGCCAGAAGAGTAGAATTTCTGATGTACTTGAGGTACTTTTGATGGTTTATGGGAGCTAATGGATGGAATCTTTGAACCTGAACTAACAGGGAAAATAGATTTTCCTGTTTAATGTCTTCTTGTGAAGGATGTTCTAAGACTCTTTTCTCTCCCCCATTTGCTCTGTGATTTTGTTCTATTATATATGTTGGACAGATTCAATTAGCAAAACAATGTCATCTGGCTCCTATAGCTATTCCCTGGATCATATATTTGCTTTTCAATGAGCCCTTTCATTCTCAGATGCAAAGGGATGGAGGTGGAGGCAGTGATGGTGTAGCTAGACATGTAAAACCCCCATGGTTCTTGCTCCTGAAAAAACTCAACTCCATGCGAGGCACTGACTCAAAACTCTGTGTATATCACCATATTTAATTCCAACAATTCCCTATGGCCTAGGTACTATCAATGTCCTCTTTTTGTAGGGGAGGAAACTGAGGCACAGGACCCCTTTCTCAAGGTACCCAGCAGACCAGATGTCTGACCCAGCTGGTCTGGCTTCAGATTTAGGAAGTAGATTTTTGGTAGAACTTAGCAAAGCTCGAGTTCAGGCTCTGTCCACTGTAAGAGCCCTAATTGAGGAGGTAGCTAAGATGGCGGCTAGCTGAAAGCCATTAAGGTGTTCAAGCATTTTCACCTGATATTCATGCATTTATCTAAGAATCTTTTTATGCCCATGAACACTGTGTGACGCACCTGTAAGCTCGAGCTGTTAGCACGTGTCCTTGTTAAGGCAAAAAGTATTTAACCGGGTGAGGGTTAGTTAGAGGTGTGTGGTTGTGGTTGTGGTTGGAGTTGGAGAGGTTGTTGGAGCCAGAGAGAGAAGTTAGAAGAAAGTAGAATAAAAGAACTTTTTCATTTCCATTCTGCCTCCAAATTTTCTCCCGCGGCGTCGTTGCTGCAAGCGGCAATCGCTACAGGCGGCAACAGTCCACAACTGCCAAGTGAACCTGAGCAAGTTGTCTGCACCTGTTTCCCCCTGTGTTAAATGGGAAGGAGCCTAGGGAAGGATCAGAGGTGATTAAGACCAGCACGCAGGGGTAGTGGGTGAGCAGGTGATGCTGCTGTTTTCTGACTGCCCCTGCTGCCTTCACTCCCACCCCCCCCATTGCCTGGTCAACTTATGCTCATTATAATTTGGAACTTGCTTGGGGAGATCCCTTCCTCTGAAGGCTATCCCTGCACAAAGTGCAGCAAGGAAAGTGTGCGTCTATCTGTGAATGCTGGCTGGGGTAGGAAGGACCCAGGACCCTGCCTGAGACTTCATGGAAGGGGCTGCAGGTGGTTGACTCCAGAAAAGAATGTACAACCAGAGTTGGAGGGTCAAGGAGAACCAGTGTGGCACGTGCAAGATTCAAGGACAGCGATATTGCAGGCTGGTTAGGATTAGAGTGATGGGCCTGATGGGAGTGAGCAGGAGCCAAGCTTTATCGTGGAGGCAGCTGGGAGGATCCAACTTGCAGCGTTTAAGATCTGACCTGTCTGTTTTAGGAGGATGCTGCTATAGCACTTTGGCATCCAAAACAGGGGAAACAGAGATAGATGATTGCAGGAGACCAAATAAGTGTGACCTGGTGCCTAATGATGTGACAAGAGAAAGGACAGGCTGAGGGAAAGACAGGGCTACATCTGCACGGAGCCCTGCAGAGGCAGCTGACCAAAGGGGTCTCTTTGTATTTAAATTAATTAAAATAAAATGAAATCTAGAATTTGCTTCCTTAAGTCTCACTAGCACATTTTAAGTGCTCAAGGTATATATCACTACCTGAGCAAATTCTGGTATGGAAATGTTCAGCCGACTCTGAAAGGGCCCAGGGCTGCCTGTGGCCAGCTGCTGCAGACCACTGCATCCTTCCAGAAGGCTCCCATGGGCGGCATTGGTCTGGACCATGTAGCACCCTGGAGACCACAGCAAAGTCCAAGAGCAGAGGAAAAGCTTCCTTCGAATGCAGCATTTTTGACAACAAAGAAAGCAGCATTCTTCCAACAGTGGCCCACTCCCCCAAGAGCACAGAGAGCAGGAGCAAAGCCATCTTAGCTTTATTGAGTAAAGGATCTCAATCTCTGCTGAAATGCTTCCAAATGAACTGCAGACTTGCCTGCAAAACTATAAATTGGTCATTCAAAGTGTCCCCACAGGGCACTAACCATCCTTAGAGATGAAGGGACGATACAACGGTACCCAAGGAATCTCATGTGATTCCTCCGGGATTTAAAATTACAGCACATTTGATTAACTTCATGTAAAGATCACTTTTGGGCAAATCGCTTGGAACAAAGCCACTGGTCTTAAGAGGTGCATGGGAGGCCACATCTGGTTACAAACCGGCCTTCCCAGCAGATGGAACACTGCTGGCTACTGCCACACTGGCTAAATCTTTGAAACCACTGGTGGGTTCCTGACATCAGTCTGCAGCCACTCAATGAGGATCCTGTTCAACTCAGTGGGCCTGGAAGAGAAATAAAAGGCAATTCACACTCTGAACTTACTTTCCCCGTGCCAAAGAGGAGCTGTGTGGGGTGAACGGCCAAGCCAGGCAGGGCAAGGCAGAATTAAACCTGCAACGCTTTTCAGGAAGGGGAATGGAGAATTTTGCTCCCCCTCACCCAGGGGCCCCCAGTGTTCTTACTTCTCCATCTGTGTCCAGTGCCCACAATCCTTAATGTGGCCCCTTTTCAGGTGAGGGATCTGAAAGAAAACCGGTCCAGAAAGGTCAGCCACAGGACGCAAATGGGTGGGGCTTCAGGCTCTGCAAAGAGCAGCAGAGGCCACCTGGGAGGGCATACCTTCCTCGCTGCTCCTGATGGGCCACACCCCCATGCCCAGAACTGCACATTACTCAGGAAAGGACGGAGAAGTGAACAAGAGCCCGCCCACATCAGTGATGGGCAGGGAGTGCCAGTCAAATGGGGACAGTGATGTCAGCGACGGACCCCCATCAGGGCAGGGCTTCAGCTGATCCTACTGTCAGGACAGGTGTGTCCTCTGCTACTGTCCCTCCCAGGACACCCTGACCCCATGCAGGGCCATTCCCTCACCCAGTCCTCCATGTGCTTGGACATCTGAGGGGTCAGCACAACGTCCTTCTCTGCTGTCACCATCAGGGCCGGGATCAGGATCTGGGAAGAGAATGGGCCACAGGAGTGGCCAGCAGGCTGCCATCTTGCCATCCCCCATGCCAGGCTCTCATGCCATGGGGCAGCTCTCCACTCTGAGCCCCCTGGGAAAAGACCCTGGTTGCGCCTCTGTGGGCCTGGCTTTGTTTCTGCCAAGCTCTGAGGACAGGTCGTTGTTATTTCTGGAGTTCTTTAGGATGCTGCATTTAAAGTGTAGCAACCAACATGTGTGTGGGTATGTGCATATGTCAGAACACGTGTGCTGGCCCGCTCTGTGACTGATATTTGTGGAACAGATTTGTTGACACTAGGAAGGAAAGATGCTCTTGAATGAAGGTTGGAAGGAAAGATGCCCTTGAATGAAGGTCAAGATTCATTTTTTTCTGAATTAAACAAATGCTTACAAAGGGCGACCAGGATTTCAGAGTGCAAGTGGGGCCACAGCAGTCACCCATGTGGCATCAGAGCAACAGAAATGACCTGGCCTTGATCAAGGGCACAGTGGGACCCTGAAGCCTCCTCATGCTGTGAACTGGCTACCACTCCCCCATGCCTGACAGCTGGGCATGGCCATGCTCTGTCCGGCCTGTCATTCTCCCATGCCTGACAGCTGGGTGTGGCTGTGCTGGGGATTTGCCATTTCTTCACCTAGGCGCAATAATGTGCTCCTCACCTAACCCCTCCTCCATGGTGGTCCAGGAACTAAAGGAAATGCAGAAGTGATTCTGTGCCTGGAACTAATCCCCAGCCACTACTATGGAGTTCTGTAAACTCTAGAATGTTCCAAGCCCAAATGTCAACTGTGGCAGGGCAGGAGAAGAGGCCAGAGAGGTGTGAGGAAGATTCGATGGTGACCCTAGAGGAAGGGGGTTCCCAACCATAGCACTGTCTGGGGTTCCCTTCCCAACACATTTGATATTATTTCTGTCCAGGCCACCAGAGGTCTTGCCTATCCAAATGCAGTCTGATAATTCCCATCAGTCGGAGATTACAGTGATGATAACGACAATGAATATGAGTGACTGCTATGTGCCAGGTATTAACCCTTTGCTTGCATTAAAGCATTTTGCCCATGCACAACTCAGGCGTGGGCTTTATTTTTGTCATTTCCTCATTGCAGAAGAGGCAACAGTGGATCAGGGTGGTTAATTGTCTTTTCCCACATCGCACAGGAATTAGACCTGGGTTGACTTGCTTCCTAGCATGCTTTTAACCTGTGTGCTACACACTCAGCTGTCTCAGGACCTACTCCGGAGGTCAGGACCAGCCCTGCTGTATCAACCACAGTATCCTAAAGGCCTGGCATGCTGCCGGGCATGGCAAGGCTGTCCACTCCAGGCAGTGGGCCAAGACAGCCCAGGCTCCACAGGGGTCTGGTGAAGGCCTGGCCCCCTGTGCTGTGCTGCTGGGGAGGGTACCGCTCCCCTCTAGATTTTAACATTTGGGATGGGAAATTACTTCCTTTGCCACCGAAGATCTACTTAACAAATGAGGAAAATTGAGAGACAAAACCAAAGGGACACGACAAAAGGCTAACGCCTGTCTCTCTAAGGGGACCAAATGCTCCTCTGTAGTTGGGGCGCCATGACCCACATCACCCCTGGGGTCATCTGGCCCACGTGCTACCCTGGTCTGGGCTGCCACCAGGAGGCCTGGGCACCCTCCACCATCCAAGGGGGGCATCAGCAAGGGAAGCCTCCTGAGTGGAGTCCTGTCCCAAGCCCAGAGAAAGGAGCAGAGGCAGGTCTGTCTACCCCACCAGGTTCCCACCAGGTGGGGCCACCAAGAAGCCTGAGAGTTCCTGGGAGGGCAGCAGGAATGGTGGGGACAAATGGGATGGACACTGTACTCACCTTCCGTCCAGAGCCCCTGCAACCCCACTGCCAGTTTCTTTCCATGTTTCGATACCAGTTGAGGGGACCCCTGGGAATGGATCAGAAAGTCACTCAGGTAAGCTGAGCGCCTGACCGCTAGTCTCCGACAGGAGACGCCGCTGCACACAGACAGCCATGCTGGGGGAGCACAGCTTTCTGCAGGGCAGGACGGACCCCTGACCCACACCGGGCATGGGACACACGTGCCCAGCTCTACCCAGCAAGGCCCAGTGCAGCCCCAGGGGCTCAGCTCAGAGGGGGCTTTGGGAGCCCCGGAAGCTGGCCCTGTGGGACTACCCTGGTCATCGGAGGGATGTGTTTGGGATTGCGGAGGCTGCGGAGGACGAGAGCTTGGGTCAACCCTCACCACCCAGAAGCCACTGGCCTGCTCCAGGAACCCACTGCAAAGGGACAGTGAGAGGCCATGAAAAGGTGTCAAGATGCCTGCTATTTTTGATTTATATGTTTGGTTTTTTCCCCTGAAGACAGAACCCAGAGTTATCATCTGATTCTCAGAGGAGTTGTGACTGAGAAATCATTGAAACCCTCTCATCTGCCGGGGCCACAGGCACAAAGAAAGAGCAGCGGGGCCGCGGGGAACGAGGCTGAGCCACAGGTAGTGAGCCTTCTGACACTGCAGCATTCAAGCAGAGGCTGCCCAGGCACTCCTGGGGGCTGTGGTGGAGGGGAGCTGGGTCCCCACCCTGAGCCAGCCCCCCTCTCCACCTGCCAGCTCGCTTCTGGGTGGGGCACTGTCCGCGTTACCTAAAGCCAGACTTCTTGAACTGCTGCACATAGAACTGAATCTCCTCCTCCGTGACCATCTTGCTGAGGCTGGGATCCTCCGGGGTATTCACAAAGAGTCCTCCTGCAAGAAGCCACCTGTTCTCTCTCCGGTCAGCAGGCCAGGAGTCTACGGCTGGTGTTCCCAGCTGAGGTTGGGCACCTGGGCGCCTCTCACACCCCATCAGAGAGCACCGTTGCTCTTCCCTGCCCTCACTGACCCGTGACCCCTCCAGCACCGAGCTTGTGATCCCAGAAGTAACCCCACACTGGCCTCAATGTCCCCATCTGCCACCACTGCTCTGGGAGGAACAACAGCCTGTCCCTGCTCCCAGCACGTGCCCACCACTCAGTTCCAAGACGACGCTGCTCAGGCAGATGTTGGCTGGATTCAGGGCCCTGCTGCCCTCCCCCTCCCACTCGCCCTTGGACTGAACCTTTTCTGAACAGCTGGACTAACTCTGTCCCTCAGAGAGTCCTGGATCCACAGGTGCTTGCTCTGGTTTCCCTCCTGGCCAGGAAGAACCCAGGCCAGGGGCTCAAGTGCTGCTGCTACCTCCCTGATCTCACAGGCCTCCTGTGGGTTCTCAGCATGGAGTCCCATCTGGTTGTCAGAGGTGCACCGCGTCCTGGCAGCTCCCATGCCCCAAGGGTGACCTGTGCTGACAGTGAGCAGCCTGGGGACAAGGCAGCCTCCCAGCAGCCCCCAGGGCTATAAACACTGGCAGCTGAGTGGAGCCAGCTCACCATTATCAGACTCAACAGCCTGGAGGTCCAGGAGGATCATTCCAGATCCGCATGAGGGTAAGTGGCCAGCCGCGGGCCTGGGACAAGCTGGTGCTCCTGCCCCGCTGAGCCCCGGTGCCCGCTCCGTGCACCCTGCCTGTTCCTGCACTCTGTCACTGCTGGTCTGCCTCCCTGCTCTGCTTGTGGTGCCTGTGTATCTGTCACAGCCAGCTCCTGCCCACCAGGGTGCGCAGGAACATTTGAGGAATGAACCAAGGAACGAGCGGATGAAGAGGGTGGAGGCAGGAAGGAGGTCAGAGGGGTGAACCCAGCTGGGCCTCCTGGACACGCCAACCTTCTGGGACCCATCCTCTTCATTTGTAATACAGAGATCATCCGGGCACCACTAGGGATGGGTGATAAATAATCTATCTAAAGGCGGCCAAGCCCAGTGAGGCGCACAGTAGGTGCTTAGACAAGTGGCACTGATCTTCACTACTAATAAAATACAAGTGGATAATGGCAAGGGCATCATGTTGGGGGTTTTGTGGTTTTAAGGCTTTATGGGAACAGTGCTGGGTGCAGGGTGTGGGAGGAGCTCCAACCTGAGCTCCACTTATATCCAGCCCACTAGGGAGAACGAGGGTAGTCTCAGGGGAGGGAGCAGGAATGGCTGGAGCAAGGAGCCTGGGGGAGGGAATGCCTGGGGGTGATGGCACAGAGGTGGGGTCTAGTGCCATCTTCCTTGCCCATGCCAGGTAACCCCATAGGTGGGCTGTCCCAGCCACGCCCTAAATGTCCTCTGAGCTCCAACTACTTTAGATCTTGGTCCACAGCTCCCTAAAGGAAAGGAGCTTGAGGCTGGTTGGCCAGGTCAGGGTCAGGGTCAGAGTGAGCACCAAGTACCGCCCTGCAGGGACAGTAGCTGGGCAAGCCAAAGTTCAGGACTGGAAGGGAGGTTGGGGGGCTTCTGCCACAGCAGTATCCAGCTGACCCTCCTCTGCTAGGTAGGACTCTTACCCATTTCACGGACTTTGTGCACAGCCAGAAAGCCCTGCAGGAAGAAGAGTTGGAAAGAGTGTCATGGGTGAAGCAGACACTGTAGCAGGTCATCCGAAGAAGCCCTGTTACAACAGAACACCCCGGAGCACCACAGCAGAGCCCCGAGGAGTGGGCGACGCGTCCCAAGACCTCAGTGTGGGATGTGTGAACACTTCACGTGCTGTGCGTTTTTCTGTACATACACACCTAAGATAAAACTTAATTCATTAAAGAGACACAGTAACAACAACAACCATAATACAATAGACTGATTATAACAATATGATAATAAAAGTCCCATGATTGTGGCCTCGCTCTTTCACTCCCAAAACACCTTATGAGAGACAGAGAGGATTCATATCCCTGGGGACAATGTGAGATTTCATTGCACTACTCAGAACAGTGCACGATTTTTAAACTTACAATTTATTTCTGGAATTTCCCATTTAATATTTTTGGACCATGGGTGACCAAGAATAACTGAAACCACAGAAAGTGAAATGATGGGTAAGAAGGGACCACTCCGTGGGAAACATGCTAAGCCCCCAGGAGGGAGAGAGACCTTTCAGGACTCTGGACCAAGGATGCTTACAGATCTTGGTAATGTTAAGTCCTGGGTTTATCAATCAAAGGGATCAACAGATGAGACCTCAGGCCTACAGCAGGTAGGGAAGTAAAAATGAGATGGCCCCTGTCCCTCCATAGTGAATCTGGTAAATCTGGAGTCCTTAGTGCCCTGGATCCTCAGTTAAAGGATGGATTGAGAGAAGGGGGGAGGGGAAATACTGGGGAATGATATTGGCCAAATTATATTGCTATAGTGTGTGCAAGGATGAATATGTGACAACAAATCCCACCATTATGAATAACTACAATGCACCAATGAAAACATGGTTGGGGTGGGCTAGGAAAAAATCCACCCATCCTGACAGAGAGATATCAAAGGAGTTGATCCACATCAGCTTAGTAAAGAGGAAACCAGAGATCACCTCTAAAGTTCATAGCTACAGGCTTGCCTTCACAGGTGCTTGCATTTGAATTTGTGAGGATGACCTTGGATGCTAGGCAGGAGATGTGCATGTGGAGGTGAAGCACTCTAAACTCCTGGGGCATTCAAGAAAGGGCTAGGGTTAGGGTTAGTTTTGGACTTGGAGAACTCAGTACCCATATTAAGATGGTAATCGTGATAATGGTGTGGTTTCCAAACCATCACCACTATAATCACTGTTTGGTCTTGTGTGACGGTGAGGATGTGACTTTTCTCAACTAACAAGGGAATAGTAGAGTGGGGACCCCCATCACCCTGACCACAGAAGTCAAAGATGAGAGGGCCAAACTGTGGCTCCCAGGTAGCCCCTTCTTCAGAGTAGCCCCCTCCCTCCCTCTCCTTCCTCTCCACCCCGCTCCTCTCTCTTCCCTGCCTCCTCTTCCCCCTCTTCGCCAGCTGCTCACCTCATCACTGGCTCTGAAGAAGCTTTTGAAAGTCCGACTCAGGTTTTGTTCCAGTTCAGCCTCAGCCACTCCCTGCGACAGTCAAGAAGGCCAAGTGAGGGACCCCCCTGACAGTCTGGAAACCGGTCCCCTCCCCCATCTGACCGAAAGCAAGAAGCCCCAACCTCCGTCCAACACAGCCGGAGTTTCATTCGAATGGCCTAAACTTGAATATCTGTTTTGAAACCCATGTTTTTAAAAAAGACTAAAATAAAATACAAGATGCTAGCAGTGCCCCTTACCCACCCTTTGGCTTCCTTTATGTTCCCCCAAACTCCTGCTATGAGAATGTGTTACTTGTATTGATCGCTCTAAAGGGACGGGAGAAGGGGCTGGTGTAGCAAGAGGTGGTGGCTGAAGGGTGTTAAGAGGAGAGAAGGCTCTGAGGAGACCAGGGCTGAAGGTCAAAAGCAACAAGCCCAAAGCTATGCATTCAAGCATCTCAGTTTAGCTGAAGTAACTTCAAATCCAACTCCTTTGATTTGGACCAAAGTTATTACAGACCAGAAGCTGCCATTGGATTGTCTTCTAAAGAACAGAGCAGCAAAGCCCCATTGTTAAAGAGCCGGGATGCATATCCTTTGTGGTGACAAATTACCAGGTTCTTCTGCCTGTGGAGGTGTTATTACATGTAATTGCTTAATTCCTCCAGGTTCCAGCAGGCCCTGGGCACTGTGGGCCCTGACTGTTTGGCTGCAAGGAATAGGGAACAGAGAAGGAGGAGAGGGCGTGGGGGCTGCACGTGGGCTAATTTCTTTTCTACCTCTGGTTTCCTTTTTCTTGACCTTTTGAAATTAACATTCATGAGACGCCTATCTACTGCAAAAAAGATGCTGTGTATAATACTGTGGGCGAGGAGTTGACTGTCACAAACTGATTTAAATGTCAGAGACGTTTTGATCAGTGTTCTGTGTCATTAATCCACCTATCAAATCTTACGGGGCTTCTAGTACGGGCCAGTTTCTGCAGGGGATATAGAGATGAGAATGAGCTCTATGGGCTTGTTGGGGACAGGCAGGTGGTAAAACCTGGAGAATAAGGCAGCATACAAGACTGCAGCAAAGTCACAGTTTACAATGGTTGCCCCAGAGACAGAAGTTAGCTTTTAGCAAAGGACAGCACTGGCTGGACCCTGGGAGATAAGTGGACTTGGGTGGGCGGGTTGAGAGGGCAGGACATTCCTGCAGAGGGGAAATGGCTGGGGATGCACTGAGACTCCCTTAACCTGGGGGTAAAGATGAAGAGGGAGTGTTCCTAACTAAATAGTCAGGGATCCTTAGTGTGGGCTTCAGGAAGTCTGCAACATCTTGAAACTGCCAGCAGGATTTAGTGTGCATACACATTTTTCTGGGGAAAGAGTCCCAAACTTGTCAGATCCTTAATAATACAGGGAAGACCCAGAGCTGCTGGGCTGGGCAGCCCTCTGCTTTGGGCTGATGCTGGGAGCAGCAGTGGCCACTCACCTGGGAGCTGGTGAGAAAGCAGATCCCCAGGTCCCCTCCCAACTCTACCAAGTAGGACTCTGCATTTTACCCTATCCCCCGGTTGACCTGCACCCCTGAGAGCAGCCCCCAATGACCCCGCCCCCAGCACAGAGGAAGTGGTGCACCACCAGCACACCAACAGCCAGAGTGCCCCTGAGCCCCACAGAGACTCCTCCCCAGCACGGGGACTGCCCCAGATGCACTGCCTCCTCCAGCAGGGCCACCAAGGCACTGCCAGGTATGGCTGATCTCAACCACAGTCAAAGAAACTGCACAGACTGTGCCCACCCAGACACAAAACCAACACAGCACACGCAACAGACACCTAGGATGTATCTACAGTAAAATCCCTTCCCTGAGAAAGCAGCATAAAATCAGAAGAGAAGACCATTTCACCAGAGGCACAGACACCAACACAGGACTCAAGGCAAGAGAAGCATGCCCACCGGGGCACCCGCCTCCCCTTCTTCTTCTTCCTTCCTGCTCTCCTTCCCAGCCACCTAGAAAGGCCCTGCCATCGCCTTTCTTTGGCAGTGGGAATAAAAACATGAATGAAAGACAGTGTGTGTCTATAAGGAATTTACAGATGGTGAGGAGACCAGACCAAAAATAGACAATCCTGGTAGAACTTAATAACATTAAGAAGGTAGAAAATAGGGGCCAGGGTTGTAGCTCAGTGGTAGAGTGCTTGCCTGGCACGTGTGAGGCACTGGGTTTGATCCTCAGCACCACATAAAAATAAAATAAAGGTATTGTGTCCATCTACAAGAATGTAGAAAATAATAATGATAATAATGATGATCATGTATTGATATTCTTCCTAGATGTCAGGCAAGTAAGAAACAAGCATTATTTCATTTAATTCTTACAACCCCCCCCCCCCCAATCTTACAGGTGAGGAAATGGAGGCTCTGGGAAGCAGCTTCCCAGCTAGTAAGTGCCGGTACTGGGGCTTGAAATTACGTGTGTTGGAGTCTAAAGTCCATCCTTTAACTCCAGTCTCAGAAGCACAGGAGGAGGAGCCCCTGTCCAATTGGACAGACAAGACATTCGTCATTGGTTTATGGGGCTTAAAAATCCAGCTTTGCCTTTTGTAAATCAGTGTCCCCATCAGCTGGGCGCACAGCCAGAGAACAAACGCTCTTATCTGCTCCTCTCTGGCCTTCACCTTTACCCCACTCTCCCTGTCGGTCTGTGGGGACTTTGATGGGGACAGGTTTCTTTGCCTCTGTGCTCTTTGATTCCTTCCTGGCCCTTTGGCTCTACTCAGGACCCTGTGAGGACAAAGCCCTGCCCACGCCCCGTGGGTCCCTCCACGCGCTGAGACGCGTCCCCCAGCTCAGGAACAGCAGCTGCTCTGGGATGGGGACGGCTCTCAATAAATAAGAGTCGTGGCCGAGGGTGACACAGGCTGGCCAGGCGGCATCGATCACCTAGAGTCAGCGTCCTGGCTCAGCGGCCCTTCTGCCTGGCATTCATCAGCTGCGTTGGGCCTGATTGATTCTCCTCTGTAATTGAATCTCACAAATGGGCGGCGTCTAGTGAAGGGGCCCTGGGGGCTTCCATCAGAATCTCCAAGGGCCGACCCAGCGCTGCCCCGTGATGAATGGCCGCTTTCCTGCCCTGCTCCCGGGGCGCAGATCGGAGCTCCCGAGGGGAGCCAGCACAGAACAAAGCAAGGTGACCCTCAGAGTGTGCAAGGACAAGGGTCCGTGGGTCACTGGACTGCTTCGTAGATGTGGCTTTAGGATTCTTCTCTCTGGGAACCTACGTTCAGACCCTAATCCACCTGGGGACCGGCCATAAAGACTGCCCAATCGGGACAGTCCCTGCCTTCCGGGACCCCCCAGGAGCTCACATTCACAGCTCTGCAGGGTCAAGAGCATAGGGATTACTTGGTGGTGGTGAGGGTGGGACTTCCTGGAGGTGGTGGGACTTCCTGGAAGAGGTGGGAAGTCCTGGAGGAAGCAGTCTCCAGCCTGGGACAGGCTTCAAGGCCAGGTTGAGGGGAGCAGACGCTCCGGGGTGGAAGTCATGATGTGCTATGCCAGGGAGGCCGGCAAGCAGAGTGCCCCATTGGAGGACATTCTCCAGTCCAGCTCCGCGGTGCAGGGGTGTGTGGCTCTTTCATTAGGGTCTGGGTTGAGGAAGGATCTCTGTCATTCCTGAGCAGGAGACCCACAATGCTCAGTGAACTCCCGTCAAAGGTGGCAGTGATACCCCATACGTGTGTCATTTAGGGGCTACCTTTGAAAGGCATCTTTGTGGTACATGGGTTGACACACTTCAGCACAGGGACTCGCTGCAGGACCTTTTGGCTTTTGGTGACATAATTGCAAAGCTCAGTTCTCCATGAGCGGAGATACTAAGTCCTTGGTGACAGGCCAAGAGCTGTCTCCACCAAGAGAGACAGATTTCTCCAGCTTCCCAGCCAGAAAAGCAAAAAAAAAGGCAGCTCCCAGTGAGCATGCAGACCCCTACTCCTCAATTTCAGAGAAGCAGGACAACTAGCACAACCCCCCACCCCATCCCCTCCCTCCCCACCATCCCAAATACACACAGAGATGCACCACCAACCGGAAAGAACTAACCCAGTTCTGCAGCCAGTTACACCTAAGCCCTGCTGAAAATTCACTTCTGACTAATGCCACAGAAAATTAAAGGGGACAGTGATAAACTGAGAGGGAGAAGGAGGGAGGACAATAAAGGAAGAACAGTAGTCAGCTCCATGCCCCACACTTACTGGTTCTTGGAAGTAGAGTTGGTAATCAAAAACTGGGTTGGCTTTGATAATCTCCATGGGGGACACCTTGGGATTTGCTGGCATGAAGGGAGTGTTCACACTGGCCACTGCCCTGCAGGAATAAGAGGCACCAAGTCAGAAAGCCTGCAAGAGGATGGTCTACAGGAACCAGGAAGGCCCTGACATGTCAAAAACTACACCTGCCAGGTCTCACACTAGAAGTGTGTGGGATGATGGGATTAAAACTCAGATACATTTTGATTCCTAACCCAGTGCGGTTTCCCCAAACTCAATTGCTATATTTCCTCAACTACCTGCCAAGACAAACACATACCCATACTACACACACCATATCAAGACTGATTAGATGATGTAGACACTTGGATCTCTCCCTAGATTTTTTTTGGGGGGGTGGGGGCACTGGAAATTAAACCCTGGAGTGCTCTATCACTAAGTTACGTCTCCAGTTCTTTTTATTTTTTATTTTGAGGTAGGGTCAACTTTTATTTTGAGACTGGCCTCCAACTTGTGATCCTCCTGCCTTAGCCTCCTGAGTCACTGGGATTACAAGCACCTGGCTGAATCTCTCAGTTTAAAAATGTATTCACTATTCACTTTTGTTCCCCCTTCTTCATCCACTCACTGTGTCTTCTTTGTGTAGAGTATAATTACATGTTATGTACTAGGGAAGAGAAAATATAAAATAAATAAAATACATCCTATGTCCTCCAAAGAGTTTATTATAATTTAATAAGGAGAGACAAATGCGCAGATGACTGCATTATGAGGCAGACCGTGATAGAGCCATAAGAATTGCAGGAAATACTATGAAAGTCCAAAGGTGATAAAGAAGGTCTGAACTGGACATCGTGGAGGGCCTCAGGAATAAGAGAGCACTTGAACTTGACCTTTCAAGGTGGAGAGAGTTGGGGGAGAAAACACCCCAAGGGGGACATCTGAGGAAGCAGGAGAGGGTCTGGAAGTGGAGCGAGGCCTGCTGTTGTACTGAGTGGAGGGAGGAGACTGGTCAGAAGCCCAGCGTTTAGTGGGGGAATAAAAACAAAAATACAGGGTGGGAGAAGGACCCTGAGTCTGGACCTGATGTTGTGAGAAACCAAGGACACCATGAGGACTTCCAAGCAGAGGGGAGAGGGGCACAGAGTCGCAGGCGGGGAGACTGATCCCACACTGAAGCAGCCAGAGTTCAGGGCACAGAGGTCAGCAGGAGGTGCTGTCTGGCCACCCTCAAAATGAGCAGGAATAAGAAGGGGTGGACTTGACAGCCAGCAGGAAAGCAGATAGGTGGGCTGGTCTGGAAGGGATTCCACACCCCACCCAGCCTGGGGAAGCTTCTCTCCAGCAGAGAGTCAGAGGGGACCATGTCAGCATCAACATCAGCAGGAGATGGGGACTAGGGAGAACTGGGTCAGGGGGGACAAGGAAATAAACTGGGAGAGGCGCGATGGGGTTTGGGCTAGTGCTGGCCAATGTAGGTATAATTGAGCCACAAATGAAATGTAAAATTTACCCCTAGAAGCCGGGCGCGGTGGCGCACGCCTGTAATCCCAGCACTTGGGAGGCTGAGGCAGGAGGATTGCGAGTTCAAAGCCAGCCTCAGCAATGGCGAGGCACTTAGCAACTCAGTGAGACCCTGTCTCTAATAAAATACAATAAAGGGTTGGGGATGTGGCCCAGTGGTCGAGTGCCCCCGAGTTCAATCCCAGGTATTAAAAAAAAAAAAAAAAAAAAATTACCCCTAGAGGGGCTGGGGTTGTGGCTCAGTGGTAGAGCGCTCGCCTAGCACACGTGAGACACTGGGATCAATCCTCAGCACCACATAAAAGTAACAAATAAAATAAACAAATAAAATAAAGGTATTGTGTCCATCTACAACTAAAAAAAAAAAAATCTTAAAATAAATCTACCTCTAGCCACCATAAATAAATAAAAAGGAATGGCTAAGATTAAATTTTAACATTTAACCAGATATCTACGATATTAATAATTCAATATACATAATTCATATAATCAATAATCATTAATGAGCTATTTCATTTCTTTCTTTATTGATTTTTTTTTGCATGTCCTTGAAGCTTGGCTGGTGTTTTCCATGTATGGTAAACTCAATTTGATTTTAAGATCAATACTCACATGACTGGTGGTTCAGATTACAGTATGAAATAAATCATATGGATGGTTATAGGCTTCTAATGTCACAATAGCTAGTAGTGCTATTTTAAGCACTTAAGTCACAAATCAAGAAATTTTAGTTTTTACTAAATATACTGAGAGGAAAGGGGTTTTCTTTTTAATCAACTTTACACTAGTTTATTCCCTGCATTAAAAAAAAAAAAAAAAAAGTCATAGCAAAATGAGATGAAGGTACATAAGCAATTCTGTCCAGATTGGAAAAGAGGCAAACTGCAGCCTCTGGTGGGAGCAGAGTCTCCAGGTGATTGGCAAGGAAAGGAAGGATGTCAAAGGGTCTTCTTGGGCCCAGGATTGAGCAGCCCTGAATTAAATAAGCCCACAGCATAATCTCAGTAGAAAATCAAATGAAGGATGAAAAGGAATGCTCCCATTTGGTGGGCTATTGTTCCCACTTATCATCTGGTTAGGGAAGTGCAGATCAATGTTGTCAACAATATCCTTAAAGGGAGGCTTGCCCTGCCCAGAAGACTGTTTCCCATCACAGACTGCCCCGGGAGAGGGTCTTGGCTTCCTCTGCCTCCCGGGACTGCCCTGGCAGTGAGAGCCACCACTGCCAGGGCCACGGTGGACATACCAGAGAAAGAGAAGAGGAACTGGAAACCAGGGCACGCTGAGGGGCCTTGGATCTCATGTCATTTGGGCAATTTTTTTTTTTAATTTGTTCTCATTTGTTATATATGATAGCAGAATGCATTTCAATTCATAAAAAATATGGGATGCTTCACAAATTTGCATGTCATCCTTGCACAGGGACCATGCTAATCTTCTCTGTATCATTCCAATTTTAGTATATGTGCTGCCAAAGTGAGCATATTTGGGCAAAGTTTTTAATTCTTACTGGAGAGATCAAGTTTAGTAAAATGACATGTATTTTTTTTTTTTTAAATCTCCTTTAAGGTAGAGTCATATGTTTCTTGCTACAGTTCCTTTTGTTCATTCCTAAAAGCACGTGTTATGCCCACAGAGCAACTTTTTGGTTAACCTGATTTAAGAACCAAGCTCTTATTTCCATTGAGAGAGATAGCAGGGTGGGGAGAGGGGAAGGTTAGAAAGATCAGCAGAACAGTAGCACAAAACTTTTAAAAGTATTTTAGGAAATGTTTGATTCTTTTTAGTCTTGAATGTAACCTGGCCATGTGAGCAGAGGCTGAGGCTGAACCAAGTTCTCTGGACAGAAACTCTCTTGAAAAAATAACCGGATTAGCTGGGAAATGCAGAGGGCTGCTGAGAACCATGTTTATCTAACCACTAAGTGGGGGTCAGGCAGATTTTCGCTGCAGCTTGCCAGCCAAGTGGGGTGCAGCCACAAAGCCATCACTGTCCGGGTTCCAAACCTGACATCTGGAAGCTCCTGCTGGAGCCTCGAAATGCCTCTCTCATGGTGATGACAGGCAGCCCGACGGTGACCAGGAGACACCAAGCTAACCTGCGCATTTGTGTGTCCGGGTAGGAGTTGGCCCTGCTGCCTGTGGCTGAGGAGACAGGCCTGAGGTGAAGTGCTCTGCCCCGTAGCAGCTCCAGGCAGGATGGAAGGACACACGTTCTGACTCCACCCAGAGCAGCACTGTGTCCTGGAGCTCAGCTCTGTGACTCGGACTCCCCTCCTCCTCACCTATGCCCTCAAAGTCCGCCATGGGCCTTCCACTAGCCACGCGGGCCCTGGATTATCTGTCCCGCGATGAGTAACAGGCACAGGTGCTGCTCCCTAAGACGAGAGCTCCTTGTGGACCTGTCAGTGGGCCTGAAGATCTGGGTGGCGTCACTTCCCCACACCACCTCCCGGTTTTCAAGAAGTCTTGTGGGTGGAAGACGGGAGGGACAGCTTTCATGGCATGTAAGTCCAGTCTCTCCAGATGCTGGTTACGCGTGGCCTGCTCACCTCACTCTGTCAGGGTAGAAGAGCGCCATGTTCCACACCAGCACGCCCGCCCAGTCGTGGCCAATGAACACTGCTTGAGGGATGCCCTGGAGGAAGAAAGGAGAGACCCTATGCGGGAGAGCCCAAGGCCTCGCCCTGGCAAGCCCAGGGTCTCCACAGACCCCTGGAGAGCTTCTCCACAACGTTCACCCTCCTCAACCCTCCATCCCCCTGCCGTCCCCAGCCCCCACACCCTCTCTCCAACCGTCATTTTTAATTCTCTCAGAAGACTGAGGCCACTGGCCACGAGTTCTTTCTCTCTCCCCACCTTCTCTCAAATCCAATTGCGTTTCCCCCTTTCCTCCTTCTCCCTTAGGTGAAGTACACCTTCCCTCCCCATGCTCCACGTTCACATTTCACAGACTGTGATTCTACCCTGGCTCTTGGAGAAGTACTCCTCCCAGTCCAAAAGCATCTTCGTCTCCCCATTCCCTTCTGTTCTGCTGCTGATGATGACAATAGCTCCCCTCTACTGAGCACCTGCTATGACACGGACTGTGCTGGGTATTGACCTCCGTTAGTTAGCTGGAATCCTACCACTAATCTCCAATTGCCATTTCACAAAAGGGAACCCAGGCTCCCAACTTCAAATAAGCCAGGCTCTCTCCTCTACCCCCTGCTGCTGCCCTAGTTGGCCATCTCAGGGCTGTTCAGACCCATCCTACCTCTTGGCCCCTTGGTGGTTCCTAGGAACAGTCCCTGCCATGCTCTGCTTCTTCGTATCACCAAACTCCTCATGATGGTTTGCACCCATTGTCTCCCTAAGCACCACCTAAGTCCCCAAAGCTTGGCTTCTTCCCTCTCATCCCCAAGTCCAGTGCCACCTCCTGCTGAAGGCCACTGCTCACCAGCAACAGTGGTGTGTGGGTTTGCTCTTCCTCCAGCTTCCTACTGTTCTGCAGCGTCAGACATCTCCTCTGCCACGTGTTCCCTGTGGCTTCGTGGTGCCGGGCCTTCCAGCCTCTCATGTCCCTGGCTCTGCCCTTTCCTGTGCCTCTCAAGGGCAAGTATTTTGCAACTCAGCTGTCAGGGCCCTCCTTCTGAATGGACACTGTCCCCAGAGAATTCACCTGCTCTGACCACTTCAGCTACCATCCCGCGGGAGGCAGAGGCCCACCTCATCTGCAGGTGGCCCAGGTTTCTTGCCGCCATGTCCTAGCAATGACCCAAAGATGGACACCTGATTCCACTGACCTGTAACACAAGCCCCTCTTTGCAGAGTCTGACATGTTCTCAGACAGCTGGAGGTTTTGTAGTGGGAAGTCACAGAGAGTCAGGTCTGGGCAGCCAGACCAGGCCACGCGCACTTAGAGGCCTCCATCACACACAACACTTGCAAACCCAATTCCATCCACGGAGCTGAGGCTGTGCCAAGGGCAGACTCTCAGCTCTTCTCCTCCCATGCACCCGGTAGATCTAGAAGTTGGTGGACCAAGTCTTCTCTCCACCCTCACATCTCATTAATAAGCCAAGTCCTTCTGCCTTCTGGTTCTTTCTGCTTGTCCCTCTGGCTGTCCCTGACCTGGCATAGCTGAGGTCCCCAAGTATGCCCTGCAGGTTTTTTCTATCCCCAGTCTAATCTGGGGAGGCAGAGGAACATGACAGGGCAGGGTCTGGGGAACAGTGGCGTTCATTTCCATTCATCATCACTGAGATTGACATTGCCCGCGATGCCAAACGAACGTGTTAGCTCTTAGATTTGTCAGAGTGACGTGATTTTACAAAGCTGTGAAATGTTAGCCTACAGGATATTTTCTAGTGCCTTCCCCTGATACCCAAGGCTCTCTTCCCTGGCCAAGCCAGCAAAGGTATTCCTCCCTACTTCTGGGAACAAACAGAGAAGCATGCCTACTCCACACTGCCCTCCAAATGCTCCTTGTCAGTCTTTGTCACTTTCCTCCCCCAGCTGCCCCAACTGGGCCCCTTGCCCTGCCCTGGCTATCTCTGTTCAATGACACCGACAGGCAATATGGCAAAGGCCACCTTTCTGTAACTCCCCAGGCCTGCATGGAGTTCTCCAAAGACATCAGCTCCACCCATTGACTTACCAGCTTATCCAGGAAGGTGACCATTTCCTAAGAAAGAAAACAGACACAAAATCAGAAATTGAATCCACCCACCCCAGCCCCCTCAAGATCTAGGTTACTGGGTTTGTGCTATGAGCTGACAGTGTGCCTCACAAATTCCTAACTCCCAATCAGATTGTGACTGTGTTTGAAGAAAAGTCTTTAAAAATAAGGTCCTTAGGGTAGGCATTAATCCAATATGGCAGATGTCTTCATAAGAAGAGACCAGGACATGCACACCCACAGAGGACACGCCAGAGGAGAACACAGGGAGAAACCAAGGGGACGCATCTACTAGCCAAGGAGGGAGGACTTCGGAGAAACCAGCCTTGCTGACACTTTGATCTTGGATTTCCAACCTTCAGAACTGTGAGAAAATAAATGGCTGCTGTCAGGTCAGTGGTACTGTATTATGGCAGCCCTGGGTGCCTAAGACAGCCACTAAAGAAGACTTTAGCTGAGAGTTTTCCAGAGATTCCTAAGGTACCTAGAAGCAGCAACACACCAGACATTCTCAGTGAGGACCAGGCCTATGGAGTGTCCAAGTGTGAGGGACAGTCTTCCAGGCTCAGGGTCATGCAAGAGGCAGGGTGCAGAATTATGGTCCAGCTACAGTGGACAGAGTGACCTGAGTCCCCATCAGTGACAGAAGCAACTAAGGAGGGGTGGGATTCATATTTCATATTCATATTTCAACGCCTGCTGATGTTCCTGTTGAAAACTACTCGCCCAGCACCACAGTCTCCTTCAAAGCATCTCCCGACTTTCTCTTCTATTCTTTTACCTTTGGGGTTCTCGAACTGGCTCTCACACTTGCCCAAGTACCTGATGCTGCTGTCTATATGGCCCTCATCTCTGCAGAATCTTGTACTGCCTCTGTGGTGATCTAAAATTTCATTTCTAAAAACAGCCTCATTTTCACAGCTCACTGGAAGATCCCTGGTCCCAGGAAAGATGTTTTCCAGAAAGAAGGGTCTGTGTTGATAGACATTCTCCAGCACTTGCCCACATAACCACTGGAAAACTCACCATGGAAGCTCCACAGCCAGGAAAAAAGAGCAGAATCACACCTGGGCATGATATGATCTCCTCATCCTGCTGGTAAGGAACACGTGCCCTGCCATTCCTTCCCTCCCCAGCGCCTCCATGCTCAAGGTGATACCTAGTAAGCTCCCAGACCTAGTGTGGAGAACGCTGATTTGAATCATGAATTCTGACTCATGGCTGTGTTGTGCTGGGGACTTCCTGTGCAAAACTGCAGGTCAAGATGACCCGGTTACTATGGTGATGCCAGCCTGAGAAGACTACATGCACAGGTGCAGAGCTGTATCAGTCCAAACCTTGAGCTCAGGCACCAACTCCCAGGACAGAGAATTCTGGGCATAACAAGATGACCTTGATGTCATGCAAATTTCACTGCGACCTTCAAGTCTGTCTGCTTTTCTGAAACTTTCTCACAAATGACCTTTTGACAACAAAACCTATATAATATATATTAAAAAAACCCCTATATAATAAATGTGCTGAGCTAGCTCTGGGTCAGCCAAACTCCATCAGAGGTTGGCTACCCACCTGGCCCCAGCTTTTTCTCTCTATGTGTGTCTGTTTGTCTTTTCTTCATCCTCCATTGCCCTGGCCAGTTTTTCCCTGAATTAATATCTATAGCTGAGAGATGAGAGGGCCATAGCAACCTAAAACACACACACCCACCAATAAAACGCACCCAGAGCCTGCAGTGCTGCACTATCTGAACACTGGGATTCTGCATCAGACAGAACACACCCCTGACCTCAGGAAACCTTAATTTAAAAAGAGAGGCGAACAGTGGATGGAACATGCCAGGCTATCCCTACCCCTTACCCAACTACAGTGGTCCCTTTGTCCCCTCTGACTTCTTGAAGTTTCTGGTGAAAACCATGGGTCCTCTCCCTGGAAATGCACATGGACACCTGTGCCTCAAATTATGCAAACACTTCCAGGTGTCCATGGCCCCTTAGGGTCCTGAACATCACAGATGACATGTCCCCACTTAATGGCACATGGCCACATCTTTTCACTTCCTAGCTCACCACAGAGGCTGAATGAGTTCAGCGTTCCTCCCAGAGCCCACAGACAGAATCTTTCTCAGACCTGGAAGGGTCTTGGGAAAACACAGCCCAACCATTCACTGTACTTTACACCTGAGTATATGACCCACCACAGGTAAGTGACTCACTCAAGGCCACACAGGGAAAATCAGGTGCAGGCAAGTCCCTACATGTTAATGAGCTTCAAAGATACTCTTGCTATTCTGCATTTCAGCATTCCCAACCAGGAAATCTAGGACTACAGAGGCACAGGGAATGGGCTTACAGGTTCCGTAAAGGTGCCCATTCTAAAGCCAGTCAGACCTCTGCACACCCATTTTCACAGTAGCCAAGAGATGGAATCACACTAAGTGACCATCACTGGGTGAATGGATAAAGAGAATGTGGCACATACACAAAGAAATACTATTCAGCCATAAGAAGAATGTCACTCTTCCATTTGTAACAACACAGACAAGCCTAGAGAACACTATGATAAGTGAAATGAGGCAGACACAGAAAGTCAAATATCACACAGTCTCACTCAGACATGGAATCTCATAAATTCGATCTCATGGAAGTACAAAGTAGAATAGTGGTCACCAGAGGTTGAGGTGGGTAGGGGTCAGGAGCAGGGGATTAGTCAAAGAGTGCAGAGTTACAGTTAGATAGCAGGAATACATGTCACTAGACCTATTATTATACAGCAAGGTGAATATAAAGAATGATGATATACTGTATTCTCAAATTGTGTACAGAGCAGATGTTTATGCCCTCCCTATGAAAATGATAACCACTTGAGCTAATGTTACTGTTACATTCCAAAATAACATGCACAGTTCAAATCATCATGTTGCAAACATGACAAAACACACCATGCTACTTGTTAATGTAAAAAGTGAAGTTAATACTGGATCTTTAGCTTTAAAAATGTGTAAAGAATTTTCATACAAACTTAGGAAGTTTGGGTTGAGAAAAATGAATTTTCAATATATTGTGGGGGATAGAGTTGAAAAAATGATTTTTATGGGCCTCAAGAGCAAGTAATATTATTGATCTTTATTCTATTTTCTGTAATCCTGTCTTTAAAGTTAATGTGAGTTATTTTTAATAAAATCTTACACTAAAAATACTATGATAATTTTTTAAACATCAACTTTATTGATATGATTCACATTCCACAACATTCTCCCTTTTAAAGTGGACAGTTCAGGGGTCTTTAGTAGATTCACAGAGTTGTGAAACCATCACTATCATCCAGTTTCAGAAAATCTTCTTTGCCTCAAAAAGAAACTGTGTTCTCATCGGCCATCACCTCCCCCTTTCCCTCCCTGTGCTTGGCAACCAATCACTCCAATAACTTCTTGGTTTTTGGATTTGCCTGTTCCAGATATTTCAGTGGGATTATATATAACATGTAGTTTTTGCAGCTGACTTCTACATAGCACAATGCCTTTGAGGTTTGCTCCTGTGGAAGCATGCACCACTACTTCAACACCTCTTCATGGTCAGGAATGTCCTAGCGCATGGGTGGACCACATTTTGCGTGTCCATTCACCAGCTGATAAACAGTGGGGAGCTTTTCACTTTGTAGGTAGCGCGAATAGTGCTGCTGTGAACACTGGTGTCTGGGTTTTCTGTGGGCACATGTGATCGATTCTCTTGGGTAAATTCCTAGTAGTTTAGTGATGTTTAAAAGGCGGAGTAGGAGGATGGGAGCATCTCTCTTTATCTCATTTGTTTGGGGCAGCAGGACTCCTTCAGGAGCGCAGTTCTCTGAAGCGACCCCACAGGCCCATATCAAAAATAGATTCTGACAGGTGTAAGTGGGGGTCCAGGTGAGTAGACTGCAGTTGGACAGGAAGAGGATCTCACTCAGGGTCCCTGGGGAGGTCCTGGCTTCAGGGGAAGCACGAGGAAGATCATGAGAAGGAGAGGGGGAGAGGCAGACCTGGGAGACTGAGGAAGAACAGGCACGTCTGGAAATTAGGCTTTTCCCTGACTTGCTGCTATGATGCCAAAGCCCCCTGTGGGGCTGAGGGCCTGACACACAGGGAAAAGGTGAGGCTTTAAATTCTCAGGATGGAGAGGTGAGATGAGGAGGGTGGCAGGGTTACCTGACCTATACGACTCCACCACCTTAACCTGCCTATGACTCTGTTTCCTCTGGGAAATACACTAAATGCTTCATGCATGTTGGTGATCACTTAGAAATGTCATCCCAACTTGCAGGAAGGATTCACACTCAAATACTGTGCAATGTACTTTCTTAGGGTTTAACTGGACACCCGAGCTTCTGGCTTACATCAACAAAAACCTGGAATGGAAAAGATGTTCCAGATGTTATCAAAGATCTTTCTTACCTTACATAACACTTCCATGGAATATTCTTCTATTTCTGCAATTTAAAAAAATAGGAAAATACATTTGATTCACATGATTCAAAATATAACAACAAACTAAAAGGACTTCTTTGCAAAAAAAAACAAGCCAAGTCCAAACTGTTTACTCTTCAGTTCTTGGTGACATTTTGTGTGTGTGTGATGTGAGACAAGGGCCCAGTTTCATTCCTGTGCATGTTTCCCACTGCCATCTGCTGAGACCATCCTTCCCGCCTCGTGCACCCTTAGCACCCCTGTCTAGAGTTGGCTGACGGTGAGTGGATGCTGCTTCCTGGCCCTCTCTTCTGTTCCACTGGTCTATGTGTCTCTTTGTAGGTCTGGGTTGTACTGTTTAATGACTATAGATTTGTAATCATGTCCGAAACCAGGAAGTGTGATTTCAATCCCAATCAATCGAAGCTTCCATCTTTGTTTTTCTTTTTCAAGATTGAATTTGCTGTTTGCGACTTTGGTGGTTCCATATAAATTGTAGAATTGCTATATTTCTATAAAAAAAAAAAAATACCACCAGAAGAATGGCTGGGCATGATCATGGGGGCAAAGGGGTGAATGGCAGCTCAACTCACTCATCCTGGCCACCACCAGTATCACTGACACCAGGAGGGACCTGGATTGTGCTCATGCCTGGCCGCTTTACATCTCTGCCCTCCATGCCTGAGGCTCTTAAGAGTTCTGGGCTCAGGACCCCACTGAAACTGACAAAAACAAAGTACTCTAACCAAAGGACTCTAAAAACAAAGGACTCTAAAACTGGCAAACTCGGGGAACATGCTCATAGTCCCACTTGTGGACTCCAGGTTCCCAGGCCATCTACTGCCCAAATGGATAGATTCCCAAAGGGATCCATAGACACTGGGTGTTGTCGCCTGAAGCGATGGCCGCTTGGAGCAACGAAGCCGCGGGAAGAAGTTTAGAGGCGAACTGGAAACAAACAGCCTTTTTATTCTGATAACTTTTCTCTCTGGCTCTAACAACGACTTTAACACGCAACACACACACCACCAAAATGGCGCAGACCCGATCAGCAATCTCGCTTAAGTCCTGCGAGATCTTGGGCCAAGTCCCGTGAGACTACGGAAGGCGGCAACAGCCAAACATCTCCTTGGCCCGGAGTCAACCGCAATCTTAGCCATCTCCCCAAACAGGGCTCCTGCAACTGGGTTAAGAATCTGGCCTACAAATTACTACCAGGCCCTGCCATTCTAATTCTGCGTATATATCCTAAAGAATGAAAAGCAGTGGCTCACAGATGTTTGTTTGTACACCCATGTTCACAAGAGCACCATGTGAAGTAGCCAAAAGATGGAGGCAACTCAAGTGTGCTCAGGTTCACACACGTGCTCAGGATAAGCAGAATGTGGTGTGCACACACAGGAACTAGCATTCAATGATTTAATCCCAATCAATTGGTGGCGCACGCCTGTAATCTCAGCAGCTCGGGAGGCTGAGGTAGGAGCATTGCAAGTTCAAAGCCAGCCTCAGCAACAGTGAGGCGCTAAGCAACTCAGTGAGACCCTGTCTCTAAATAAAATACAAAATAGGGCTGGGGATGTGGCTCAGTGGTCGAGTGCCCCTGAGTTCAATCCCCGGTATGCCCTCCCCACGTAAAAATAAATTATCATTCAGCCTTAAGAAGGAGGAAAGTCTGCACTATGCCATGACATGGATGACCCTGAGGACATTACACTAAGTGAAATGAGCCTGTCACAAAAAGGCTGTGTGACTCCATACATGAGGACCTGGAGGAGTCAGTCCATGCAGAGTGGCAGCTGCCAGGGGCTGGGTCAGGAGAGGCGATGCAGGTGGGCAGAGCAGCCTGTGTCCTGCACACCTGATGACCAGCAGGAGGTTCCCAGGGCACAGGCCTTGGGGCTTCTGGGTTCATTTAGAGCACAGGGAGCAGGCACTTGTGAGGCCCAAGGTCACACACAGAGGACACGGCAGGGAAGGAGACAGGCAAGTCAGAGCCCTGAGGATGGCTCCCCTAGCCAGGGGTAGGGAAAGCCCAGGTGCTGGAGAGCTCAGATAGGGAGAAGCAGGACCACACAGGACAGCTGCAGGACAGCCAACCCACCTGGAGGGGAGGATGAGTCTCCATAGCCCTTCATGTCCATAGCCAGAACCCGGTAACCCGCCTGGGCCACAGCAGGGATCTGGAAGACAAACGATTCAGGCGCCTGCAGCCCTGAATTCAGTCCTGCTGAACCTTAAAGACTGCTTCCCTCTAGCCCCTGCTCCTAAAATGGGTCATTCCAAAGTGCCACATGGCACTACCTGGCCTCCTCACCACGGAGCTGGAAGGGGCCCCCAGGCAGGTCCGCCATGAACAGGGGTGGGGTTTGTGCACTGTATCAGTGACACGTCCAGGAGAGCACCTTTTCTGGCAAAGTGCTTGTAGATTCCTACAGCCATTCCCAAGATTCCCAGCAAGAGGTGAGAGTGTTGCAGCACGTGCCTTGGGGCCCACCACAGCCCTGAGGTCTGGAGCCTTCTCCACTGAGGCCCCCTTGGAGATGACGCTCCACTTCCTCATCACATTCCAGTCTGGGCCACCTCTCCCAGATGTCCCCTCCCCTCATCCTGTCTGGGCTGTGCCTTCCTCAGTTTCCCTTACCTGGTACCTCCAAGAGAACCAGCTCTCAGGAAAGCCATGGCAGAAGCACACGACAGGGCCGGAGCCCATCTCCACAAAATGTAGACGGACCCCAGGCTGTAGAAGAGAGGGGAGGGGACGGTGACAACGGTGTTAGACCAGATGGAACTGGCACCCCTTCTGCAGACCACCTGGCACAGGCTGCTTCAGTGGGTGGCTGAATCTCATAGGACCCTGCTTTCCCAACTGAAGACCCCAGGGCTAGGTGACAATGTCTGGGAGGGCGCTGGTCTACCTGTACTAAAACAGGCGGCTTTCACTGCAATGTGGAAAGGTGACAAGGCTGGACACCAACAGAAGCAGAGGGAGCTTACCTTCCCCTCATGCTGTGGGGGTTTCTGGTGCTATTCTGATGAGTTTTCAGCACTTGAAACTGGGGGCTCATTTTGTACAGAGCAAAATGTTCATGGGGTGCTGAATCTCATGATTATTTTATTAGGAGCTGTGTACTCTTTAAACATGGTGCTTTTGGGGGGGCTTTGCTACACTTACCGTCCTTTCAGGGGCTACACGGGTGAGCAGAGACCACCAGTGCGCACGATACCTACATTCTCCCTTCCTCCTGGCACAAGGAGGCATTTTCCAGACACACCCACCCCCACCTTACAGATGGTCATGTGACTGAGTTCTGGCCAACAAGTTATGACCAGAAGACAGTTCCCCACCCAGGGCCCATATAACCCTCCTATGCTTGGCCTTCCTTCCCTTTTCCTATCTGCATCACCAGTCCTGCAGACCACCAGTCTTGAGGAAGGTGAAGGCACAGAGAAAAGGCACCTGGGTTCTTAGGTAACTGCTGGAAAGAGCCCACACCCCTGTGCTGCAGATAAGAAATACACTGGTATGAAGCCACTGAAACAGAAGGATTGCTTGTTATAGCAGCTAGCCCATCCTGACTATCACAATGGGCTCTAAGCAAATAAATCAAAGTTCTACATAACCCAAGTCCCCTATTTCCCCCAAAATGCATGTCTCCAACACTGTGATGGCAAGGAGCAAGAGTAATGGAGTCGTATTACAGAGATTCACTGGGAACTATCCACTTGGTGGATTTCAGTAGCTCCAAGCTGGTGTCCCACACTGCAAGTTTTATTCATGATCCAAAACAAGCTATCTTGCTTAAGAAAACATTAGGCATGCATCTTGCAAACCCTTTCACAGACTACATTCCATTTGTTGAATATATTCTGTAGTCTTCCCTTTAGCATTTGGCAAAAGTTAACTTTAAATTCTCAGTTCCTTATGTTGAAAATTGTTACAATGCTTATGCTTGATCCTAATTTGCCTCTAATATGGATCCCAACTATAAAGTTCTCTTGCTGCCTCACATTAAACTCAGCTGAGAAACTCATAAATTCATAAACTTTCCTATCCTTTTTTATGTTTAAAAAAAATGGTTGTAAAACCAGAACAAGAGAATTCTGGCTACCAACTCAGTTCAGGTGACATCAGGATTTGCTGGAGGTCAAGGTACCAGTACCCTGATAGCCTGGCTCAGCTTGGACTCCCCAAAATTTCTCTGCCCCAACTCTTAGAGGTGGACTGGGGGAAGGTGGGTGGCAAAGCAGCTCTGGTCACACTCGTCTAGGTCAAATGAGGAACCTATTAAAACTGGCAAACAGCAAAAGCGGGCTAGACTGACCCTACCTGTAGTGGAGGGGACTAATGGTTACATCCCACACCCCAGTCCTGGGCAAGAAGCTTTTCCCTCCCATCACTGCCAGAGAGTTGAGATCTGAAGGGACCTTATTAAACATACACCCCTTCAGGAGGACCCAGAGGTCTGGGGTGACTGCAGGGATGCTGAGCAGTAGCTTACAGCAAAAAAGAAAATTCCTTTCTTACAGTCCAAATCCCACTGTCCTTGATGGTCACCTTCATGATACCCACTGGCTAGACTGCTATCACTTAACGTGGACTTTACAGTTGGGGTCTCCACCCGCAGAGCCCCATTCTGAGCACATTTGGGCACAACTGTTGAGCAGGGACTTCATCCTGTGATGGAACTGCTAGGGCCGTGCACATGCATTTCATTAGATGCAACACCTCTGGGGTCACAGAAGACCCCTCATTCATCACAGTACTTCTGTCTGCACCCAGTAAACAGCAGGTGCTCAGCCAATACAAGTGGAGTTATCCTCTAGGTCAGTAAGTCTCTGCGGGGTCTCTGAGGGCAGCACAGTTCAGGCCAGCAGCGGAGCTGGTGGCCACCTCCCGACTATGCAGAATGCAGGTGTCAAGGGCTGTGCCTGGCCTTCTGGTGTGGTGTTTCACCTAATTCTAAGCAGAAACCCACAAGAGGGTAAGGTCATCATCCCTGCATGAAGCTGTGGATACTGAGGCTCTGGGTGAGCCGCAGCTGGCCCACAGCTGCGAGCTTAGTGGATGGCAAAGTCAGGACTCAGCCTGGTCCGTCTGGCCTTCCCCTGCTCTTGAGATGACCCATGCTTTAGACCTCTTCCCATTTAATGCAGCCAAAGACAGATGAAGAAAGATCCCAAAGTGAATCTGTAAGGACATTCTGAAGCTTTGGGTCAGCAGTTTGGGGAGGTCTGCCCGCAGGGCAGAAGTCAGGGCCCCTCTGCACGTGGTCCTGGCCTTGCCACGGCCCCAACTGCTGGGCACTGTAATGACCTCTTCCCTCTCTTCACCCTCGATGTGGGCTCCTTGTTCATCACTGCACTCCTGGTATCCAGCCTGTGCCGGACACAAAGGACGTGCTTGTGACAGCCTGTCCAGTGAGAAGTGCTCAGCCCAGAATTCTAGCAGCTCATTAGACCCAAAGGTTATAAAAGGAAGGTCTCAGGGGCACCTGTCACCTCAGAGCTGCTCCCTGCCAACTGCAACTGTTGGAGGAAGGGTCCTGGGAGCATGGCAAGGGTCCCCAGGGATGGGGCCCAGGGTCTGTGCTCATCCCCTGTGATGTGCACGGGCTCCCACACACAGACTGTCCCCACTGGGGGTTTGGCCCCATCAGCCATGCTTTTTCAGGAATGAGACCTTGGGGAATCCTATTTCCTCATAAACGGTGGATGTTCAACCACCTGTGACGCTTCACAGGCTACTCGGCAGGTCGCTCAACGGGCCTGGTCAGAGAGCCCTGGCTGACTTACCTTTACTGTCACATACCCATGGCTCACGTCACTTGGGCTGCAGGGGACCGGCAGAGGGTCTACAGTGTGGAGCAGCTGAAAGGAGGACAGGAACGGTGAGGGACAAGCAGCAGCCTCCTTCCCGGAGGCCCTCTCTACCTCCTCCCCAGTCCTTCTGGTGCCTGACTGCCTCGTCTCTCTCCCTTTTGGGCCTACCTAGACTCCATTTTCCAGATAAAGTTTGCGCAAGGTGCTTTAAGATTGTGGAGTTGTCACGTGTATACTTTTCTTTGTTTATTAAAGATGGATAGTAAATCATTTTCTATTCTGTCCCTCCTCAAATTCATATGCTGAAGCCCTCCCCCCAAAACCTCAGAATGTGATTCTATTGGAAATGGGTCTTTAAAGAGGTAATTAAGGTAAAATGAGGTCATTAGGATGGACCCTAATCCAATATAACTGATGTCCTTATAAAAAGAGATTAGGACACAGATACCGAAGGAAAACCCGTGCAGGAACAGAGAGAAGACAGCCAGCCTCAAGCCAAGGAGAGAGGCCCCACAGGGAACCAACCGTGCTGACACCTTGACCTTGGACTTCTAACCTCCAAGAAAAACAGACAAACTTCTAGAGCCGAAGCCACCGGTTGGTAGAACCTTGTTGCAGCAGCCCTCACCGACTGATACCTCCCTTGGAGGACATGGCTGTGAAGCCCTGGAGCTGTGGCCAGCTCAACAGGGCTCCCGGTCTCCTCTGCCTCCTGCAGACAGGAGCCAGGGCCTGCACCACAGAGGCTGGGGGAAGTCTGCTCCTGTTGGGGCTTAGTGTGGTCAGGGATCTCCGGGGGACCCAGAGGAAGGAAGGTAACCCAGGTCTGAGGTGCTGGCTAATCCCCAGGCAGCCCAGGGACATCAAGTCCGTGCCATCCTCCTATGTGAGAGACAGATGTCACCTAGGATCTTCCTTCTGACTACCAAGAAGGTGTGAGCCAGATGGAACTGGTCAGTGGCACTTGAAAGCCAGTGGCGTGTCCATGGACCAGTGAGAGCTGGAGGCTCCAAATGTCCCTGTCTTGTTTGGGCTCCTGACTAGGGCACTGAGCCTGGCTGAAACGCTGGCTCTCAGCTCTCTGCTCACTGACCGCAGAGAGAGGAGATCTTCTGCGGGACTGTGTGGCTCGCTGTGTTGTGGGCAGCAGACACCTCTGTGGAGGGAAGCCGGGTTCTCTACGTACACCCCAGACACTAGCAGGAAGCCTGGCTCTCTTCAGACACAAGTTACCTGCACCCCAGTTACTCTCTCCAGTTCTCTCAGGGCAGTGTTGGTGTCATGGACGAGGATGGTGACCATTCCCAAGTCACGGGCAGGCTTCAGATTAGTCCCGACATCATCTAGGAAAACCACCTGAACACAAAACAGCATGTCAACCCAAGAAAAGCTCCCGCGAGAGGGAGTGCACCAGAAAGCAGGACACTAGAACACGAGCAGGGGCTCCTTTATGACAAGGACCTCGAGAACCCTCCCAGCGTGCCCACTGCAATGCCAGCATTACACAGCTTACACATGAACACACAGGTCACAGTACTTGTCCCCACATAATACCTGTGTGGGTTTCAGCCAATTCTGAAGCTGCCAGAAGATTCAGGAGGATAGAAACTTGTCAAGAACACACTAAAACCCACCTGGGAAAATCGACAAGTCCTAACGAACATGACGTAGCTGCAAGAGAACTCTAATGTGGGCAGACAGTGAAACAAGGCATAAACCTATAAGAGCAGAAGAGTTTGGTTCTAGAAGAGAAAACAGAAGTGTCTATGAAATAGCCAGACCCAATGAGAATCTATGACAGACCCAAATGCAAATGAGAATTTGTTTTCTGATGGGGGAGTCGTGTCCACTCATGAGGAAGACTGAGGCAGGGCCTTGGAGACTGGTTGGTTAACTAGGGAAAAAGCAGAGCCTCCCTTCACATTTTACCCCAGAATCAATTCTGAATGGGTCATAGATTTAAATTTAAAAAGAAAAGAGGCTTTTGAAGTCATAGGGAGAAAAGCATGGGTGTGTTTGTTTATAATCTTGGACCAGGACAGCCCAGAATTCTAGCAGTTCATTAGACCCAAAGGTTATAAAAGGGAGGTCTCGGAGGCACCTGTCATCTCAGAGCTGCTCCCTGCCAACTGCAACTGTTGGAGGAAGGGTCCTGGGAACATGACAAGGGTCCCCAGGGATGGGGCCCAGGGTCTGTGCTCATCCCCTGTGATGAGGTGGGGTCAGCAAGAGGGGGTCTAAATTAAATTTTGGCAATCACCCTGTGGAGACTAGACTGCAGTCTAGTCCACAGTAAAAATGGTGTTTTAATCCATAGTAAAAATGGTGTTTTAGCAGAGAAAATGTTAGAAGACAGTATGAAAGACAGGCTTCAGGGCACACGGGTGCCTGGAAGGAGACTGAGGCAACATGGGGACCCTTCCCTGCTCATCCTCAGGTGGGGTGACCCTGATAGCCACTGTGGCCTTGGAAAGTCTCCCAAGGTCTCTGGCTCTTCATAAATAAAATGGGAAGCTGATCTAACAGCTTTGGATGATACTTGTTTTGACTCAAGTCCTATATGAGATACACAAAGGGACCAGGTGTCCACCTCTGGTAGAACTCTCTAGACTGAAGGATAGGTACAAGTCCTTTAGAAGAAGTCCTAGCCTGGGAGCAAGAGACCTGGCACTGCCTTGCCAGGCCCTAAATGTGCCCGACCCATAAACTTCTCGATTTTCCTCCAGTGACAGTATCTCTGGTACCTTCTTTGTCCCTGAAAGGAAGCATCTGCATACCTCGCTGGGCTTGGCCTTCAGGGTGTCCAGTACAAACTTGTAGATCTGAGGCTCAGGCTTGACCATTCCAACCTGACACGACTCTATCAGGAAGTCAAAGTGTGGGTTCAGCTCACACATGAGCTTGGCCAGGCCGTCCCTCGTGGCGCTGTCATCCAGCCAGTTGTTGGTGAGGATGCAGGTCACAAACCCTAAGCACAAAATTACCCATGAGCAGAGCGGCCACTGCAAGCTGAATCTCAGACAAGTATAAGTAGCCAGAGCCACAGGGCTGGGGAAGGCCCAGTGTCCATCTAGTCTCTTCTATTGCAGACTCTGCTTGACTGCAAACACCGACCCCAGCTCTCAGGAACTGCATTCCCACGTCCAAACCAGAGAAACAGAAATAGAGGTAGCATCGTCCCCTGGCACTGTCTGCCCAACCAGCCAGGCTGAGAACCAGGTGACGTCGGAGATGAGATACAAGTTGAGGCTCTTTCCATGGAATGTGAGGGAGCAATTATGGACATGGGATGGTGCTATGGTTTGAATGTGCCCCTCAAAAAGCTTGTGCTGGAAACTTAACCCCCAGTGCAAAAACATTGGGTGGAGGGATCTAAGGAGCAGTGATCTGTCCGGGGGGCCCCTGCCCTCATCAATAGATTAGTGCCAATTATAAAATGGCTTGAGGCTGCAAATTAGATATCTTGGTCTCTAGCCTGCATATCTTCTGTTGCCTTTGCCTTCCACTACAGTATGATGTGGCATGAAAGCCCTAAAGTCCCCTGATCTTGGACTCCCAGCCTCCAGAACTGTAAGAAATAAATCTTTCTTCTTTATAAATTACCCATTTTCAAGTATTCTGTTATAGCAGCACAAGATGAACTAAGACAGATGACTTAGCCACAACTGCTGAAATCCACTGGTAATAGGGTGGGACAATTTCAAATATGCCTATGGATAGGAGTCAGATGCAAGCACTAAATAAATACTGAAAGAGCATGACCTTGTGTCTTAGATCATGTGACATAATCTAAACTTGGGTCACGTGGCTTGGCTACTCTGACACCCAGAGATTGAGAAAATCATGGTTGTTTAAAAGATCTTGTTTTTAAGTCTGGGACAAAAGTTGGGTCCTCACTAGTACCACTGGAAGGAGAGAATTTGGCTCATGAGACAGTCACTGGTATAAACCGCTTGATTAGATGAAATTATGTCATTTTTCCGGGTATTCTAATGGTGCTATGTGTTAATGTTTGGTGACACTTGCAGTGGGCTATGTTTTAAAAACAGTTTTCTGTCGAGGCTCAGAAGACCTGTGATCTCAAAACACACTTGGTCATCCATGGACCTCACCCTGCCAAAGGTTCTGGTATGGTCAGGTCAGAGAATGGCCAGTACAGGAGGACCCTTACCCTTCTTTCTGAGATCAAGAGCAGCCTGAAGCATGGGGCGGTTGATGTTTCTTGCTGAGATCGCCTTGCAAAAGATTTGGTTTATAGAGAAATTCTCGGGGAGGCGGATTCCAGAAGCTTCTGAGCGTTTCCTGCAGTTTTCTTCCATGAGTGGCACCCACTGTGAAAGCGAATCGACGGGAGGCCATCAATGGGCGCGACCACTCACAAAAGCTGTGCAAGCACCTACTAAACATGAACCCAGGCACCCTGCCACCAAGCAATTCCACCCCTGCGAATACACCCCCGGGAATGCCAACATGTATTCCCCAGGAGACATGGGCACAAACGTCCTCACTGCGCTATTCCCGAGAGTCCCCAGCTGGAAACTACCCAGAGGCCCTCTTGAGGGTGGAATGGATGTGGGGCACATTCACAGCAGCACCGTTCCTAGGAGCCCTGTCTCCTCTATTTGGCTGCTATCACAAAATAACAGAAGCCGAGGGGCTCGGCAACAACAGAAATTTATTTCCCACCACTCCAAAGTCGGGGACGTCCAAGCTCAAGGTGCCAGCAGATGTGGCATCTGGTTAGGTCCCGTTCACTGTTCCACAGATGGTGGCCTCTCACCCTCCTCCCACAGGGGCTGGGGTAGTGAGCCCTGGGGCCTCCTTTCTAACAGCACTCCCACTCCTGAGGGCGCCACACCCATGACCTAGTCACTTCCTGAAGGTTTCCCATCCCAACGCTGCCCCCTGTGGGTGAGGATTGAACATGTGAATTGGGGGGGACACAAGCATTCAGACGCTAGCGAGCCCCCACCTGGAAGCTACACGAGTGTCCACTGTTATGGGCTGAATTATGTCCCCTCAAAATTCACATGCTGAAGTTCCTACCTCCTGCACCTTGGGGTATGACTGTATTTGGAGACAGGACAGGTGAGGGGGTGACTCAGGTGAGAGGGGACATGTAAGGAGGTCATGGGGATGGGTTCTGATCCTCATAAGGAGAGAGCAGGACACAGATGCTGCTGTGGTTGGAATATAGATAGTGGCCCCCAGAGGTTCATATGTTAAAGGCTTGGTCCTGGGGGTGGTGCTAGGGGGAGTGGTGGAATCCTTAAGAGGGACCCTGGTGGGAGGCCCTTAAGCCACTAGGGGTGAGCTGTTGTGTGACCCGAGTATCCCCACCTCGCTTTCCTGCTGCCTGGTTCATAATGTAAGTGGTTTGCTCCACCAGCACTATCGCTATGACGTGCTGTTCTGGCCAGGTGCCTAGTGATGGGTCCATCTGATCAGGCCTGGAACTGCTAGATCTGTGAGCTAAATAAACCTTTTCTCTTTGTAAGTCAATTGCCTCTGGCATTTTTTTATAGTAATGTGAAGCTAACACATGCAGAATGAAAACCACTGTGGACACCATGAGACAGCAGCCATCCTTTGAAGAGAGAGACCTCAAAGAACCAAACGCTCACATCCTGGGCTCCAACTTCCAGCCTCCAGAACTGGGAGAAATTTATGTTGTTCGGGCCTCTCAGCCTGGGGATTTGGTTATGGCAGCTTGCTACGGACTAAATGTCACTCCAAAACTTCTTGTTGCTGCCCTAATCCCCAATGTGATGGTGTGTGAAGGTGGGGGCTTTGGGAAGTGACTAGGTCATGAGGGTGGCTCCCCCATGAATGAAAGTAGTCCTCTTACAAAAAGACATAAGGGAGCTTGCTTTTACTCTCCTTACTTTCTACCATGTGAGGATACAGCAAGAAGGTGGTCAACTGGAGACCAGGAAGAGAGCACTCCCCAAACACCAAAACTGCCTTGATATTGGATTTTCCAGACTCCAGAACATATATATAGGTACATATATATGTGTACACACACACACACACACGTATTTTTCAATACAGGGGGTGTTGAACCAGGGGTGCTTTACCACTGAGCTATATCTCCAGCCCTTTTAATTTTGAGACAGGGTCTCTCTAAGTTGTTGAGGCTGACTTCCTCCTGCCTCAACCTCCTGAGTCACTGGGATCACAGGTGCGCACCCCTGTGCCTAGTTTGTTGCAGCAGCTGACACAGCCTTAGTAAACTAACATACTCACTAGCACATGATTTGTGGAACATATACATTATCATAGCAACACTACTTGTAAGAGTCCCAAACTGAAAACTACTCAAACACCACCAATAGCAGAATGGGTAAATAGATTAAGATATATTCACACAAAGTAATACCCCATAGTAGTGAGAACAAAACTATCTGTAACTACATGCAGTGACATCTCTGCGTCTCACGTGCACAATGTTGAGCAAAAGATGCCAATCACAGAGGAATTCCTTCGTGTGATTTCATTTACATCAAGCAAAACAGGCACAGGTGATGGGCAGAAGTCAGGTGGGAGCTGCTCTTGGAGGGGTCAGTGTTGGGGTGGGGCACAGTGAGGGGCTATGATGCTAATTGTGTTTCATTTCTTGGTTGGGTGCTGAGAGTGTGAGTGTATTCAGTGAGATTCATCCAGCTGTACACTGCATTGCCTCTCTGTTTGCACAGTACTCATGGGTGAGAAGTTAAAAGATGGCAGGCACTTCCAAGATCTGACTTTTTAGGCTTACGGAGTCTTTATCATGGTATAATTTAGTTTTCAGACCTCTTCCTCCAGCCATGTGAGTTTCCTGGAAGCTACGTACTGACTACCCGAAGCCATGAAAAGAGTTGGAATGGGATGCGGGGTTTTCACTACAAATTCACTCTAAAAGCCCTATGTTCCTTGAAAATACTTAACACTTCTCTCTTGCCCTACCTCCTGCCAATATTACCGAAGGTTGTTTTATTGGTTAAATTATTTCTTCCCAATATTAACATCACAGTTTTCACACTAGTTGCCATGATGTGTGTATGAGTGTGTGTGTGTGGGGGGGGGGGCAGGGTGATTACATTACCCCCACATTAATAGCACATTTGCTTTCACAGGAAAAGGCAGGCTTTTGTTTTCTATCACGAGGGTTCCAAGTTCTCTGAGTGATGGGTGGCTGTAATTTATAGACATTATGTACAACACAGAATTTTTAATCTGGGTGCTTTTAAATAGCTTCTCAATAGCATTTCTTCTTAGAAAAGCAGTAATTGAGAATTCAAGTGGCATTAGATCCGGATTATTTTGTTAAAAACTAATTGAGGTTGCAGTAACAAGAGTAACTGCTGTTCGTTGAGCACTTACTGTGGGTCAGCCACTATGCTAAGCCTTTCCACGTTTCATGATACTACAACAGGTAGTATCATTGTCCCATTGGGGCAAAACTGAGAGCTTAAGAAACCAAGTGACTTGCCGTGGTCACACAGTCTGTAAGTGGGCCCTGTGATTCAAACTCTGGTCTCTGACTCCAAAGTCCACCCATTAGTAGTTGTTGAATTAACAGTCCCAGTGGCCCTGCCCTAAAATAGTTAGTCTGGCTGTAGAGTTCTCCAGCATAGTTCTTCAAGGACTTAGGGATGTCCCTCTGGTTAGTACAAAGAGCTATAGACTGCACACTTTCAACATCTCCTGGCCTTCTGGGTGGTCTTGTGAGTGACAGGGCATTATGCACAGGGTGAAGATGTGGTCCCACCCTTGGGATTTGATGGCCAGCGCCAGGCAGAAGCAAGCGCAGCATGCCTACCCAGGGTCCCACGATGTCCCCTCACCTGGGAAAACATGATCTGTCCTTTCATGAGGCGGGCAATGGGGCCATCCGGGCCTTCCTTCAGGAAAGGGTCATTCAGGAAGCCTCTGGGGGACAGAAGAAACACCGCGGTCAGGAATGCTCCACCTTGCAGCAGCACGTGGGAGACAGGCAGGTTGATGGTCACAGCGGCCAGCAACGGGGAGATCAGAGTTCTGTGGCCCTCTGTCCACATGGTCCATCCAACATAAACCAAATGGTAAACATGCTGAAGGGGCAGCGGCCTGGGGGGAGCCCGCACACAGACTTGAGCTGGTGGAGCCGTGGCTTTACAGTTAAGGGAGAATCGGCACCGGGCCCGGGGTCATCACTGTCCTCAGCTCATTTGCCTAAGGAAGTGTCCCAGAGGACTTTTTCACTAGTTCACATTCACTGAAAGGAATGAAATATTTCTCCTCTGGTTTTGATTATGTACACGTAGTTTCTATTTTATCTTAATCTCATTGTCTACATTGTAAAAAAGTTTTTGGTGAGGGCTGAATTATAACGCCCCCAAGTTCCCTTGTTGAAGTCCTAACCCTGGTACCTCACACTGTGGTGACTGTGTTTGGAGACAGGAGCTTTAATAACATAATAGAGTTAAAAGAGGTCATTAGGGTGGGTCCTAATCCAATATGACTGGGGTTCTTATAGGAAGAGGGAATTTGGACACAGATATGCACAGGGCCAGACCATGTAGGGCCACAAGAAGAAGATGGCTATCCACAGCCAAGGAGAGAGGCCTCAGAAGAAACAACCCTGTTGACACCTTGACCGTGGGCTTCTCACCTCTAGAGCTGCTCTCTGCTTTATTTGTACAACAGCCCTAACCAAGGAATATGCCTTGGCTCTTATCAGCTGCGGATGGTAAGACAGCCACAACTATTTCCCACCCCAGAGTAAGAGAACAAAGACCTCCAACCTGGGAGTTTCATTTCTGATAAGTGCCAAATACCTTTGAACAGAGTGACCCTCTTGGAAGTGACCATGATAAACTCTGGACAAACTGTAAATAGATGTAGACCTATCCAACACTGCTCAACTGTCCAATATCAGCAATGGCTCTGCCACACGTTTGCCATCAGTTTTTTTAAAACAGCTTTAATAAGTTGTGAATTACAGATTATCAAAATTCACATTTTCAGTGTACAAGTCAATGATTTTTAATAAATGTACAGAGTTGTACAAAAACCACCCTATTCCTGTTCTAGAACATTCCACATGTTCTTCAGCAGCTGCACTCCAGGTTTAAGAAGCGATGCATAATTCAACTCATTGATCTGTTATTGAGCATCTAAGGTATACAAGGCATTGTGCTAACTGCTGAGATATAAAAATGGAAAAATGTGGCTATCTGCTTCACAAGAGAACAAGGGAGGTAAAGATAGATTTATGCATTAACTCAACACACTAGGGACACCAGACCTCCATATATGGGGTCACTTCATTTTTCAGCAAAGGAGTCACCAAAACTGAAATATGGTGTTGGAACAACTGGATCTCCCTATGGGGGAAAACATCTAATCTCCTACCTTATACCGTATACACAAAAATTAATCTGAAATGGTTCATAAACCTTCATGGAAACGAAGACAATCCAGCTTTAGGAGAAGGTAGAATATGACCTTTAGGTGAGCAAAGATTTCTTAAAAGGACACAAAAAGCATTCATTGTGATAGAAAAAAAAATTACAAATGAATAAACCAGAGACATGGGCTATTTGCAGTGTGTATGTATATCCGACAAAGGCCCAGTTTCAGGAATATGTGAAGATTTCCAAATATCAATGAGAACAAGCTAACTCCAGGAAAGATGGGCAAACCACATACGCGTATTCTTCAAGAGAATTATCTTGGTTCATAAATACATGAAAAGAAGCTCAGCATCATTCTTCACAAGGGAAACCCAAACTAAAACCACAAAGACGTGCCACCACATGCCCACCAGCAAGGCTGAAACTAGACAGACTGGCAGTACCACACAGTGATGGAAATGTGGTGGAACCCACTGGAATTCCCTTACGTTCCTGGTGGGAGTGTGACTTGATAAAACCACTTCAGAGCATGGTAATCTCTACAAAGCCCTTTTATATTGACATGGGCACAATCACAAAAAAGCTATAAGACATAAACTTTATGTACTGATTAACATCGAAATACGCAAAATTAAGAAAGTAGAGATTGTATCAAGATAGCAAACTCAAAATATATCTATTTCTCTTTCTGCTCAATAATCCCACTGAGATTGTTGCCAGAGTCTTAGGCCAGGGTACCCTGACGTTGGGGAGTCCCCAAACACCAGGTCTGGCTCCTTGCCCCCAAAAGGAAACCAAATGGCAACAGTAATGATGAACTAGAGAAGGATTTAATAGTCACTATAGCCACCCTGGGAAGACAAGGGGACTGGTGTCCTCAGCCCTGCCTTCCAGGGGTGCTGACATGAGCTTCAAGTTTAAGTAGGGAAGAATTGGGACGGGGCGAGAGGTCTGCATAGCAAAGTCATTAGTCCCACTTTGGGGGAGGCAGTGCCATCATGGGGTGATCTGCCTGCAAATCTGATCTGCTCCCTGTTCCTGGCAGGTTTAGGGCAATGACTGGAGACTTCTAGGGGATCTGACACAGGACATTGTAAGAGCTGGCAGCTAACAATCTGTTAATTATAATATCCTTGAAAATACTTAGTTACTCTTATCTTGGTGCCTTCAGCCTTGAAGGGGACAAGAGAGATTAGGTAAATCTAGAAATAATCAATCTGCATTGCCAATCTTTAGATAGACATTCCTTAAGCAATTAACATATCTATTTGCATAGCTTAGCAGGAATCTGACCCAAAGTTTAAGGGGAAAAAGAGATATACAATATGAAAGCAGAGATGACAAACTTTCATCCTGTTAGTTACCCATCAGGCATCTGTAGGCCCAAGTGAAGGGTAAATACTTTTTTAGCAAAAGTGGCCTCTAAGTCCCCGTTACAAGATTTTACAAAAGTTATAACCCCAAAAGATTTTTCAAAACTTCAATAGTACTAAAAACCCTAGAAATATAAATTATCAGACTAAAAAATTCTGAGAAAGTCTTGGACACAGAAGGTAGGTGGGAACGTACCAATTTGAATAAAGGAAAAGGAGAGTCCAAGCAGGGGACAAGTTCATTGTTGTTCATCTCAACTAAACCCCAGAGGAAGCTCAGACTCATCGTTGGCAAACACCACATGTAGAAAGCGGGCCTGCGGGGGATTCAGGGTAGACAAATGAGGGGCTGTGTTTGCAAAGGCCGAGGCAGTCTCTCCCTCTACTGCCTCATTTGTTCATGCAACAAATATTTATTGAGCACCTTCTACGTGACAGGCCCTGCTGTAGGCAGCATGCAGTCACTCCAGGTCCGCTGGTTTGGGATTCCTCCCAGCACAGGTGCCTCAGGGCAGCCTTCTGTGTCCTTCTGAATACCTTTCATAAGAATTTATTTATCAATTAGTTATGAAATCAAAACTCTTTTTTTTTTTTTAAATTAAAAAAGGGAAGATGTTTCAGGAGGACATGAAAGCCTGGGCACTGTCCTGCAGATCCTGGAGGCATTCAAGAAATGTTTATGGAAATAGCACACAAGATACACCATAAGTCCTACTTGTCAGACTCTCTTTCGATTTTTGCACAACTGTTTGTTATGGGCCAAACTATATGTGCCTGGACCAGACAAACTCCATTTTACCCTGAGCCTTCATTTCATATAAGAAATGCTTCTCCCATGAGAAAACCCCACCTCTGCCACCTCCTGCTAAGCATACCCTGTTTGACAATGAAAGGAGGTTGAAAAATGTTTGTGTTTTTCTTATACAATGTAGTATTAAGAAACACATTTGTAAGATGTTCTCCATTTGGTTACCATTTTTCTTGGCAGCATACTGTATCTTGACCTGGATCATTCTGACCCACTCCCTATGTTGCTATGGTTTTGACTTACTGGTAGCTTGTGGTTTGGGACTCTAAATAGTGCACCCTATCTTCTGCAAGGTGTCAAAGGTTGCAGAGGTGACTTGCTGGCGATTAAAGTCCCATGGCGATTAAAGTCCCATGTCCCGCTTCAAGACTGATCTGGTGATTTATTTCAAACGTGCCACAACAGTATTAAGAGTGAGATCTCTTATCTTGCTCAAGCAAAGAACATTTATCGAGGGCTGGGGCTGTAGCTCAGTGGTAAAGCGCTTGCCTGGCATGTGTGAGGCACTGGGTTTGATCCTCAGCACCACATACAAATAAATAACGATATTGTGTGTCTATCTACAACTAAAAAAATTTTTAAAAGAACATTTATTGAATTCTGTAGCATGGATTTTTTAAAGAAATTTGACAACCATTCCTACTTTTTAGCCTAGTGGTACTTGGCAGACCCTTCACAATGATGCCATCTGCGCAGTTATTCAATTAAGCACATACAACTTCCTACAGGCTAGGTGTGGTACGGAATGCTTGTGATCCCAGGGACTTGGGAGGCGGAGCCAGGAGAATGACAAGTTGGAGACCAGCTTGGGCAACTTCGCAAGATCCTGTCTCAAAATCTCTAATTGCTTAGTGGTGATGCACCCTGCTACAGGATTCAGTCCCAGGATCACCACCACCAGCACTATAGCGACAAAACTGCCTACAGGTCATATGAATCTTGGGAAACCACGCTGGCTCCTTTAGAACACATCAGTCAGCTTTGGCTGCAAAGGAAAACATCATTTCCAGCACCCTAACCCTCGAGGAGACTGGTTCAGATGGCCACAAAGGTAGAGCTTCTTTTCCTCACTCTGTCTGCTGTAGGATGCTAGAGAAGATCCAGCACCCAGTCCTCCACAACCTCTTACTTCCGGAGTTCATGGCAGCCTGAGACCAGGACCCTGCCTTCAGCAGTTACTTATGGGTGTCGTCCAAGACTCATGGGCTCCTTACCTCTAGCCTCAGCACCAGGCCCACAGGCTCCCTCTTGTCCTCAGCTGGGCCCTTCATCCTCCATGGCAATGACCCCACAGACTCCTGGTTCAAGCTTTTGTTCTCTCCATTTCCAATATTACCCAGCTGTTCCATTATTCTATTACTGTTCCTTCTCCAAGCTCCCAAACCCTCAGATCGAACCGTGGGCCTCAGCCTCTTGCCTCTTAACAATTTACCTGATCCAGCACCCTGACAATTGTTTGCCATGAATTAGAGTTCCAATTATTTTATTTCCTCTTTGGCTCATCTCAGAAACCCTCCAGGACTCCCCGCTGGCCATTAAAGTAGAGGCATGCTCATCCGATGGCTTCCAGGCTGCACCCTGATGAAGGCCCAGCCAGCCACCTCTCCAGGCCCTCCTCTCTAGTGAGGCTGCCCACGCCGTGTCCCATGCACATTCCAGGCTTTCCACCTCCTGGCCTGTGTACCTGCTGTTCCCCTCACCCGGGAGAGTCTCCCTCACATTCCCTGTCAACCTCCTGTCAATCTTCCTCCTATACTTAAGCTTTTCCTGATTCCACTGATCAGACCTACTCCTCCCTGCTTTGAACCACTTAGAACTTTGTTCCTTTTAAGTCACTGTCTTCCTGTAGAACTCTGAGTAGCTGAGCACAGTCTGAGCTATCATACCAGATGGTAAGCATGCTGAAAATGTCCAGTGCAAGGGAGGCCCTTCTTGTTTACCTTCTGAGTTAATACCTTCATGGTTGGTTCACAAATCTCATAGGCTAATAAGGTCAAGGTCATGCACGCTGACCTCCTGAGTTCAGCTAGTTTTGCTGTCACCTGTTTTGTGGCAGCTGGGAACAATCCTAACCAGGGTCACAAAGGGAGTGCATCAGCATAACACACACACACACACACACACACACACACACACAACAAACAAAAACCCCAGCATATGGCAATACATTGATTTGCATATGCATGGAATTTTTGTAATTAAATAAATGTATCAAAAATATATCAGTTGGTAGAGTACTTGCCTCCCATGCACAAGGCCCTGGTTTCGATCCCCAGCACCAAAAAAAAAAAAAAAAAAAGAAAAGAAAAAATATAGTTGCCTTTCAACCTTATAGGTTATCTAATCTAATTTCATAAAAATTTATAGGAGAAAGTATTGTCTTATTTTGTCAGCCAGATGGCTAAAATTATAATAGATTGAGCAAGGCTACTCAAAAGGAAGTGTCAAAATTGAGATATGAACTTGGGTATAACTCCAGTGACCAGTGCTCTTCTAAGTAGTCCCCACCTGGACACCTGCGTCTCATATACTCAGAAGCCACACTCACTTCCACGTCAATGAGGTCACAGGTACAAGCAGACCTCACAGCTAGCAAACCTCACAGCTTATTCTCTTTGTGCATTTCTAAAAAAATCAAATGTATGTGTCAAAATGAAGTGAAAGAAGGATTTCTTATTTGTGAGAAAGGAGCTCTTAGAAATGAGGTCATTATCCCTTCCTCAGCTTCTCCTTCCAGCAAATGACTTGCACTGGGCAAGCATGGCTCAGAGATGGCTTTCCATTTTCAAATGATTCTCTGTCAGATCCCAATTCTTCAGGTATGATTATTCTGATGTAGACGTTGTAGCCAGCTTATTTTTGTTTTTCAGCTATTAACACTTACTCACCCTGGACCCACCCATTGATCTTTCCCAGAATGACAGCAGCCAAAAGATGTGCAAAGTCATAATGAACCAGAGGAAAGAATCCCAGATTGGGGCAGGGGGACAGAAAAATTGGCTCCAGACCCACTTATGATTAACTACTGTGCAATCTGAAGCAAATTAATCCCCTTACTAAGCCTGTTTCTACATCTGTAAAAGTGGGATTGCTCTAGATTTGGGCTTGCTTGCAGACACTAGCCTTTTATGGTTTATATAAGGTAAAGGTTAAAGATCCCGGTTGGCCTTATTAGCATAACAATTCTAGAATCCTTAGATGGGACAGAACTCCAGAATGCAAAGCTTTCACTCTTCCACTCTGCTCCTTCCTCTGGCCAGCAATATAGAATCTGCTCTTCTTTTTCTTTCTTAGTTCTTGCCAGGGTGACCTACTTATCTTTCTTTCTTCCTTTTTAACTTTTAAAAAGAAATATGCTTCTCTCCCTACTGATAGTAGGAGTAACACATTTGTAAATTTAAGTGTTGGAAAATACAAAAAAGTAAAAAAAAAAAAAAAAAAAAAATCATTCATGATCCCACCTGGAGATTAATAATGCCAGGGATATTTTGGTATATTTCTTCCAGACATTTTCTATATGCAGCTTTTCCCCCACAGTCGAAACCATGTTACAAAAATAGTTTTACAATCTGGTGGGCTTGGGTTTTCACATATTATGCTATTTCTGTAGTTGGAAGAACACTTGTAACACATGCCTTAGGGTAGAACTTTCTTCTCTTATGCTTTAAAGACCCATTCCAACAGACAGAATTAAGCCGGCAGCAGTTAGCTCAGTGAGTAATTCCTCTTCCTTTTGGAAGCTTGCAATATAAGGGGCAATTCTGGGGTCTTTAGCAAGGTTTAATTACTTAGGATTTAGAAAGACAATAGATCCACTTTCACACACTAGAATTTTAGAGCCAGGTAATTATTTTAACCTTTTTCTCTCGCCCTAAAGCAATCTGAAACCAGGGCTGCAAATCCATTAAAAAAAAAAAAAAAAAAAAAAAAAAAAAAAATCAAGCACTCCTCGGCAGGGGGTCCTGCTCCCTGCCTTACCTGCCAAGGGAGGGCAGCGGCGCAGGGTCCCCTTACCTGGGCAGCGCGAGGGCCTCCTCGGCGCGGCTGAGGGCGCCGATGGCCGAGGGCAGCGCCAGCACTCCATCAAGGTCGAACACGACCGCACGCAGCGCCATGGCGGCCTGGGCTGCAACCTCGCAGCGACACAAAGCGCGAAGGCCTGGACGCAGGACTGGAGCCCCACATCCAGCCCGGCGGGAGTTGCCCCCGCGTCCAGCCCCGCCCCGTGCCGCCCAGGTCCCGCCTCTGTCACGCCCTCTCCCCGCCCTCCAGTCCCGCCCCCTGCTCCGGCCCCGCCCAGGTCGCGTCTGACCTGGGACTCTGCTGAGGTCCTATTCCCGGCCCTTGCAGGCTTTCTTGCTGTTAACTCCATTGCTTCCCGGTGCCTGGCCCTTGACCTAAAATCTCACCTCTGGAGATTCCGCCTAAATGAAAGCTCTCCCTCCTCTCCTTCCCTCCCTGTGTTGAAAGCGAACTTTCCAGACTTTCACCACTTTCAGGCAGTCCTGGGAGGAGACTCAGCCGAGAAGGGGTTGGGAAGATGGGGACAGGGTACAGGCCCTTGGGTGAGATTGAAAGATGAGTGTGTGTGTGTGTGTGTGTGTGTGTGTGTATACACACTTGTCCAAACACTCTCACATTCGATAATTGGATCCTGATTAGCAAATCCAGTAAAGGCATAACTTACTGAAGTCTTTTCTAGATCTGGTAGGTATCTTCCAGACACCTCACTATTCTGACTGCCTCTGGAGGCAAGCTCTTCTCATGTGTTACTAGAATAAAATGGATTGCTCTAGTCATGCCAACCCGACTACTTCAGCTCCAGTCTCTTGAGGTTTAGAAGACATAAATTTGGTCTGTTTTCCCTTTGCACATTCTGCTTGAAATAATGCTTCTTAAGAAATGGACAAGGTTTGTTTTTAATCTCCAAATTTTCACACTGTTGGCTCATTTATGTTTCAAGAAACACTAAAACTTCATCAGTAGGGCATCTACACTTGTGTCGGGGTTGTTGGAGCTCTCCTGTGTAATGCAGCTCTGCAAGTAAGAACGGGTTTGATGTACTCTCCTCACTTCCTGAGGCTGAGGACACAGACAATAGTCACCTCACTTTCAAATGTGTCATCTGAATTAAGCAAAGAGACCTTCCACCGTGTAGCCACAAGACTGTTGTGAAAGACAGCCAGAGGCCTTACTAAGAATTCCACAGCAGTCTTGGGGTCTGGCAATCATCAATCAGATTAAGAAGAGAAATGGGCTTACTTTGGGTTGGTTGATTCTTAGCAGTGTGAATGCTTCCTTCTCCTGCTTCATAACCTATTCTAGGATCCTACCTGAGACAGTTATTGGGGTTTTCTGAGATTCACATCTAAAAAGCAAAAAGTTATCTACAATGTCAATTGTTGCAACAAGAACTGGGGAAAAAAAGAGACTTTGATTTTGGATGTGAATGACACTGAGTGATATGTTTCAGAGCACTGTCAGTGGCGTTTTGGAGGTAAGAGGTGGATTAACCCGGGCTTCAAGACTGAAAGAGAGGTGAAGAAGGGAACACAGTAACCTCTCAAAAAGTTGGTAATCTCAAAGGTCAATTTGAGTTTTCTAAAAAGAGAAAGCAAATTGCAGCCTGACCCATATAGTATGCAACCTCTTAGATTTAAGTCTCAAACTTAGACTTTCCTGTGGGCTCCAGATTTGCATGTCCAACTTCATATTTAACACCTCCTGAATGTCTAATAGGCATCTACAGTACACCTTGACTATGGCAGAACTCTTGCTCCATTCCCTCCTCCCTCACCTGCTCCTCCCAGGAAAGCTCCCACCTTACTAGGTGGCACTCTGTGGATTCAATTGCTGTGTCCACAGAACTTGGAATTCTTCCTGATCCCTGGCCCCACTCTGAACCTTGTGTTTTCTAACTCTGTTCCAGTGGGGCAAAGTTAGTAGCTTCTAGTTGGGAGGTGTTTTCTTTCTTAAAGGTCCAGCTCGGAGCAGACTTTTACATTTCTTTCAAAGATTTTGTGGGACTTTGTACCACACTTAACTCTTTCCTTCTCTTTCTGTTTGAAATAGCTGCAGTGATTCCTGTTGCCTGTATCTGAACTCTGACTGGTAGAGTATTATTTGGGAATATCTGAATTTGTCTGTAAAAGTGGCAAAGTGAAGAAGAAAAACGTGTCTACGGAATTAGACTTCATAAATCCCCCTTTTGAGAAGAATTAAATAAGAAACTCTACTTTTAAACGAGAATCATCTTTGGCTGAGAGAAGGCTGTCATGCTCTCACATGGACCTTTTGTGTATTCGGGAGCAGTTAACTAGCCGCTCTGGTCTGGAATGTTTTACAGTGCCTTGTGAGTTGCAGGAATGAAATTGCCTAGGAACAGATTAAAGGTCTCCATTGCGCTTCCCTATGCTCTGCCCTTTCTTGTGGGCCACGCCTCCCAGTGTGTTCTGCTGCCCAATGTTCTGGAGATAAGGGCTCACTCAGCTGGGCTATGGGAGCTGGATATCTTTTTGAAATGCACATCCTCACTACAATGTCTGCTAACTGAATTTTGTGAAATGTGTTTTAGGTGACAGCATGAAATCATAAAACATGGATAATTGTGAAAATTCAAAAATGACACCGGGTGTCAATCACTAAATTCCCCATGAACTTATATGGAACTCACCATGTCTCCTTAGGTTTTGTTGGGGATTTTCTTTGGTGGTTCAAACATTTTGAGTCTGCGTCAAGCACAGCATCTCCTGGGCTCCTTTAATGCTGGTCCTGTGACATGGGCTCTGCCAGCTGGGTGTGCTGGCCTGAGATTTGGGCATGGGAAGGGGCAAGCAGAGGTGCAGCTGTGGGGGCTGGAACTAGCGCCTAGCTTTTCTAGAGAGGCTGAGATGGAGCTTCAGTCTGGTCTTGAGTGGACTCAGTACCCAGTGGGTGGCGGAGGGATGGCTTTGTTAAAATGACACCATGGCATGCTCTGTATTCGTTGTGTTGTTCTTGGCTACAGAGTTTCCAAACCTGTGTTGCATCCTCCCTAAGGTTCTGTGAATTATTGGTGTCCTTAATAATCCCATCTGCTTATGTGACCAAAATGAAGTTCCGTGTTGTAAACAAAAGCACCATAAGACAGACCCACCCTAGATTCATACCCATGAATCTTGGCAGAGGAAAGAGCCCTCTGAGATTATAATGAAAAAAATGTCACACGCTTGTTTCTGCCTGCCTCAAATCTAGGCTCAAGGTCTGTGAGCTAGGCGCACCAAATCAGATGCACCAGCCCAGACTTGAATGTGGGCTGGTGGGTCAGGCAGGAACTCCGGAGAAGGGTCTTGGACAGTGGTTTCAGGGATCACAGCCACTGACAGGCATGGCATAGTCCCGTGGCCCTCAGCAGTCAGCTACAGGAGGGGTGTCCTTGTGGGCTTGGTCCTGCATTATGATTTTGGTGGTGGCCTTGTTTCTGCTTGTTTTTTCCAGATGTGGTTCTCCAAGCTTCCAGGAGCCTTTGCTGATAGCCTGTCATCAGCCAGAGTAGGCACTTATGGCTATTCACCAACTCCCAAAACATTTCTGCTGTGCTTTCTGGAAACTTCTGGAACTCACCATGCCTTCTGGAACCTCAGGCTCCTCATCAGCAAAATCTGCCATTTCCTCAACCTCTTCCCTTTCTTTTTCATTCTACCTGGCCTCTGGCTCTCCCAGGTGTCATCTCAAGGGCTCTGCTGCTTTCTTCCCTCCTCCCCCATACCACAGGGCAGGGGCTGTGCAGATAACCTCATTGCTGCTCCCAGACCCTCCCTGAAGACCCACCCCAACAGTGCTGAGGCATAGACTGTAGCACTCCAGCCCACCAGTTCGGCTTCTCCTTCTCCAACGTGGCCTCTCTCCTAACCTCCCAGAAGACTAGGTTCCTTTCTCTCAAGTCTGCAGTACTCTCTTTCCCTTCCTTACTCCGAGCCAGTGTCTGTTGCTGTTTCACGGAGACAATTGGAATGTTCTAGAAACTCCCGCCAACTCTCAGGACTTCATTGACCCACCTACTTGCACCTGTGCCTATTTCCTTGTCACCTTTTCTCCTCCCACAATGACCAGCTGCTCTTCTCTAAGGCTCTGTCTTCCACTGAGGTGTGAGATTTGGTACTCTCATAGGCATGAGGACAATTCCCCACCTCCCACCACATCCAAAACTTCTGCTACAGGATGATTCTATTTGTAAACCAACAGTCTGCCAGGTGGAGGCTGCCACTGTGCCCTCCCCAGGCCTGTCTCTTTCTCCTGCCATGTCCCTCTGCTGCTCTCAACTAGTAAAGTTTAACATTTTGCACACTTTGAAGGAGAAATGCTTGAAGAAATAGATTGAAGGTACTTTTGAAAGGAAGGGGCAGAAAACTGATCACTGCCCAGGGTGCTAAAATCCATGCTCAAATTTTGATCCTGTGATTATCATTTCAGTTTGACTCTCAGCATTGGCTGGGGAAAAATGAGGCTCCAAGAATTGGCAGTGCCCGTGATCAATGCCATGGAGCCTTCCTTGTCAATGACAGCTGTTTCTTTCTCTGATTGATGAGCTTCTTTTTGACTTCCTGAAAATCCTGGACAATTGGCCAGAAGGAACTGTGACCAGGCAAGCCACATTTCTTCATGTCTCAACCCACTACCCCTCCATGCCCCTAGGCCATAGCTACAGCCAGATCCCCCATAGGCCTCAGCAGGTAGGTACAGGGGAAAACCTGGGAGAAGACACAAAATAGAACCTGGATCTGCAAGACTGCTTTTCTTAGAACACAGCCTGGGGAGGGTATGTAGATGTGGGTCCTTGAGGTACCAAAGCAAGGACAGGAAGTTGAAGTAGGGTTTGACTGACTGATGGGGGTATGTTTTCTAGGGATGTGGAGTTAGTCTACAACCTTGACCAGTGGGGGTGGTGCTCACAGTTCACTCAATTGGTAGTCCATGCCAAGCAAAGCCACGATACCAGAAGTTAGTACAATGCAGTAGATTCTTGGAATGGGAACATTGGGACAGATTTTCTTCTGTACCACCTGCTAACCTTCCTCCTAATACAAAAGGACTCATGAGGTACTTCCTTCCTGAGTTGTGCCTTTGTGGTCGCCTGAAGCGATGGCCGCTTGGAGCAAAGAAGCCGCGGGAAGAAGTTTAGAGACGAACTGGAAACAAACAGCCCTTTATTCTGATAACTTTTCTCTCTGGCTCTAACTACACCCCGACACGCCGTCCACGCTCCTCTAACCTCCAAAATGGCGCAGACCTCCTCCGCAATCTCTCTCAAGTCCCTCGAGATCTCCGGCCAAGTCTCGCAAGATCCCGGGCCAAGTCCCGTGAGACTACGGAAGGCACCAAGCCCAAACATGTCCAAAGCCCGTAGTCAACTGCAATTTAAGCCATCTCCCCAAACAGGGCTCCTGCATTTCCCCCCTTTTGTTTTAAAAGAGGTAATGCTCTAGGACGTCTATGTGCAACCAACATTCTTACCCGTCATTGGATAATCAAGGCTGTGCCCTTGACTCCTGTCTTAGGTTGATATGTCGGCCACATGAGACTGTCCCATGCGACTGTACCTGTCTTAGGTTGTCCCCCTCTGGGGATCTTACCCGTCATTGGCTAACCAGCCATCCAATGAAGCCCTTTAGGATCGACTGTGTATGATGACTAACAGTAGTCCAATTGTGAGGAGATGGTGCGGCTTTAAGTCAACAAGCCTTTTGGTGACGAGCCAAATTGTATAGCATATCAAATTGTTTAAACAAATTAGCTGCCCTAAGTTTCATCAAGTAACACACTGAATTCTCTGGACAAATGTCCGCAAGGCATTGTCCCGTAAAGTCCCAAACAATGAAAGATCAAAATGTCCATTTGTTATAACACATTGATGTAGGAGGTCCCATGCATGTAGAGCAGAGGCCACACTGCTGGTGAGGTTGTTTGATGCTTGAGCAGCAGGGATGCTTGTGGTGACCGCGTTCCCTGCAGCTGTAGCAGCAGCCGTCTTTTTTATGTCTAGACAATGCCACCGGCAAATCTTCAGGGCCCGCTACCTAGAAACTCAAGCATCAATTATTAAAGGAAAGGCAGTGTTATTTCAGCACTGAGTGAAGAGTCGAGTTGTCAAACTAAAAAACAGAATTATTAGATTAGAAAATTAAAGTTGATTTCTGCTCACACGCATTGTTGTTTGAGCTCACACAAACATAAGTTGGCAAAATATCATATTGAGAACAAAAGAAAGAAAGACTGAGGGTATTTACTGTATTAAAGATAGATTAAAGAAAAGCTAAAGGCACTTTGGAGAAATAATTTGTTAGCCGGAACCCTCAAGTCTCTGTATACACAGCAATTTTTTACCTGTTGAGATAATTGAAATTAATCAGCTATTAAACAAATGAAGTTAATAACAAATAAACAATCTTATGTCAAAACACCAAAATATTAGGTTATATAGCACTAGTCATATTGTTTGCTAAAGAGAAGTCCCAGAGATACGTATAATCAAAATTGAAAGTACCTTCATTTATAAAATTATTTACCTAAATTGAATACTCTTAACCTAAAATGAATTAAAGTTATTTGGATCCATATATATATATATATTCTTTTTCATAAGCGCTTTGTTCTTTGTGACGTCACACTGGACAGACGAACAAACATACAAACATATGTTTGTGACATCACATTAACATGAAATGTAGACAAATGTACAGACATAAAGACATGTATAAAAAGAGAAAAAAAAAATACAATTGTGTGTACACTAAAGAGAGATCTCCTCGTCCCAGCCGGGAGGAATGACTCTTGAGTTGTGAAACATTTTGAAGGACACTTTTGAGGGAATCATTCTATATCTTCATCTTGGTCTTCTTGATTTTGTACCTTTTTTATTAATCTTGATTCCTCAACAACTACATCTTGATCATTTTGATGTGGTACCTGCTTTATTAATCTAGATGGTATCCATATTGGAGAGGATTCATGTTTTGGAAAAACACAAAGAGATCCTCTCCCCCAAATTAATACTGGATCTGGACCCTTCCATGTACCTGAAAGAACATCCTTCCAGTAAACCAAGGGTTTATGTTGTTGGTGTGGATTCCAATGTCTGTCTCCAGCAGAATAACCATTAGAGTCTAAAGTTAAAAAATTTAAGGTAAACAGGGCAACTGCCAATCTGTCCTTAGGACTTTTCCAATTTCCTTCTTTTTGTTTTAATAACATAATTTTCAGTGTGCGGTTTGCTCTTTCAATAATGCCCTGACCCTGAGGATTGTATGGGATGCCTGTTTTATGGGATATGTTGAATTTTGCGCAAAACTGTTTGAAAGATGAGGACGTATATGCGGGGCCATTATCTGTTTTAAGCATTTTGGGGATGCCCAATGCAGCAAAAGCTTGTAAACAATGAGATGTGACATCTTTAACTTTTTCTCCGGAATGTAAGGAAGCAAAAATCATGCCTGAGCATGTATCTATGGTCACATGAATGAATCTCAATTTTCCAAAGCTTGGCTCATGAGTAACATCCATCTGCCACAAATGATTGGGCATTAATCCTCTAGGGTTAACACCAAAATGAGGATTGGGCAAATGTGTCATACAAGATTTACAATCTTTTACAATTGTTCTGGCTTGCTCTTTTGTGATTTTAAACCTACGTTGCAAGGTGGTGCTGTTGACGTGAAACTGGGAATGAAATAAAGTAGCTTGTTGTAGCACTGAAAGTATAAATATTGTTTTTGTAAGTTCATCAGCCTTTTGATTACCTTCATGGAGGGGGCCAGGCAAATTAGTGTGTGCTCTAATATGGCCTACGAATAGAGGTTCTTTTCTTGCCCACAAAAGTTTTTGTATTTGATAAAACAATTTAAAAGCTGGAGTATGAGGTGCTATTGGTCCTGCTAACTCTAATTTTGGGACGGCTTGTACAATATAGTGGCTATCTGAAAAAATGTTTATGGGCTGGTCTCTAAAATTTTCCAGAGCTCTTACCACAGCTTCCAATTCCACTAGTTGAGCTGATTTGTGTGCAGTTATGTAAGTCATATTTTCTTTTATAGTGACTATTGCAGCAGTACCATTTGAGGACCCATCTGTAAATACATTAAATGCCTTAGGAATAGGTTGATTTTTTATTACCTGTGGAAATATAATAGGATGATTAATACAAAAAGATAATATAGGAGACTTAGGAAGGTGATTATCAAAATTTGCAGAGGTAGAGCATCTAGCTATAGCCCAGTCATTATCGTTGAAGCATAAATATTCAATCTGTGACGATGAATAGGGAGTAATAATAGTAGCAGGGTGAATGCCAAATATTTTAGTAGAAGTTTTAAGCCCTTGAAGAATAAGTTTAGCCACCATGGAGGTATAAGACTCAATTATGCTTTTAGGAGAGACGGGCAAATGTATCCATAATAAAGGCCCTTGTTGCCAAAATACTCCTGTGGGTGTATATTGTGAAGAAATAATAATCAATATCAGCGGTTGAGTTAAATCAAATCTGTCACAATGAGCTCCTTCAATGGCTTTTTCTACTAACTTTAAAGCTTTCCTAGCATCTGGAGTCAGTGTTCGTGGTGAGGATGGATCAGGGTCCCCTCGAAGGATATCAAATAAAGGTTTTAATTGGCCAGTAGTGAGGTTTAGTGTATGGCAAAGCCAATTAATGTCTCCCAGTAGTTTTTGGAAATCATTGAGGGTGGTTAAATGTTCTTTATTTATTAAAATTTTGGGGGGGTCTAACAAAAGTATCCATGATTTTAAATCCTAAATATAGTATGGGAGATCTGGTTTGAACTTTTTCTTCTGCTATATATAATCCGTATTTTTTTAAATTTTCTACCACATCACTGAATATATTAAATAAGATTTTTTTATTAGGGTGGGCCAGTAAAATATCATCCATGTAATGTAGACACATGAGGTTTTGATATCTATTTTTAATGGGTTGGATAGCCTTGTCCACATATATTTGGCATATGGTGGGGCTATTAGCCATTCCCTGTGGCAAAACCTTCCATTGATATCTCTGATCAGGGCCATTATTATTAATAGAAGGAACTGAAAAAGCAAACCTGGGGGCATCCAGAGGATGTAGGGGAATAGAAAAGAAGCAATGCTTTATATCAAGACTAATAACATGGAAACTTTTTGGAATAGCTACAGAATTCGGAAGTCCAGGTTGAGTAGGGCCCATGACTTGCATGGTTTTATTAATTTGCCTAAGATCATGTAATAATCGCCATTTTCCTGATTTTTTCTTGATCACAAATATGGGGGAATTCCAGGGAGAGGCGGAAGGTTCTATATGTCCTGCTTCTAATTGTTCCTGAACTAGTAGGTGGGCCGCTTGTAATTTCTCTTTAGACAGGGGCCACTGAGGGACCCACACTGGCTTATCAGAAAGCCATGGTATTTTCAAAATTATTTTCTCAGTGGCCCCGAAGAAAAATGTCTTTTTCCTATATGATAATGATTTCTTTTAGGGTTAAGCTTACCCTGTACTTTTTGATAATGATTTCTTTTAGGGTTAAGATTACCCTGTATGTTTTCACATTTAACACCTGCAGGTTTGGTTGCAAGGTGTACTCCCATTTGTTGAAAAATATCTCTTCCCCATAAAGTAACTGGTAGGTTAGGTAAAACATAAGGCTGAAACGTTCCTTTATGTCCTTCATCATCCTCCCATTTTAAAATTACCGCACTTTTTTCTGGGAGGTTATTATATCCCAAGCCTCTTAAATTGGTTGAAGCTTTTTGCAGAGGCCAGTGTTTGGGCCATTGTCGTAAATTAATGATGGAGGAATCAGCTCCAGTATCTATAAGTCCCTCCATTTCTATTCCTTGGATTCTTATTTTACACATAGGCCTCCTTGTACAGTCTCGAACCCAGCAAGCCATGGGTCTCGAATCAGTGGAACAAAATCTTCTATTCCCTTTTTGAGGCATACTCATTTTAAATGAATTATGTAAATTTGGAAGGAGAAGCAGCTGAGCAATTTTATCTCCTTGATTAACAGAACTTATACTTTGGGGTGAGCTAAGCATTATTTGTATTTCCCCTTTGTAGTCTGAGTTTATTACACCTGGAGTCACTTGCAAACCTACTAAGCTTTGAGGACTTCGCCCGATAATAAGTCCTACGGTCCCTGAGGGAAGAGGTCCCCTGACTCCTGTGGGAATCAGTTGAACCCCCATTTCAGGTGTTAACACTATTTGGGCGGTGGAACAGAGGTCTAATCCTGCATTTCTTCTTGATCCTCTGGTGAGGGAGTGGATGGGTAATAGGGGTTGTGTCGGGGAAGCATCTGAGTGGATGCTTGAGGATACTCCTCCTCCAATGCCCCGTACATTTGTGGGCCCCGGGGCATTGGGCCCCGTGCCCCATTTTTTGAATTCCTGAACAAAGGATTTCCATGGATGTCAAATTTTGAATAGCATTTATTGGCCCAATGATTTCCCTTTTTACACCTGGGGCAGCAACCTGGAGCACGGTATGAATTTGGTCTTATTTCTCTTTTGGGATTTTGCCTAGAATAGCCTGATTGATTATGATAATTTTTCCTGGAATATCCTGATTGATTATAGTGTCTAGGTTGAGTCCTTGTGAAATTCTGAGGGGCAGCATCTCTAACAGCTGCTGCAATCATATTCCCTGTGACAAAGGCATCATTTATATCTTTACATAGTTGTATATATATGGAAAGATCCTTTTTATTTCTCCATGGCCTGATGGCTTCCTGGCAATATTTATTAGCATTTTCATATGCTAATTGAACAACTAATGGCATAACTTGATCAACGTCTCCAAAAACTCTACCTGCAGTTCTTAAAAGTTGATCAGCAAATTCAGCATATGGTTCATTAGGTCCTTGAATTACTTTGGACAAGCTACCTTGTAGATCCCCAGGTCCTTGTACAGTTTTCCATGCCTTTAAGGCAGCTGCGTTTATCTGAGCATATACTCCTGGGGTATAATATTTTTGAGCCTGTACGTCTGCGAATGGCCCTTCTCCTGTGAGCATTTCTATATTATGGTCTCCAAACCCTGCATTTGCATTTATTTTAGCTGTTTCTATACAAAGTTCTTGAAATTGCGATCGCCAAACCAAGTATTGTCCCCCACTTAATGTTGCTTTACATAGACGTTTCCATCTGAGGGGGTTAAGCTAAAGGTGTTAAGGGACTCCAGTATACTCAACGTGAAAGGAGCTTGGGGTCCATATGTCATTACTGCCTCTTTGAGATTTTTTATTGTTTTGAAATCTACTGACTGGTGGCCCCTCTCTCCATTTTCATATTCAAATACTGGCAGTTCCCAACGTATCTGTGAGTTACCCTCGAGAGCGCATAAGCGCTCAGAAAGACTTTTTATTTCTATTTCTAGGGTATGCAAACGCCTAGTGATACCCTTCATATTTTCTGTAATAGATTCCACCCATGGGGGAGTGGAGGACATAGGTTCCTCCACTTGATGGTCCCTTATCTTGGTCTTCCTTAATTTCCTTTTGTTCATTTTCTCAGAATCACTTTTACTTAATTCCTCCTCACTACTACTACTCTCATTGGTCCTAACTGACTCAGTAACATCCTGAGTTCTGGATTCAATTGAGAGCATGTATCCTTGAACTATCTCTAATAAATCTTGAATAGCTTTAGCAGCTTGGATCTTTGTCATTTTTGAGCCCGCACTGATACTATCCTTACTGGTCCTAACTGACTCAGCTGAGGCCAAGCTTTCATGATCACTTTCACTTTTTTCCAAATTCTCCTCACTAATAACTGACTCAGCTATATCAAAGAATCCATCAAGAGCCTTGTACACTTGGGTCTTAGTTATTTTCGAACCCATTTTAACTGCTCTGACTAGAGACTCCTGCGAGGTTCCTCAGTTCTTACCTGCCGTGCCGATTCCCCGTCTGGGCCACCACCTGTGGTCACCTGAAGCGATGGCCGCTTGGAGCAAAGAAGCCGCGGGAAGAAGTTTAGAGACGAACTGGAAACAAACAGCCCTTTATTCTGATAACTTTTCTCTCTGGCTCTAACTACACCCCGACACGCCGTCCACGCTCCTCTAACCTCCAAAATGGCGCAGACCTCCTCCGCAATCTCTCTCAAGTCCCTCGAGATCTCCGGCCAAGTCTCGCAAGATCCCGGGCCAAGTCCCGTGAGACTACGGAAGGCACCAAGCCCAAACATGTCCAAAGCCCGTAGTCAACTGCAATTTAAGCCATCTCCCCAAACAGGGCTCCTGCATGCCTTGGTGAGGGAAGGTCATCAGCTAGATGATGGGGGCAGAGGAGGAGTGACCTGGAACTTGGGTGGCAAGATTTCAGCTAAGGAAGTGCTGTGGTTTGGATAAGTGTCCCCTAAACACCCATGTGTAAGGCTGGGTCACCAGCCTGTGGTGCTTGAAGGGCTTGGAACCTCAGGAGAGGGGGGCCTAGTGGAGGGAAGCTAGGTCACTGAGGGTGTGCCCTTGAAAGGGGTTTTGAGAGCCTGGCTTTCCCTCCCTCTCTCTCCCAGGCTACCATGAGGTGAGCAGCTTCCTTTACCACACGATTCCACCATGTTGGCTACCGCCTCACCACAGGGCCTAGAGCAACTATGCCAACTGATCGCAGACAGAAACCTCTGCAGTGTGAGCCCAAATAAACCTTTCCTCCTGTAAGCTGTTTTGTTACAGTCACGGAGAGCTGACTCACCCAGGAAGCTTCTCATCATCATCATCCATGATGACCCAAAACAGTGAATAAAATCAGTGCCACGTTTTGGGGGAATCACAGGCAGAACCACCAAGAAAGACTGCTGCAATACAGGAGTGGTCATTTTGATGACCCCCAAACTCTACCTGAGATGGGCAGGTCATGGGCAATGTCAGTGGGTCACTGCAAACCTCACTTCAAACTGATTCCAATTACAGATCCTATTCCTCAGGTGGCCTCTACTGTGGCCACTGTCTGACGTCCATCTTCTGGGCAGCAGTGACAAAGCCTGAGCTCAGAGTTTCCAGTTATTCACTGACTGGCAAGTTAATGATATTAATCCCTTGGATTTCATGACCCCTGCTGTGATGGTATGGGTTGCAATTTGGCTTTTCTAGACTACATGCTCATTCTGGAGAATGGGTGGGAAGGAAAGCTCTAAATATCAGCTCTGACCTAATGACCTATTACTACACAAGGACTGTGCCTCCCCATAATTTTTCCTTCCTTGATCATTTATTTTACTTTCTGCCTACTCCATTACTTTATCTTCAGTGTGTCTTTAATGGACTTTATAACTGACTTCATAGAAAACAGAATTTCAAGATGATGTTGTGTCGGGACTAGAGCAAGATTGGGCATCTCCAAAGAGGTTGGTCTTAGAGCTGGACAGAGGAACTGGAGAGACCTAGGGCTGCTTCCTGTCAGGGTTTGGACCAGCACTTATGTGTGAGGAATAGTCGCATGATGTTAGTGCCCTGTGTTTTCTTAGATTCCGTCATTATCTGTTCAGCATCCATTTCCCACGGGGCTGAACTAATGAACAAAGTTACGTCTCCCCTGTGATCCCACTTTCGGGGGTTCAGCAGTCAAGGGCCCCAGTAGAGACCCTCAGTCATTTCCTTTGTCTCTCCTGTCTCCTGGCTGACTCTGGGGTTCCCCTGTGTGCCCTGCATGGTGTGCTGTGTCTCCCCGTTTCTAGGGACCTGTGAGTATAAACTCCTTCCTCGAAGGCAATGATTTCCATGTCTGCATGTCTCACCATACTTCATTAGAACAAATTCTGGGTACAACTTTTACAACAATTAGGTATAAGCATATTTTTTCCAAAATATGATTATGGAAGGCTGAGTGTGCACTCATATTAGTAGCCAAAACACTAGATTTGGGGGCTTCCCACCATTAATGCTTTTAAAAAATATTTTAGGACTGTCCACCCACCTCTCTGGAAGATGACAGATGGCATGCCTTCCACCAAGAAGCCCCAGACCCCAGTTTCCTGCTTCCTCAGCCTCTCTTGCATCTAGTCCGTGAGCATGCGGTTAATCAGATGCGTCTGTCCTGACCTTTGCATAGGGAGCTAGTGACATGAGGAATCAGGAACAGGGGAGAATTAATTGTGGCAGCAGTGGCAGCCGCAGAAGGGATGGCTGGTCTCCAGGTTCAGCAGTGATGGCAGTACCAGGGATGTTGCACAGTTCTGTGTCCAGCTCTGCAGCAAAGGGGTCGCCATGCTGGCCAGGCGCCCGCCCTGGGCCTGGGTGGAGCTGATGCTTCCCTTGTTCTCACTTGTTCTCTAAGCGGGTCCTCTAGCTTCCCAAGTGCCACTGTGAGCTACCACTGCCCTTTAACAAACTCATTTTCTGCTTAGCTTAATCAATAGGATTTTATTGCTTGCAACCAAGAATCCTGATCGATGCCATCTGTGATACTCTTCCCGCCGGCTCTCCTTCCCTCCCTCCTTATTGTTTTTCCTCCTTCCTGCAGTTTTCCTTTCTCCAAATGAAGAAGGTACACATCTAACTGTGTGTGTGTGTGTGTGTGTGTGTGTAAATATGGTGAAGTAGTAACAATTGTTAATTATGGATCGTGAGATTATGAGTGTTTAATGATTGTTTTGTATTTTATATCTTGTAATTTTCTCAAAGATGATCCTAGCAGTCGTATACAAAAGTAAATGAACTTTATGTTCGTATGCGTGTTTATATGTACATACTGTGTACAGTTCCGGTGTTGTCAGCACTTTGCAGGGTTGACACTAACTCAGAACAAACCTATGAAGTGGAAACCATTGTTCCCATCCTCCTTCTGCCTATAAGGAAACTGAGGCACAGAAAGCTTGGACCTGCCCATGATCCCATAGTTATTTAGGAGCAGAACCAGAAACCCAGCCTCAGCAGTCCCCACTCAGGGCCTCTGCTTTTAACAAAGTCAGGGAACTGAGGTAGCAAGTAGCATGGGGCGCAGAACACAGAGCTTTTAGGGCAGGGAATAAGCTTATTTAGGTGCCTAGAGGAGGGAATGGCCTGCCAGGAGGGAGAGGCATAGTTATGAGGATGCTGGGGCTACTTAATAGGGGTCAAGTTCACAGGCACCAGGTATGATACTAGACAAAAAGAGACCAGAGGTAAGTTTATGGATTTGGGAGACAACAACCTTACTTCTCTAGGTAATAGAAGGCAAGGTCACCTGTAGGGAGGCTGAAGTGGGGACAGGCAAGCCGCCAGGCCAGGCAGCAGCATAAGAGACTGGTGGTCCCCAGGTGGCTGGTTGTGGGGGAGGGATCATCCAGGGCACGAGGGAAGGGGAGACGTGCAGACTGGGTGGCCCGTGGCTCTGTCGTTGCTCCTATCTGACTAGAAACTCTACTGCTCTATGACAGACAGACCTGAGACCTGAGCAGGCTTACCTGGGGGGAGCTCAGGAGTGCAGGTGGTAGCTGTGGAGCAGAAGGTCCCTCAGCAGGGAGTGAGGCAGCATAGACAAAGCAGAGCTGCCTCTGTCCCCACTGGACACAGGCTGAACAGTCACTGGCTCCTCCTCCTCCCCTCCAGAGAGGGTGTGAGTGTGTGTGTGTGTGTGTGTGTGTGTGTGTGTGTGTGTGTGTGACAGAGAGAGAGAGAAAGAGGGAGGGAGGGAGGGAGGGAGGATGCACAGGGAGGATTGCTACTGTGCCAAGGTCCAGTTTGAGTTCACCTGCAGAGCCCTGGGGCTGGCCTCTCCTGGATGCCCTCCGCAGTAGAACCTGCATGAAGCTCTCTGGCTCTCAGAGCTGGCAGCCCAGGCAAACTGACCACTCCGCAGAAGTTTCCAGCCATCCCCAGGAAGCCATGCTGACCCCCCAGCAAGTCTCCCTCAGTCCAACAGGGTGTCTCCTAACCCCCAGGCTTCTGCATCTGACCATGAAATGAAGTGACCAAACTCCACTCTGCTCCTGCCGCTCTGTTTCTGGGGGACTTTGTCAGCTACTCTGAATCTCCAAGCTAGACTGGTTTTCTGCATCCCTCGAACGGCCTGTCTTCCTCTGTGACCACAGGTAAGCAAAGGGTGTTGTGCATAGGGGGAGACTGTGGTGTGGGTTCACAGGAATACTAGCAGCTCGTGGAAGTTTAGGAGGGGGTCATATCCGAGTGGCAGAAGTCGCCTGCTCCTGGAAAAATTTTTAGCCTGCTGGTTGTTCCTGTCAGAGCTGTTCAAAGCCCTGTGTGAGCAATAATGCCTCTGAGCTGCTGCGGATGTTTGAGTTTCATGAACACTGGCTTTATGGTACAGAATCTGCTTTTATGTCTTTATTTCTACCATTCACTCCTTTGTTCATGTATTTATGCATGCAGTAAATATTCTATAAATCTTACATGAAGATTAATGGCCACAAAAGGTATTTACTGAGTTGGGAGGTAGCAACTCCTTCCCGTTGCGATTGCTGGAGGCTGGAGGTGGGGAGGATTCCTGCATGGGAGGCTAGAAGTACAGATGACCTTTAAGAGTGTACCTGACCTTGAGAGGTTAAAGCTCTGTGATGCAGAGCAGATATCAAAGCTGGAGGTCTGCTGTCTATTCCTGAAGCACTCTGTTGGAAGGAGAAAGAAACAGTGTCATTTCTTCCAATCAAGGGGTTTCCAAGTGGTGGAAGAACTGGGACTCCCCCTTGCTTGGTGTGAGGTGTTGGGCTTCTGGGTGGCAGAGAGAAGCCGGGAGGACCCAAGCAGACTTTTGGGAGAAAGGCGTGCTTGTGAAAAGCGTAGAACATGGCTCAGTGGGTGAGAAGTTGAAAACCAGCTGTAGGATGAAGATGGACAGGGAACAGGACCCAGGGGGGCAAGAGAGGCTCTATTGAGTGTGGGGGTGTGAGGGAGAAATAGGGACACCGAGAACGCCAGCCTGATGGGGACATTGGTGTCTGAGCACTTGGCCCATGCCATCTTTTGTGCAAAGGCTTCTTGGTGCATCCCATTTACCCAGACCTTACAGACAGGAACATAACCCCCACTGTCATCCCCTCTCCTAAAACTGCCAGTCTAGCCGTCGAGGGGGTCAGAGTCCAGAGCTCTTTCTCTTTAAATTCCTTTGTGGAAGTTGACTCTAATTACTGTCAATTACCTGGAACAATTTCTCCTTTGGTTTCTGGTGACAAGTTAATGAAATTATCATCGTGGGCTAATTATAAAGGATGCAAATTTGAGGCATCTTGCAGGAATATATCCTCTGAAGCCAATGGTGTCTCATCTGCACATTCTTCCAGAGAGTCCGGATATCTCTCCTTGTGTTTAAATGATGCAATTTCAGTATGCCTGGATTCCTACTCTCATTAATAAGGGGAAAAAAACCTTTCTTTTATTTAATGCACTTAGCTAAAAGGTGAAACAGATTATAACTGTGGAATTGTCAGCCATGATATTGGTTGAAAGGAGGAGTTAGTGATCTGTACCTGGAGCACCGTAGATCCAGGTAAGCCCAGCTTTGGGATAGACACCTGTCCTTTTTCACCATCTCCAACAGACCTCAGCGTCGATAGTGGCTTAGCAATAGCAGTCACAGTGCCAGGAGTTGTAGAAAACAGGCAAGTTCTGGCTGAGATGTTCACACAATTGCCCTGCTTGGTCAGTACTTCGCTACATTCTAATTCAGAAGCTGAACACCTGAGTTTGAATCCCAGCTTTATCACTTTTAAACTATGTGGACTTGGACAAATCAGCCAACTTCTCTGAGTGTCGCTTTTTAATTTACGTATAAGAGATAGTAATATCTCTTCTCCACACACCCCTGGGGGTGGGGTAAGTCCAAAGCTGCAGAGGTGCCTTGTGAACCTGCAAATGGCATAAACAAGCTGTTCTCAGGAAAACCTTCAGGAGTCAGCACCCCAGGGACCCCGGACTCTTCTTTCTCTGCACTTACCCAGCCCTGTTTTGTAACTGCAAAAGAAGAGAAAGAAGTGAGTCTTCATGCCTGTGCGATGATGGTTATAAGCAATTGCATTTTATAGCACCTCTTTGTTTTTAACCAGCAAAAACGAAAAACAAAACAAAACATCGAACTTCCAGTGGGTGGTGAGAGTGAGGGTGAGGTAATATTTAAGCCACTGACATCCACAGGTAAATTTGGAAGGCCAGGGACACTTGAGGTCTTCCAAGTTAGAGAGGATGAAAGAGAAAAAGGAATAGAAAGGTAGATCTGTGGTTGTCAGGTGTTCTAAAGAGAGCAGAGAACAGAGGGAAAATGTCACCTGTCTCCCCAGCATGGTAATGAAGTTTAGCCTCTGGTGGCTCAGCTGAGATCCTCTCAAGCTTCTCAGGAGCTTACACAGAATCAGACTCAGGGATGGACTCCCAACATGGGGAATTGTTTAAAGCCTGGAAGGGAAGCCTGGGGGCACCTGTAGCCTCCCTGGATGCTTTTGAAACCACGGGGGTTAAATGAATATGAGCAAGCCTGGCAGCAGGGGGTGGATGAGTGGGTCAGACCCCAGAGTTTGTCTTCTCCACCCTGTTACCCAGCGTGTTGTTGGCCCTGGTAAAGGATGAGGCAATGAAGAGATAAATAAATAAAAAGCAAACAATCGGATTATGAGAGTAAATGTCTTCTACAGTCTTGCTCCCTGAACTCCCCAGCAAGCCTTGGCTTCCTCCGTCGACTCTTCCAGGACCTCTTCCTCCCTGGTACCTTTCCCAGGAGGCTCTGTGTACCTAGAACTCACAGGGCAAATGGTGTCTCGGGGAGCTGGGGCTGGGCTTGGGGCTTGGGGAGAGACCCAGTCTTCACCCTGAAGGATTTCTGCTCTTCTCCAGAAGCCTCCGCAGACCGTGGCCCCAGTTGTGGCCTTAAGAGAGGCCCCGATGCCTCAGCTAAGGCGACCCCAGATGAACACAGCTGACTTTGAGTTTAATTTCCCACTTGAACCACTGAGCAGTTCAGTGGCAGTGAGTACATCTAGGCTGCCCGCCACCATGGCCACCATCCATCTCCAGAACTTTATCATCTTCCCACACTGCAACTCTGCACATTAAACCCTAGCTCCGAATCTTTCCTCTGTCCAGCCCCAGGCGACCCTATTCTACTTCCTGTTTCTGTGCATTTGATGACTCCAGGTGCCTCGCATAAGTGGGATTGTACGGTATTTGTCCTTTTGTGTCTGTCTTATTCCATCCATGTTGTAGCATGTGCCAGAATTTTCCTTCCTAAAAGGCTGAGTTATGATAATCCACTGTATGCACGAACCACGTTTCGTGTACCCATTCATCTGTTGATGAGCTTGGGTTGCTTCCCTTTTCCCACAGTTGACCTGGGTTACTGAACTCTGTTTGGGTGGAGTTTATGTGATTCTGTGTGAGCCCCCTTTCCCCATGAGATTGGGGGAGAGCATATCCAAACATAGCAGGTATTGCTGCCTATGAAAAAAATATGCACTATTGTTTTAAGTAATGGATGCATCCTATGGTTGGAAATTTGGGAAATGTGGGAAAGTGTCAAAGACAAGTAAAAATGGCTTCTAATCCCTGAGATAGCCAGTGATCTATATGTACATAGGAGGAAAGAGCAGGGTGGCAATGGAGGCTTTCCCTAGAAAAAGCATGGCTATGCTGCTTTCTTTGCAGAGAGTCTGCTTGGAGGCAGGACCAGGCGACAGTCCCCTACAGGGGCTAGAGACCCCGGACCAAGCTGCTCTGCTCACCAGGGTCACAGAAGCTGCCGATCCCAGCTGGGTGGGAGCTGCACAAACCTTACAGGGCACTTAGGAGGCCATCAGTTGACGTGTATATGAAGCTACACTCCCGTGGGAGCCCGGGCAGCTGTGCTGCCACATCTGGTGTGTGGACAGACCAGCTCCTGAGAGATGTCAGCATGCAGCTGTTGTGAGAGGCAGCCTCCCACTGCCAGAACCCCTGTCCCTCCCATGTGGAAACCCCTTCTGGGACAGCTCTCCAGAGCAGCCACCTCTGGGAACCATTTGGGGGACAGGAAGAAACCAGTCACCTCTGAGAGAGGTAGAATAAAGTAGGAAAACCCAGGGCAGCAGTGGGGTAGTGTGGCACCAGGTAAGGATGGCTGGTGGTAAGGGGCAGCATTCTCTCAAGGGAACAGAGGACAAAAGTAAATCTTGATTTCTAGTGAGTATCTGAATTGAAACCTCCTGGGGAAATTGATGTGGGGAGGCCCTTTGCCCCAAAACACGCCCTGGAAGAGCCTGTTGCAATAAATAAGTCCCAGAAATTGCAGGACACTGATGCGCATATCAAACCCTTCCCACGCCCTCTCTTCCCCAGTTGGCACAAACTGTCTCTGTGTGATGCTGCTGAGCCCTGGTGCTTTGACAAGCACAGTAGCAGCGTGCCCGGCCCGAGCTTCCAGGAGCACAAACCACCCCGCTGGTTCCCTGCCCTGTCCTGGAGGTAGGCCAGGCAGGAGAAGGATAAGCCAAAAGCCCAGCAGGGCCTACCAACTTGGCCAGGACCCAAAGCCAAAAGCCACGTTTGCAAGCTCCAGGTCAGTTCTCCTTTCCTGCCAGGGGGGCAGGAGGGAGCAGTGTGACCGGTTTGGGGAGAAGCAGAAGATCATGGTGATGTCTGGACTCACTGCTGAGATGTTGGGACAAGGAGGGCTGAGAACAAGAATGTGGCTTCGTGTCTCCATTAATGATTATTCTAATTCCCTCCTCATGTACGTGGTAGTTTACATTTTTAAAGCACTCTCTTATCCTTGTTTTATTTATTTATTTATTTATTTATTACCATTAGTGTCATTTAGCACAATCAAAACACTCTGTACACCCATCACCACTCTCCAGTTCTAGAACATTCTCATCATCCCCAAAGGAGACCCTGCTCCCATGGCTCCTGTTGAAAGCCAGTGCTATGTCTGCACCACATATGCAGTATACCCAAGCAGAAGGCATCTTCTCCCCCAATAAAAACAGCTCTTTAAAAAAAAAAAAGTACTAATTTAGACGTGTCAACTTTTAAAGGTAATACTTAACATGTTACCTTAGTGACACGTTTTAAACCACATTTGACATAAAACACTACATGCCTCAACTTTTGTTGTTATGACAATTCAAGCAGTTCACGCATTCTTTTTTTTTTTAAATAATTTTTAATTTGCACAACTCACATACAACTGTTTGTATACAAAGTATATTTGTACAATTCAGGTCTTCAATCATGCATTTAGGAAAATGATATCCATCTCATTCAACCACCTTTTCTTTTCTTTTTTTTTTCCTTTTTCTCCCCCTCCCTCCCCCCTTGCTCTCCCCCTTACCCTCCCTTCCCTTTGACCATTCTAGTGTTCCTCTAGTCCTCCTTATGTACCCCCCCATCCAACAATACTATGAACTAGCCTCCTTATATCAGAGAAAACATTTGGTACTTGGATTTTTGAGACTGACTAACTTCACTTAGCATTATGTCTTCCAACTTCATCCATTTACCTGCAAATGCCATTAGTTCACGCATTCTTTTTTAAAAAAACATTTTCTAGTTGTGTGTGGGCACAATGTCTTTATTTTGTTTATTTATTTTTATGTGGTGCTGAGGATCAAACCCAGTGCCTCACACGTGTGAGACAAGTGCTCTACCACTGAGCCACAACCCCAGCCCCAGTTCACATACCTTGACGCTGCATCCATCTCATCGCTAGAGCCTCTTGCTCTATGTTCTGCACATACCACCATCCCCACGGTCTGAGAGTTGGCTACTTCTTATTAATCTACGTTTATGTTTTAATGACAGCATTTTCAAGGTGTACTTCACCTATCATAGAAGTCACCCTTTAGAAATGTACCTGTTGGCAAATTCTAGGTATGTTCCCAGAATTGTGCAACCATCACCACCATGTATTTCCAGAACTTTTTTGTTATCCCCAAAGGAAACCCAGTAATGTTTAAGCAATCCCTTGCCACCCTCCCTTCCCAGATCCACTTCCGGGTCATCCTTCTGTCTCTGTAGGGTTTCCTGTTCTGGATATTCCACACAGACAGCCTCGTCCTACAGGGACTGTGACTGGCCTCTTGGAGTCTGCGCTGTTTTCCAGCTTCCTCCGCTTGGTAGCCTGTGCTAGCACCTCATTCCTTTTTGTGGCTGAATCACGTTCCATTGTGTAGACCCAACAGCTTTTTTCATGTGTTCAGAAGCTGGTGGACTTTTGGACCATTTCCACCTTCAGGCTTCGGTGACTAGTACCTGTATTCTTCTGCTGACCACCTTGGCTGTGCCATTATCCCCATTTTACAGATGAGGCGCTGAAGCCAGAGTGATTGGGACGTAGGTGCGCCCTGGTAGGCCGGCCTTGTCTTAGGGAGAGCAGCTGGCTGACCTTGGGAAAGAGGAAGACATGGATCCCTCAGTCAGGCTGGGGATAGTCCAGGAGCCCTGTGCTCCTGGCAGGCCTTTCACCCCTCTGTGGAGTGTCAAGGAGGCGTGGCTTAGGAGCCCTTCCCTGGCTTTGGTCAGGTTCAGCAGAAGGAGTCCAGTGGCTCCCCCGCCGTGCCAGCTCGGTGACGCCCTACCAGGCTACGTGCACAGCAAGCTGGACCTGCCCTCCTTCGGAAGTGCACGGGAAGCCAGACCCTCCTCTGAAGCCATGGGCCCCTCTCATTCTACACTGCCATCCTGGATGAAGCTCCGCCTGTGGTGGCCCCTTCTGCTCCCAGCAGGTGAGTGGCCGCCTTATCCCTGGGACCTCACCACTGTGCGCTGTCATGCCAGGCGGGGGATCTCTTGCAGGGGAACTCGAGGCTGCAAGGATGTTAGAGGTCATAGGCTGGCACCTGGTTCCACAGGGAGAAGGTGGAGGGGCTGTCACAGCGCTGATATTAGCAGCTGTGTCACCTTGAATGTCCCCAGCTTCAGCTTTGCTCATCTGCAAAACACAAATAGTGCTGTGGACCTCCTGGAGCTATTGTGGGGACAGAAGGAAAGCCTGCGACTCTGCCACGGCAGTCACTCGGGACACACACATGGTGGTTATTGTCCTTGCCGGGCTTTCTGTCCCAGATGCAGCTGCTGCGTTTTTTTGGATTTGGAGCAGTAGCTGGCTGCGTGCTCAGGCGGCAGAGCCTTGGTCTGCCAAAGCCCTTGGCAGGGTGGTGGAAAACCACCTGAGAGGCCCCGTGGACAGTTTGCCCAGCTGATGAGACGCAGCAAGTGCCAGGGGTTTAGGAACAACTCAGGGAGGCGCCCTCAGTGACAGAGGGCTCTCGGCTGGCACTGGGGGTTCCTCTGAGGAGTGGGTGGGAAGCAACCCTGCTCACCACCAGGCTCGCTGTCTTGTGGGGAGCCCCCTCCCTGCAGCCCACCCCTCCTGGACCCAGCAGCCCTGGTCCCCTCGGGGCTCCTGGGATCTGGGCTGGATCTCCCCTCTCTGCCCCCCGGAGCACCAGTCCCCTGGCTTTCTTATCTACTATCACTCAGGAACCGAAGTCAGCGCGAGCTGAGCGCGCCCTGGCCTCGGCGCTGCGCACACCTCTGATGGACATTAGCATAGCGAGTCTTCCGCGGGGCTAGAGGTGGGATCTGGATTCACATCCCACTTGACAGATGAGCACGCTGACGCTGCTGTGATGGGAAGCCGCATGCCCGCTGCCTCCTTGGCCTCCTGGAGACCCCGCCTCTCCTCTCCTGTCCCACAGTGTTGGCGCAGCGAGGCTCCCACACCCAGGCCGAGGACCGCCTCTTCAAACACCTCTTCCAGGGCTATAACCGCTGGGCGCGGCCCGTGCCCAACACCTCGGACGTGGTGATCGTGCGCTTCGGACTGTCCATTGCCCAGCTCATCGATGTGGTGGGCCTGTCTTCCCATCCGGGGCCCCTCAGAATCAGCCCCCACACCCCAGGCTCTTCCCCAGGGTCCCCCCTCCAGCCCAGCCTTCTCCCTGCAGCCCCGGCGGCCCAGCCCACCTCCATCACAGCAAGGACCTCAGCCTGTTCCTCCCCCGGGCTGCCACAGCCCCTTCCCCTCTCTCCCCTGGGATCCCCCTTTCTGGGGCAGCAGTGGGTAGCAGTGGGGTTTCTTGTGTGAGCCTAAAAAATCTGAGTGCCAGGGGTGTGTCGGGAGGAACGCTGGGCTTGGGTGTCACACAGAGTGTGAGTGGGGGTCCCAGCAGCCCCCTCCCTCACCCTGTGCTCTGGACTCTGTTGCCCTCACTCTCCCTACCCCCCAGGACGAGAAGAACCAAATGATGACCACCAACGTCTGGCTGAGGCAGGTGAGGGTCCTCCCCACAGGGAGGGGGGCAGGCATCGCTGGGCCCCAGCCCCTCCCTGCACCTTTCCCTGACAAGGGGTCGCAGAGCAGCAAGCTGCTGCGTTCACAGTTGGTGAACACTTGCCACTTGGGTCATCTGGAAGCCATCTGATTGCAGGTGGCCTCTCCAGAGGGCTGTGTTTGCATGGCCAGGCTCTGAGTCCACTCCCTGGGCATGTCACCAGAGAGCCTTTCTTGGAAATGGACCTTTCATAGTCCTTGCTGCTTGAGGACAGCCTGCATTGTCACCCAAACCCCATGGAGGCCTCATTCTGCCCATTTTACAGCTGAGGAGAATGAGAAGCAGGGTGCGTGTGGCTGGGCCAGTGAAGGGGCACCCAGTTGTGCCCGACTCTGCTCCTTCTGCCACAGAACCCTAAGTGTCCCTGTCTGTGCTTCCTGACAAACCACCCCAAAGCTCAGCAGCTCAGAGCCTCGTCGGCTCCTCCTATCTCATAGTTTCACGGTCAGGAGTTTGAGTGTTTCCTCCGCATGGTGACTCCTGGGAGCATCTGGCTGGTGGCTGTCCTGTTCTGAGGGGGTCAAAGACAGCTTTACTCACAGCAGGGGTGTTTGGAAGGTTCTGGAAGGCTCTGGAAAGTTCTGAAAGGCTGGGCCTGGCTGGGCTCCTCGACCTGTCCAGGACTTCTTGGGGTCTTTCTCTGTGGGATCTGTGGGAGGGGAGTCAGATTCTCACCTGTGGCTCAGAGCTCCCAGAAGGAGGGTCCCCAGACAGAAGTGGAACCTGCTGGTCTCTTGTGGCCTGAATGGGCCCCACATCCATCTGGCCATACTCTATAGGTCAGGGCAGCACAGGAGTCTAGCTAGATTCCAGGAGGGGCCGTAGATCCCACCCCTCAGTGGAAGGACAACCAAGGAGTATGTGGCCCTCCTTGGTGGGGCCCTCCTAGGCTCCTAGGGACAGGTAGACTCATTAGAACGCAGGTCTCGTTAGAACCCCAGTGTGTCCCCTCCCCTTTCTTACCCCTCCTGCTCTGTCCTGCCACTCTGAAGGCCTCCGACACCGAGGTGGTGGGAGAATGTGAGGACGAGGAGCTGGTGCTCTGACGGCTTCCCCCGGCCCCCCAGCACCTGACTGTCCCTGTGGCAGAGGTTAACATGCAGAGAGCCACACCCACCAGATGTTGACTGGCATCTCTGTTTGAGTCCTTTAAATAGGAGCCTGGCTCTCCAGTGCCCTTTCTGTTAATTTCTGTCCCCCAGGGGGCCCCGATGGTGTTGGGCTGTGGTGTTTCAGCTACTCAGTTTTAAACTAGACCTTGGTCCAGAGGCCCTGAGCACATGCTGTTCACCCCAGAGCTGTTGGAGGGTCAGAGGCTCATCTTTACAGATGTGCCAACTGGGGACCAGGGCAAGGAAGGTACTGTGTGTGTGTGGTTGGGGCAGGCCTCAAAGCTAGGTCACCACAGTGGTCCCCATGGTCTGGTCACCTGGGCCAGGGGCTGGGCAGGAGGTGAGGACATAGCACTGCTGTGGGCCCCGGGGCCATCAATCTGTCACCACCAGCCTGAGATGCTGAGCATGTTATTCAACTTGTCCGAGCCTCATTTTCCTCATATGTAAAATAGATGCAATTCAATCTACTACCACATGCCTGAGGACATTAATGTGCCCCCCTTGACGTGGGTAGCCCAAAATGTTGGTTGAACCTGAAAACATGATGGATGGAACAGAGAGAGAATAAGACCTGATCTGGGGAGAGGAACACAGATTCGCTTGGATGTGATTGGGTGAAGCAGGAGTGAGGCTTACAGCATCTCCTGGACCCCTGGGTGGGGAGGTCTCTGGAACATAATCTGGAGATCACAAACAGCTCCCTGTCTCAGCTCTGTGCCTCTGGCAGGTGGCTTTTCACCTTTGTGTTCCTCAGTTCAATGGGGAATCACTTCCACCTGCTCAGCAATCCCTGGCCTCTATCTCCAGAGGCTCTTCCTGGATGGAAATCTAAAACACCTCTGTAAACTGTGATGTGCTGAAATGTGACTTCAGCTCAGATGCCTACAGTCGCTCACTGGAGTTGTCGGCCAGGGAGGCAGGATGAGGACCAGAGGCACGGCTAGGGACACCGTGTGCTGGCCTGCCTGGGAGTTAGCTACTGCAGTTGGGCAAAGCAAGGAGGGGGTTTAGCTGGGAGGGTTTGCCTGGTTCCTCCATCAGAGCCCTTTCCTGGCACCACAGCCCCTTCTGTTCTGTGGAGGTGGGTGGGGCTCTGGGGGCTCCTGAATCCCACAGCTCAGCCCAGGTTGACAGAGGCCCCTCCCTGGCACAGCAGTGATGTGACCCCTCCCCTCCCCTGCACAGGAGTGGAGCGACTATAAGCTGCGCTGGAACCCAGCTGATTTCGGCAACATCACCTCCCTCCGGGTCCCTTCAGAGATGATCTGGATCCCTGACATTGTCCTTTACAACAAGTAGGAAGCCATGGGAGTCCTGGGCAGACCCCCACGAGGGGCGGTAAAGGGGACTTGGAGGGCTTTGTCATTTCCCTCTCAGTGCTTAGCCGAGAACCCCCTTCTCTGTATTCTTTTATTCCTTTCAGTCTGTTCTCCCCCCCTCCCACACCCAACCATTTACTGAGCACTGAATATGCATTCATTTCTAGCACTGTGCTAGTGGAACAAAGATTTGCCAATTCTGAGTATTCTTTGGAAAATGTGGTTCAGGCTTTCTAAAATCGACTAGGAGTTGAAATTTTAAAGGATGGCAATATTGTCTGACCAGGTAAGTAGCATCCTACAGTAGCACCTTTGAAGAACAAACTCACTGGGTATGTTTTTTTCTTTAATCATGTTTATTTTATACTTGTCTTGGATTCAAGACCCAAAGGATCAATCTCACCCTAACAACTAACAGAAGCTGGGGGGCGAGGGGAGTCTACAGAGAATCCCAGTGGGAAAAATCAATTAATTAAGATAACTTTTGATAGAAGAAATAGAAATCTATACTTTTATTAGTATGTTTGGTATCAGGCAATTCTTCATTGAGAAGTTAAGAAGATTGTGTAAATTCATTTTCTAAAGCAGGGCTCTAAGAAGCTCTGCTTGCTTCCTTGAGATATGAATGGCTATGACAAGGTTCTGTGGTCATAGTTTTGGATCACACTGTACTTCTGTCACCCCTGCCAGGGGCTTTGGAAGCCATCAGAGCACAATAGTGTTTTAAATGCTGTGTTAAGTCCTGCAGCAAAGAAACCAGCTTCCCCAAGCCCTTCCCAATCCCTCGGGCCCTACTTTGGAAATGCTATGTTTGAACAATAAACCAGAGAGGGAGGGTCAATTTCTGGATTTTGTGTCTCCAGAGAGGTCAGCAGGGAGCAACACCAGTTCCTTACACTGTCTGGTTCTGGGCAGGCCCAGCGCCCTCTCACCTAAGCCGTCTTGGTAAACACACACTTGCCACCGGGTGACCTGGCAGGTCTGAAGTTGCCTAGTGATTGCTGACTCATGCCCCCACTCCATTACCCTGTGCCCAGGAGCTGGCACACAGGAACCGTCTAGTTTCTGCCTCCTGTACATCTGGCAGAGATACAAGCAAAGTCCTAGGGTCAGATACAACTTCACTTTTGAGGATTGTCAATAAAGCCTTGGCCAGTAAGACTCGATTTTCACAAGAAATTCTTCTGATAAAAGAAAAGTCCAGTTAAGCTTCCATTAACTATGCGTCTGCTCCACCCAGGCGCTCCACTCTGGCCGATCAGTAGAACCGGTCCTTCCCCGAAATGGGCGCATGTTGCCATCTAGTGGCGACTATACGAAATAACCAAAATGCCTTTAATTTTTTTTTTTTTTTTTTTAACTTTTTGCCTTTTTGTACTTGTTACTCTCTTTCAAAGTTCCTGTTCCCAGCCAGTCTCTCTCTCTACCATGGAACTACTCTGTGGGAAACTCCCTTGTATTCTGATTCCCTGGACTTTAGGACTGACCCTGGGAAGTGAAGGGGGAGTTGAACCTACTGTACCAGTGCCCAAGAGGACTCAGGGACTTAGGCTTCCAAGAAGTTCCACCTGACTGGTCACCATTGTTCCAATGTCTTCATAGTCCTTGTGGGTCTTTGGATACTCATTCCCATGAAGCCCCCCAACCTCATATACCATGGTCACTCATGATGCTCGCCTGGTGGCCCCAGTGAGCACTGTTAAGGTTTTCCTTGGCCCCAGCTGGTTCTTATTCCTGCAGGGCCCTCGCTGTGGTGCTCCCCTCCCTTCCCTTGGCTAAGTCCTCCCAGAGCACTTCCACCAGCCTCATGTTGGTGCCAAGCTGCCTCCTAATGGAGGCCCTAGTGGAAGAGGTTAGATACATGGACTCCAGGAAGTGTCCTCACTAACCAAAAGCTTAGGTCTCCTTTGAGCAAAGAACAAAAGGTCCAGGTGGGAAAGTCATGATCTTCCACCTAAGAGGCTGCTTGTTCACTGTCTGCTAGGAAGGTACAGTCCAAAATCATCACTCTAAAATATTAAGTGAATGAAAACAGGCAATCGAACTGCGTACACCCCGTGACCTCAAATATGCAAAACCATTAGAAACACCGTCTCCATGACAGTAGAATAGACATGCTATCATAATGTTAATCATGGGTCTTTAAAAAATTCTTGGTACTTTCCAGTGTTCTTCAAAACTCCAACATTCGCAATTAAAACAATGATATATGAAAAGAAAACACAGGTTTGTCTATCTTCTGGGGAAATTTTATACCCTTGCAAAAGATGGGCCGCTTGGCCAGCTGGGAACTGCCTTGGTCGGGGTTGCTGTCTGCAGCAATCTGGGTAGGGCAGGGGGTTGTGCAGAGCCCCCAGCTCTTCTCCTCTCCGCAGTGCAGATGGGGAGTTCGCGGTGACCCACATGACCAAGGCACACCTCTTCTCCACGGGCACTGTGCACTGGGTGCCCCCCGCCATCTACAAGAGCTCCTGCAGCATCGATGTCACCTTCTTCCCCTTCGACCAGCAGAATTGCAAGATGAAGTTTGGCTCCTGGACCTACGACAAGGCCAAGATCGACCTGGAACAGATGGAGCAGACGGTGGACCTGAAGGACTACTGGGAGAGTGGCGAGTGGGCCATCATCAACGCCACGGGCACCTACAACAGCAAGAAGTATGACTGCTGCGCCGAGATCTACCCCGACGTCACCTACGCCTTCGTCATCCGCCGGCTACCACTCTTCTACACCATCAACCTCATCATCCCCTGCCTGCTCATCTCCTGCCTCACCGTGCTGGTCTTCTACCTGCCCTCCGACTGCGGCGAGAAGATCACGCTGTGCATCTCCGTGCTGCTCTCGCTGACCGTCTTCCTGCTGCTCATCACCGAGATCATCCCGTCCACCTCGCTGGTCATCCCCGCTCATCGGCGAGTACCTGCTCTTCACCATGATCTTCGTCACCCTCTCCATCGTCATCACCGTCTTCGTGCTCAACGTGCACCACCGCTCCCCCAGCACCCACAGCATGCCCCGCTGGGTGCGGGTGGCCCTGCTGGGCCGGGTGCCCCGGTGGCTGCTGATGAACCGGCCCCTGCCACCTTTGGAGCCACACGACTCCCCAGGCCTGAAGCTCAGCCCGTCTTGTCACTGGTTGGAGACCAACATGGATGCAGAGGACAGAGAGGAGGCAGAGGACGAGGAGAAAAGCAGATGGGTGTGTGCAGGCCGCCCAGCCCCCTCCATGGGTGTCATCTGTGGCCGTGGTCATCTGCACCCCCGGGCCTCAGGGCCCAGGGCTGAGGCTCCCTCTGGGGAGCATGAGATCTTGCTGTCGCCTCGCATACAGAAAGCCCTGGAAGGTGTGCACTATATTGCTGACCACCTGCGGTCTGAGGATGCCGACTCTTCGGTGGGTTGGGCCTGGGTGAGGGCCACCCCTGGGTGACTCTACCAGGTTAGCGGGGAACCATCCCACCTCAAGGTGGTAGCTAGACCAACTGGGTCCCCTCCCTGAGGGCGGGGCTCCCTCAGTCATGGCCCCAAAGAGTCTGGAATCAATTGTGAGAGAGAACATGTAGCTGGTGGCTCTTGGGACACTTGATGGCAGTAGGTCAAGGACACCGCTGCTCAGCCTAACTGGGAGACAGCAATTAGGGAGGGAATGCTCAGATGTGGACTCTGCCATACCACACTTATGCCACTACCTACAGGTGTTGGCAGGGGTGCAGAGGTGGAGAGGGGGCATTGGGAGAGGCCTGGGGAGCTAGCCCCCTGCAGCAGTAACCTTCCTCTTTTGTGCTAGATGGTCCCCTCTCTGTTCATGGGCCTTTTTGTGAAGCTCACGATTCAACCGCAAACCCTGCAGCTTCTTGGTCGTACCAGGCTGGGCCTCTCTGCAGCCCCTGCCTTAGCCAGCGTTCAGCATCAGGATCCTCTTATCAACCTAGAGAAGGCTGGAAGGCTGGAGAGGATTACTGGGTAGCCTTGTTGAGTGAATAAGAAAATTAATCATTAATTTGGGAGCAGCTAGGCATCCAACCCCGGCCTGGGCTGTGAGTCCAAGCTCCACTAAGCCCACCTGCACCCCCCACAACCTGCCCTGAGTCACACCTACCCCACCTACTACCTTCTCTGCATTGAAATCACTGCAGCCCCCGGAGGGTCCATTTCCTTAGATGGTTCTAGCACCTCTCCGTGTCCCTCTAGTCTCTTTACCCAGAACCTTGTGATCCCTGGCATTGTGGAGGGTGAGATGGGAGGGACACCAGGGAGAGTGGTGTGGGGCTTGGGCAAGCTCAGTTTCTCCCTCCACCCCATCTCTGCACCTGTGCTGGTCTTAACTTCCCCTTGGGTCTCAGGGGGCAGTTGCTGCTGCCCTGTGGTTGTCCCTACAGGGGCTGAGCATGGGAGGAACACTTCCTGAGGCCTGGCCTCCATCACTGTGAGCCCATTTCTCCTGGCAGGTGAGAGAAGACTGGAAGTGTGTCGCTATGGTCATCGACAGGATCTTCCTCTGGCTCTTTATCATCGTCTGCTTCCTGGGAACCCTGGGGCTCTTTCTTCCTCCATTCCTGGCTGGAATGATCTGATGTCATGTCCCTTGTGTTGGCTCCAAGGCAGCCCTGCCAGCCAGCTATGACAGCCTTTAACTGCAGCTGCCTCTAGAGTGCCCTCTGGGGCCAGCACCATCTGCCTGCAGTGCTTCTGTGGAGAGAGCACCAGCTCTGATGGTTTTCCTGGAACACTTCACGTTGACGCTACTGAACTTAGTGCTGAGAATCTGCTGGACAGAAAGCCCTATTTAGGAAGCGGAGGAGCTAGAAAGGAAGAAGGACTCTGCTCTGCAGAGGGGTGGGAGTAAGACAAGGAGAAACAATATGGCCTCAAAGGAGGGGCACATGGGGAAAGGGCAGGCTGCCCCAGGGGTGGAGGGCTATGAGCAATGTTCTGGATATAGGAATGAGACCGAAGTGCCCAGGGAAACCGCCAGGCTGAGGTCAGGGAGGCTGGCAGGGCAGGTTGGGCTCTTTAAACCAGGCTGAGGAAGCCGTTCAGAGTCTGAGTTTGCAGGTCTTGGCAGCAGAGGGATGAGGAATTTTACAGAAGGAGCTGGGAGCAGGTGTGGGTGGGTGCCCATGGAGCGGGGCCTTCCCATCCACCCAGAAGCACCTTCAGCACCTTCCGCCCCTGGGCTTCCCGGAGGCACTGTGCTCGCTCTTCCTTGCAAAGAGGCAGTCAGAACTGAGAGGCACTGCTGTGGGCGCCTTGTGCCCATGAACATGCAGTGGGCAAACAGGAAAGGCCATCCCTGGCTGTTCTTCGTCCACAGCGCCCTGGTCCCTGGTGGTGGGTCTGCGGTCAGCACACCTCTCTGGGGAGTTTGGGGTCCCTGCTTCAAGCTCCTTCAGTTCTGAACTCCTCACAGCCAGGGACCCTTTATTTTTCTCCTCTCCCTGGGACCTAGCACAGCACAGGGTGAGGGGCGTCAGCACTCTATGTTGTGAGTGGTGGAGGGGAAATACAGAACATTTGGGGCTCTATGCTTGCTGGGTGATGCCAATACCCTGGGGGTGTCCCTCCAGCCTGACCTTCCTGTCCTCCCCAGAGCCCCGCCATGTCTGACCTGCTCTGGGCCATTCTGTGCAGCTAGTTCTTGCCCTGTGGAGGGGGGAACCTGGTGGGTGGAGCCTCTCCTGAGCTCTGTCCAGCCCCTGAGGGTAGGACCTTAGCAGCTACCAAATGTGCTCACCAGGCTGTCTAGACAGTGTGGAGACCCCAGGCAGGAAGCGAGTAGGGCAAACTGCTGGTTCCCCTCCATCTTGGGGTCCTGTCCTTCTAAACCCCCTCCCCCTCGGCACACAACACTCCATCACACATCTGGAAAGACCTACCTACCTGTGACCCTGGCCTAGGCCCTGCTCCTCAGTTCTCTGAGACCCCCACTAAGTGGCCCTCTGGCCTCACTCTTCCCTACTCCTGTGAATGTAGCCCCTGGCCTCCCTCCCTCCCTCTCTCCCTGTCTAGCTGAGGCTCCTGGAGGTGATCTCCTGGGGCAGGGACATTCCCTGTGTTGTTCATGTCTCCCGTCTGTCCATCTCGCATGTGAGTAAAGTGGTTAAATAAAGCCAAGTCTGCTGCTCCTTCAACTGTGTGCCCACCCCCCCCCCCCAGAGCCCAGGTGGTCTGGTGCAGCCGGAAGAGGGATGTCACATGGACGGAACTGCTCTGGGTCCCTCCTGGAAAGCAGCCCTTGAGTCAGGTACCCTACTGTCCAGTTTGGTGCAAAAGGGCTGGAGCACACCTGTCCCACTGCCAGGTATCACCAGACACTTTCCTTGGCCAAGGCCCAGCATCAGTCAGCCTCGATCTGCACCTAGCAAGTACACCATCCATCTCTTGCAGGGTTGTGGTTCATGGCCGGCCTCCTCCCACAAAGGGCAGATCAAACCAACAGCACAATCAAACAAACCACAAAGCAAATGGTACGAGTTTAATTCAACCACAAATCTGATAGAAAGAAGGTAAAAGAATGCTCAACACAAACACTTGAGAAAGGAAGGGATCAGATGAGAAAAGAGGGGAGAGAAGAGGAGGAGTAAGAAAAGGCCGGGAAAGTAAAGGAAGAAAGAGAGGAGATCGCCAGGGAGAGAGCAGATTGTGGTCCAAAGTCCAGTCTTGGCCGCCGTCTCTCTGCTCCTTCCCCTGATACTTGGTGTGATAACCACACAGTGTCCTGTGCCAGAATTCCAATCAGTTTGTTCTTGGACCATGTCCCAGATTCCCCATCAGGAGAGAACCCAGCTGTCAGTCCAGACCAAACTCACATTAAATAAATTCAAATATACACTGTACAAGAAAGCCAGCCCATCCCTCATCTTACACGCCTCCTGACCCCCCAAAGTAAGGCCCTTCCCTGGCCCCTCTGTGCATCAGGGGATCCCCGAGGGCTGAGGAGGAAGGAGAAGAAATAGCTTGGCTCCCATATGGGCCTGCCATGTCCATGCACAAGCCGTGTTGGCTGCTAGGGACACTACTGTGACCCCAATGAGGCTCCAGCACCCCAGGCTGGAGTGGGAGGAATGGCTGGCAGCGACAGTGACCCTCTGAACCACGTGTGTCACACCCACCCTGCGTCCATACCCAGAGTCCCCTCCATCCAGCTGCAGCCTGAGCAGCATAGTCTGGGGTGGGGCGGGGAGGGGGTCGTGCAAAGTGGTGAGGGAAGGACCCCCCCCCACCCCGGGCCTTCCCTGAGAAGACCACGTGACCAAAGGCAAGGCAGGGGAGGTACACGACGGGTGGGGGTGGAAGACGCAGGCAGGTGGCCCCCACCCTCGGTCACTCTGCAGGCGGGTGGGCCAGATTGGCCAGGACCTTGGCCTGGTCCACAGCATCCAGCAGGTTCTTGGCGTCCACGGCCAGGGTGTGGGAGGCCGTGAGCATCTGCCGCTTGCACTCCTCGCTCAGGGAGGTCACGGCATTCTGCTGTGCCAGCCGCATCTTGTTGATGAGGTCTGCCAGGTCCTTGTTGAGCAGCTTCTGGGTCCCCTCAATCTGTAGGAAGAGCACAGAGAGGCGGGGCGCTTGGCCGTGGGGAAGGGTGTTGGCTGAGGCAGTCAGAAGTCCCTGGGGACAAGGTGGGTCCAGGCCTGGCTGAATTCAGTCCCCCATACAGGTGGAGCAGGGCATCCCAGACCCCTGCCAATCATGAGCCAGCCGGGCCTGACCCAGCCCCATAGGCCCTCGGGTCACAGCAACATGCCTTCACACCACCAGCGTTCAAGTGAACGGTCAGGGCCAAGGGCACATGCCCATTTTTTAACTGTCTACTGTCAGATCAAGAGATCTGGGACTTTCTTTTTTTTTTTAACCACCACTTGCCCAGAGCCTAGCACACTGAGGACACGGAACACAAGAGATGTTTGCTGAGTGAGTGAGTGAGTGCATGGCCATCCCTAGGGTAAGGAGCTGTCACATCAGACCTGATCTCTCATCAGGTCCCTGGTGGCCATCTCAGCCCTCTGGTGGCACCTGCCTTGCTGGGGCTCCTCTGTGGGCTATTGCCGCCACCCAGAGGCAGGTTGAGGAATGTCCTAAATGCCCCTGTCCTGTCCTGCCTTGAGCAGGCAGATGGTGGGGAGGTGATGGGATGTGCCACGTGCCACGTGATCACGTGGCCGACCGCAAGGAGGCAGAGGATCACAGGGCTTCATGGGAGATCTACATTTGGTTTCCAGACAGACAATTGACAAATGTCCAGTGGCACTGGATCAGCTTCCTACGGCTGCAGTAACAAATGACCCCAGATCTAGCAGCTCAGAGCAGCACGGGTCCATTCCCTTACAGTTCTGCAGCTCAGAAGTCTGAGTGGGCCCAATGGGCTAATGCCAAGGTGTCCTTCTAGAACTGGACGCTGTGTTCCTTCTAGAACTGGGCAAGGTGTTCCCTGCTTTTCCCGTGTTGAAGCTGCGCCTTCCAGCAGCAGCATCCCTCTGACTTTGGCTTCTGTCATCACAGCCCTTCTCTGACCTGCCCCCTGCTGCCCATTAAAAGGACACAGGCCCACTTGGATAATCCACATAATCTCCCCTTCTCAGGATCCTCACATCAATCACATATACAAAACCCCTTTAAACCTGTAAGATAACGTGTTCACAGGTCCCAGGGATCAGGACATGGGCATCTTCAGAGGCCATTACTGTGCCTGCCACAGGGACTCCCAGTGGGCTTCAGTGATGGCTCAGGATTCCAATGATACATTCACCTTGACCTTGGTCCAGTGAGTAAAGGTAACAGGTGGGGAGGGGAGGAAGGCGTGGCCTCTTGCACATCCACATTCAGTGAGAATTCGCAGCAATCTGAGACCAGGGTAAGGAATTCACCCAGAAGCTGGCCAGGCTCCTGGGGCCCTTTCTGCCCTCTGGTGGTGGCTGCCCAGACATGCTGTGTAGACTCCTGCTGGGCAGAAATGGGGCTGCCCAGGTGGCCCTGTGGCTTCTGCTAGACTTTTTTTTTTTTTTTTTTTTTTTTTTTTTTTTTGTACCAGGGATTGAATTCAGGGGCACTGGACCACTGGGCCACATACCAGCCCTTTTTGTATTTACTAGAGACAGGGTCTCACTGAATTGCTAAGTGCCTCGCCATTGCTGAGGCTGGCTTTGAACTCACGATCGTCCTGCTTCAGCCTCCCAAGTGCTGCGATTACAGGCATGCACCACCACACCTGGCCTGGCCTCTGCTACAAACACAACTAGGGACAGGCAGAGATACAGGGGAGAAGTGACAGATTCGGCACCATCTAGGATAGGACACCCACCTCTGTCCTCGAAGATGATGGCAAGGAGGGCAAGAGATCATCCACACTCCCAATGAGCTTCCTCAGGGTCAGCCCCACGTTCTGAGGAGAGGAGGGGGTGGGGCAGCTGTTACCTCTTGCTGTTTCCCTTTCCAGAAAGCCCTGTTTGCTCCCTGCGAGAGCAAGAGCGCTTCTTGCAGGGTACTTGCCCTGGGAGTTCCCTTTGACCATGGGTGGAGACACCATCCCCTCCTTCAGGGGTGCACAGCCCCACCTCCCAGGTCCCCTTCCACCCTGGCTCTTACCTTCACCACCACCACGTAGCCCTCGGGGGGCAGCTGGCAGAGCTCGTTCTTGAGATCCAGTACCGCCCGCACCAGCTCCATGACGTTGAGGTACACCTGGTCGTCGGTCCGGTCCAGGTTGGCCGTGGGCTGGATGGACTAAGGAAAAGAAGCAGAGGGGGGTTCAGGGACATGGGACAACCCTCCATCACTACTGTTCTCTCGTGGGCAGGCAACTCAGCCACCAGCCCACCAGGAAGGCCTACTTTTGTGCAGTAACAGTGACCTGTCCTGGGGGTGCATCCCTCCCTTCTGCTTCCGGGGCAGTGGCTTGCCAGCCAGGGAGCCTAACCAATTTCTGGTGGTGGCCTCACACCAGAACAACGGCACCGTCACCTAGCCTTGGGGTCCAGGTTGTTCGTGCTCCTCAGGTGATTCTCATGGACAACCAACATCAAGAACCACTGCTCTAGAGCAAAGAATACCAGTGGCCACCCAGGCTACTGCAAGGATGGGGCAGGGTTGCTAGAAGCTCCAGGGAGGCTCAAGAGAGAAAGGGGCCACTCCTCCTCCCCCAGGGCTGCACCAAGGAGCTTTCCTCTGGGCTAGGCAGCGGAGACAGGAGACTGGCTCTTCCCCTGCTTATACATGAACCCGCCGTGTAGCCTTAGAAAAGGCCATTGTCTTTAAAGTCCATGGTCCTCAGTCCTGGGAATCCTGACTCCAATTCACTTCCAGCTTTGCTAGAGCCAACACCTACCTGTGCCCCCAGTCGTGGTGGCTTCTGTGGGGGACCCGTGAACTCCGCTGCAACGGGAAGGACAGTGAGTGAGTAAGTGGGTGGTGGGGGTCTCAGCAGCTGGCCTTTGCCTTCGTACATGCTGATGATCAAGCCAAGCCCTCTCCTCCACTATCAGGAGACTCCGGGGACATTAGGCCCCAATTCCAGGAAGATGACAGGGAAGGGGCATGCTGGCCTCTGTGGTTTTTCAGGTGGTACATTGTATAGAAAGAAAACAAAATCAAAGTCACAGCAGAGATGGGGCAAGTGCACGGGAATTCCAGCTCTGGTGAGCTTCCTCCGTGACGGGCACGGCAACACTCTGGCCTTGGCCACCCATGAAGAGAAGCCTCACTCTCTGCAGGCAACGGGGGTCCCATGGAGCCCCCGCCCTGCTGTAGCAGCAGCTCACAGGGTAGATTTGTGAGGATGCTATAATGACTTGCCATGAGCATTTGGGGCTCAAGGAAATGGAATAATAGCTGAGCCTTGCTATTCACGCCCACTTTGATGAACAAAGACACACACAGGCCCTGCAGAGCCTGGAAGAGGAAGCACAGGATGGAAGTCAGAACACCTGCTTCTGTTCACACCTCCGCCACCAAGGAGCCCTGCCACTCAGGGCAGCACATTTATTCTCCCTGGGTCTTAATTTTCATCTGCAGAATAAGAGGGTTAGCTCTGAAGTCACCTGGAACCAGAGTGCCTAGACTCACACCTGAGCCATGCTAATTATTAGTAGCTGGGTGACACTGGATAATTTATTAACCAGCTGTGTCTCGGTTGCATCCTTTGTACAATGGCGATGAACTGCCTGTCTCTGAGTTGCTATGATACAAATGAGTTAATACTTGTGATTTGGGCTGGTGCCTGGCTCCTGTTAAGTTCTCTGTGTCCATTGTCCTTGATCTTCTTCTTCTTATCATCAGCTCCTCCCCCTCCCTTCCCTGACTTCAGTGCAGGTTTCTGGAGAAATCTCATAGGCTTGGTCTCTTTCATCCCTTGGGCTTGGAGAAGACCTAAGAAGTGGGGGAGGTGGGTGGAGCGACTTAACCTTCCTCCACCAGGGTAAGGAATAGAAAGGAGAGAATCACCCCACTCGGCCAAATAAAGGAGATAGATGGAGAAGAGGACTGAGGAGGTGGGTGGGGCAGGGAGCAGCTCTTCTCCTCGGAGCCCACCACCTTTGCACAGGCCACATTAAAACAAGGCAGATGGCTCTTAGCACTGCAGGCATACTCTGCTGCTCCCTGCACAGGCAGTGAACAAGGATGGGGTACTACAGAGACCCCGGTGGGGACTCCCCAAGGAAGGGCAGGAACACTCACTGTAGCCGGCCTCCTTCTCTGGGGTCTGCAAGGTAAGAAGGGAAGAGAACAGTCACTCCTATGGTGCGGACCACCCACTGTCCTCCCATCTCCCCCTCGCCCTGCTCCACAGTGTGATTAGAGACTATGGCCATGGGGTGCGAGGGTCCCAAGATGGGCAGCTCCAAGGACTAGACAGGCAGGCCCAGGGGTAAGGAGGCCATCCCAGGCCTTAGCTCTAAGAAGAGGCCTCTCCCAGTGACTTACCAATGGGGACTTATCGTTCATGTAAACCATGGGGTCCTGCAGAGGAGACCAAAGGAAACAACTTAGGGTTCTGGAATGGAAGACATCCGAATGTACTGGGCATGCCCTTGTCCCAGTTAGCGCGAGGCAGAGAGGGCCCAGGGGAGAGCAGGGAGACCTGCTCAGGCTTCGCGCTGGCTCACCAAGGACTTCTCCTCCTGCCTCAGCCACTGGGAATCCTCCAGCATCTGCTTCTGCTGCTTGTCCAGGATCTGCCGCATCTTGATCTTCTCAGCCTCCCACAGCTGCTGGGCCTCTTCTCTGCTGCTGGGTCGGATGAAGTCCTCCTCCTGGGAGGACAGTGGAGACAAAGGAGAGATGCAATGAGCCCCATCCCCAGGCTTGGAGGAGGGACGGTCCCCAGAAGAGCCTCAGGGGAGCCAAAAGCCTTGGCCTCACCAGCCTCTTTGTTCTAGTTTGTTCTTAGCCCTGCAGCCATCCGTGCACACAGTTATTGTCAGGTGTCAGCCTCACACACAGCCCTGGTGGCAGGGGGATGTCAAACTCCAGCACACACTGCTTAACAGGCACTGTATTCAAATTGTGACGTGAACTGTCAGAGACATTTTATCTTTAAGTGGCTGCCCTAACATTATATTTCCTCAGTTGGCATTTGTGATGTTGCTGTCATTTAATAGATCTAGAAATGCAAAGCTAGCCTTCTGGAAACCGTTTGGTTTTTGTCTCCATCAAAGTCCCATGTGGGGCACAGGTGCAGCCTCCAGCTCTATGGCATGCAATCCCACTCGATTTTGCTAAGGTAGCCGCAAGGATTATTTAACCAAAGCCCAGAAGAAGTGCAGGAGCTGAGAGGTAAGGTGAGGAATGGGATTTAAAGAAGCAAAGCTCTGTACTTCTCTGCCCAGCTTTATTAATCTAACCCTGTTTTCACTCACCTGTGGAACTGCAAACCTATAGTTTGAGCTGCTGAGTGGAAGGCGTTGGTGTTTTCCTATTTTCCCTCATTCTTTTTTAGGGTTCATTTGTATAATTATCTTCTTAGTCCAACCAACTATTCTGCTTTCCCCGCTCTGCTGTACCATGATCCCCTTGGCTTCCAGGACCGAGGGAGGAAGAGTGCCATGGGCATCCTCTTGATTGCTCCCCAGGGAGCCTTTGCCAGTGACAGGACCCAGCCATGACATGGAAGCCCACAGGCACCTCAGTTCCTGCTAAAGTCTGAACAAGGTCCTCACGGTTCACGTGTTGGATGTTTCATCTCCTGTGCAATAGTGTTGGGAGGTGGGGACTTTAAGAGGCCACTAGGCCACAAGGGCTCTGCCCTCATGAAAGCGTTAGTGCCACTAACACAGGAGTGGGCTGATTATCACAGGAGGGTAACTGATAAAATCATGAGCTAGGCCCCCTTCCCTCACTTTCCCATACTCTTTTTCATCACGTGGGTGATACCTCTGCCAAGCTATGACACAGCAAGAAGGCCCTCACCAGATGTGGCCTTTGATGTAGGACTTCTTAGCCTCTAGAACTGTAAGAAATCAATTTCTGTTCATTATACATTATCCAGTCTCTAGTGTCCTGTTATATCAGCACAAAATGAACTAAAAGAGTTCCTTTCCTTTGAAGTGGCCAGTGCACACACAAATCACGTAAAGAAAATTCTAGAAAGACCCTGTATACTTTTAGAAAGCTACAATCCCTGCCAAGCCTCTCAAAATAGTTTCCCCACTACACCCTATAAAACAAACTTGAATATTACAATACAGTCTAAAAACAGCTGTATTGGGATAGTTTACCTAGAGTTCATTTAGCTTCAGTTACCAATCTTGATTCCTAACAATACTTTCCCCACATGTTAGGTTTTTTTGCTAAAATATTCCTTGTTCAATGATCTGTTCAATAAGTACTTATTAAGCAATTACTAGGAAGCGGGCATGGAACTGGGCGCTGGAAGAATAGTGATTTTAAAATAGAAGATGTTCCTTTTCTCATGGGGGTAAGTAAACAGTAGTTAGGCCAGGGCTTGGGGGCCTGACAATCCTTTATTTCAAGGAAATTTCCCTGTAGGATGCAGAGCAGCATCTGGCTCCACCCCCTAGGTAACTGCCTCCCTCCCCACTGAGACAAACACGTCTCCAGACATGGCCAAGTGTCCCCTCAGAAGCAGAACACCTCAGCTGAGAATCACTGAGCTAGGCCTTTTTAAAAGAAAACAAATTTCAGAATGTGAGGGTATTTTACGATCCTGGGATTGTTGGCTATATGAGGTAGTTCACAGAGACAGGGTGCCATGGTTTGGATGTGGTTGGCCCCCAGAGGTTCACGTGCTGGATGGAGGCTGGGTTCCATGTGGCAGTGCTGAGGTGGGGTGAGGTGGGAGTTCACAAGGCCACAGGGGTGCCACTCTCAAGCGTGGTTTGATGCTCTCTCATGGGAGAGGGCTCCTTCCACAGGAGCGTGTTAATTCTTGAGAGAGGGGACAGCTATGAAAAATGTATCCTTCTTGGGATCTTGTTTTCTGTATTGCCATGTGGTCTCTGCTTCCTGTTTGTGCCTCCACCATGATGCCATCCATCAGACTGTGATGTGGCCAGAAGGCTTTCACCAGAGCTGAGCACATGTCGGTGTCTTACTCTTGGACCTCCGAAACTATGAGCTAAAGAAACCTCTCTTCTCTACAAAGTACCCAGCATTGGGCATTTTGTTATAGCAATACAAAAAGTAATAAGACACTGATGCTCCAAAATGAGCAAATTTTAAGGCTACAAATATCCTTGGCTAAGTGTTAATAGCTATAAACACAATGGTATGGCTGCCCCAGGCTATTGACAAATAGTGACAATCAGGAACTAAGTGCCTGAGGATCTAAATACAGAGATAGGAATTTCTAGGTGTAAGAAAAAAAAATGCATGGACTAAGGAAGATTCAAGGCAGAAAGGATCAGTTACTGGAGTCTAGAAAATACTGTATAATTTTACAAATGCCACCACTTTCATGCTTTGTGTGTCCCAGGCTTAAACTTACCAAACATTTTAACAAACCAATATTAGAATACTCATTCTGTTACATTTCAATTACATAGTAAGACTAAAGGAAAAAATGAGAACATTGACAATCTTTAATCTCTAGGCTGGTTTTTCTGAAATGCACTCTAGGTTTTCTTCCCAGATCATGGAAACTTAACACGCTTTTTGTCTTTAAAAATAATGTTCATGAGCCACAACTCCTGTAATTTGGATACGACCCCCCCCTGCCAGCCTATTCCCCCCTCCACATATACCCTTCCTTGCTTAAACAGCTCCCCCACTTGCCCCTGCCTCTTCCATCCCTACATTCCAGTTTCTTCCAGTCCAAATTTTCTCCATCTTCCAAGGCCCAGCTGAAAACCAGCAGCAGGCAGGAGTCACATTCCCATCTGAACACCTGCTTAGTGGCCCCCACAACTTTCTGGCTCGCCTTACTGGTGAGCCTGCACTTGACCTGCTCCTTCTGAGTGACACTAATCTCCTTGAAAGCGAAACCACGCGTTCCTCCTTCAGCACCCTGGACAGCGCCCGCGAGCCTCCAGGCGCACTGTGGCCTGTAGAATTCAGGGAAGAGACGCTGCCATCCTGACTCTGCCACATCCCACAGACTCCCAGATGAGTTAGGCTATGGAGCCATTCAGGAGGAAAACTGTTGTTACCATCTCTGAGCGTTCTTTAAATGTTTCCAAATGCCTCGCGGGGGGGGGGGGGGGGGGGCGGGGCAGGGAGTAGGGGGAGGGCCTATTGCACCTCGTCAGTGCTCCGCCTGGGGGAAAATTTTCTAAGTGTTTCTGATCTGTATTTTTAATCTTTTTTGTTTGATTAAAGAAATGCTCATTATGTTCTTGCAGGCAGATTTTTTTTTGGCAATTACTTCTAAACCTCTGACACAAAAGGTCTTTTTCCCTGCTGCACAGTCTGTCTTTATGGAACGGAACAAAGTCCTCACAGTGGAGCGGGGTTTAGACAAAGGCCACGCAGCCCCTCACGTGTACAAAATAGCTTCTTTCTAAAAGCACAGTTTTTAAAGAAAAGCTCCCTAAAACTTAATTAATTATGGATAAAGAGTTAAGGGCAGAAGGGTAGAGAAACCGCACACTGCCTAAATTATAGTACATGCTTAGAACCATAGTTTTATTATTATTAAAGCATGTGAAAAGACAGAAATTATTTAAATTAATGTAAGAGAGAAAAACGATGTAGGTTGGGGAAAATTTATTTCACAACAGATCTTGCTGCCTGGAATTTGAAGCTACCAAGGCATTCAAATTTTTACTAAAAAAGGAATAACAGCACAGACATATGTCAACATACTTGCCAAAAATTTCCAAAACTATTATGATAAACATATTCCCTTGCCCCCAAATTTTTAGAGACATATATCTTGAGCCTGAAATATCAGACATATATACAAGTTGGAGCTAAAATAATGAATTTAGCCTGTTTTGTAATTCGGTTTAGTGAAATATATCAAGATTTCATGGTAACGAACTGCAAGAGATCATTGCATTAAAGGAGATGATTGGTGGCAAGTGGGCATCTGCTTTCAAGCAAAGATGGTTTTGCCACATAAGATCTGACAATCTTCAGGGTCTCACAGTCACTGATGACAAAGAGATCGCTGGGGAGGTGGCTTAGCCCCCTCTCTAGCAGTACATGAGCCTATAACCACAATACCCCCTACGCCCCCCCTCCCCCATCCAGCAACACCTTTTGAAAACGCAGCAGCAGGAGAAGCAGCCACCAGGAAACCTTTCTTTCCTCTGATCGAGGAGAGATTTAGCAATCAGGCAGGACGGCAGAGTGAGGCAGAACCTCCATGATCTTTCATTCTCCAGCACCACCAGGCCTAGCTGTACTCTACCCACCAGACTCCACAATACTGTGGACCACCCTACCCCTGGGGCTCAGAAAAGGAAGAGACTTTTTACATCATTTGCCACAGCACCAGTGTGGACAAGGGCAGTTCCAGGTCCAGCTGGTGTCCCCAGGAGCAGAGCCTAACTTCATCCCAATTCCGATGTATTTGCAAAGGGCAGAGTCACAGAAGCCCTTGATGACTCGACTGGCACACAGAAGCATGGAGAGTACCCCCTGAGGCTGAGGATGTAGGGGTCCTAGTGTCCCAGGCTACCTCCCTCCAGCAGCCAGCCTCCTCAGTCCGGGCTAGGACCCAGCATGCAGAGCCCTCTTACCCGCATGCTGTGGCGCTTGAAGACATTGTGTCGGTGGAGAGGTGGGGTATGCAGCGAGTTAACGGGAGATGGATACTCCATAGGGCTGGTGAGCGTAGGGGAGCTGGCACACAGACCCTCAGGGACCTATTCAGGAGAAGCAAAGAAGCACAAGGCACAGGACAAGGCAAGGGGATGGACAATCAGCTGCTACAAACAGGAGCACAAAGAAGTGATACAGGAGCACCACAGGGGACACAGACTTGCTCTCCTTGAGTTGCTAAAGAATGTGGTGTGGCATTTCCTTGGCCCTGTGGGACACACATGGTGGAGCATCATGGCTTCTCATTTGTCTAACACTCCCCCAGTGGTGTTCTGCACACATAGGATCCATGCAGGCTGCTATTGAGACCATGACTCCTCCCTCGGGACCCTTTTCAAAACAGTTATGTTTCATAGTTGTGCTACAAATTGACAGATATGATTAGCCCACGGATAAGCAAATTCACATACACATAATTGTCCTTCCATATTCAAGGGGGATTCATTCTAGGATCCCCTGTAGATACCCCAAATCTGCAGATGCTCTAGTCCCTTGAGCAAACTGGCATGGCATTTGCATGTAACCTACATACATCTTCCAGTATGCTTTAAATCATCTCTAGATTGCTTATGCCACCAAATGCAATGTAAATGCTATACAAATAGCTGGGGTATGCTGTAATTTTAAGGTAATGGCAAGAAAAAAAAAGTCTGTATATTCAGTATAGACAAGATTTTTTTCCTATGTTAATATTTTTGATTCCTGGTTGGTTGACTCCATAGATACAGAATCCATTAATATGGAGGGCCAACTCTGTGTGTCTGTGTGTGTGCGTGCGTGTGTGTGTGTAATTATCAATAATTATATATAGTTATATATATGTATATAATTTATATAACATCATTATTTTAAATATGTTTAGTTTTTAAAGACATTGTTTCCACCTTCTGAATCAAGGCATTTTATTTTCACTTAAAGGACTCATCTGTTGGTTCTTGGTTGGGCTTACTCTGGCATGGGGCATTTCCTTGAGAGGAAATACATGAACCTGGGGCATAGCCCCTCTGCGAGGAGCATCAGTAAACTGACATTGTTTGCTATTGGTTGAGATACTCTAGTTCTGAACAGCAACTCTGATGGGGGGATGAAAGAGAAGGACAGAAGGGAAGCTGGGCTCCCTCTTACCCAGACACAAGAAAGGGACTCAGGACAGGGGCATTCTGAGTCAGGGACCTACAGCCTTGGTAAGATCCATGGTCAGTGGTGGCAGAGGTGGAGAAGGCTCAGATGGAACCCTGCTCTCTTTACTGGCCACCCAGGTCCTGGCCAGGACCTCTGCCAGGAGCCTCAGGGATCCACTCTATTCTCTGGGGACATCATCCATCCCCAGTTCCTTGATTACTTCTCAGAGGCTCTGCTCAGAGTAGGAGGCCAGGGAAGCCTTGGACATGGGGAGGGAGCTACAAGCAGCTACATGAAGCAGCAGACACTACAGACAGACAGACTAGGCTGCAGGAAGGTCTTCTTAGCTGAGGACAGTCTGGCAGGACTGAGTTGCTATTCTTTTGATGCGAGTTCAAATTCACATCAAAGAAGAGCCAAACAAAGAAACAAAGAAGAGTCAACCCAGCTATCTTCATCGTCTGAGCAGATGGCTGCTGCTCCTTAATGGCACAGGAATAGAATTTCAGGACAAGGGATGAACCTGACCATTCCCAGTCCCCTGGTTACACATTTACCTGGAACTGTAGCTTGGGAGCCAGTAGGTTGGTTTGTGGAGGGGGTCTATACTTGGGCCGGCTAGGCTGGAAAAGAGGATACAGAGCAGTGTCAGTCACCATCTCTCCCCTTAATGAACGGACTTGGCCCACTGAAGGGAGCATCAGGTTGAATGTAGCTCAGCCTTATTCACAATGAAGGAGCGATGGTGGACAAGGCTATCATTAAAATCATTTTGCATCCACTCCTGAGCACCAGTTACATGCTGAGAGATGGGAAGGTGCAGGGACTGGTCTCTGCCACCTGGGGCTGTGGCTAATTGGAGGGGTTAATGACCTCTGTGTGTGCAGCTTCCCTGTATGTGGGAGTGCCTGACAAAACCAGCCACTGATAGCCACAGTCAGAGCAGGGAGGTCACTGAGGGCTCAGGGACTCACAGAAACTTCAGAAATAAAAGCTGCATTGGGCCCAAGGGAAAGGGCAGCACGTGCCTGGCAGGAGGAACAATGAGAAAAGACCTCAGACCAGATCATGCTTTGTTTTGGACTGAACGTTTGTGTCCCTCTCAAGTTCATATGTTGAAGTCCTGCCCCCAACATGATGGTTTTAGGAGGTGAAGACGTTGGGAGGTGATTAGGGTTCAATGAGTTCATGAGGATGGGTCCCCACAAAGGGATCAGTGCCCTCATAGGGAGAGGATGAGCGACCAGAGGTTTCTCTCTCTCTCCACCCAGGTGAGGACACAACAGGAAGGTGGCTATCTATAAGCCGGAAGGGGCCCTCACCAGATACCAAAGTTGATGGAGCTTGGTCTTGGACTTCCAGCCTCCAGAAGAGAGATAAGTGTGTGGTTTAAGCCACTCATCCTGTGGGATTTTGTTATGGCAGCTCTAGTTGACGAATACAGGCATGGTCTCCAGACCCCTCCCCCAACCTGATGGTGGAGCACCAGGGCTCTGGCTCCTGAGCCCAAGGCTGCTATGGAGAGCATGGGCAGAGACTGGACCTTGGGGGCCCAGGACACTCTCCATGCATGTATCCTCAGGGAGAGCTAACTTGGCCCTAGAAGGCTCTCAGAAGACAAGGACCCAACCTCCCAAGGGAAAGTTCTGAGGGATGACTCTAGACCCAGCTTCTCCTCAAGGTATCTGCTGTCTCACATGACACCTGCCAGGGCCTGGAGATGACAAGGGGTGATAGACAGCTGAGTTGCAGAACTGAGAGAGGACTTCAGGAAAGCATCCTGCATACACTGAGCAGGCAGTGGGTCACACAGGACCCGGCTCTGTCGTGACTCGTGGGACTAACAGCAAGGTTGGGGCTGGCTTACCTTGGGTGGGGGTTCCTGGGAGGCAGTGGGCTCCAATATTTTAGGTGGTCGGTAGCGGGCATTCCTTTCTTGCTCTATGGCTATGTCCTTCTCCATCTGATAAATGTCACTGCCAAGGTGGCAGGTCAGAGAGGGTGAGAAACATGGTCAAAGTGAGTCACTCCTCGTGACTCCTCTCTACTACACTGAGACCAGGAGAGACCTGGACAAGGCCCTTGATCCCATTTTTATTTATATTTCCCCTGAAGAGTGGCCTGGGAGACCCCTCTGAGACAGGCTGGGACATGGACCCTGAGGGCACCCTGCACCACGGTTGGGAAGGTCGCAGGGAGGGGTCCAGATGGGAAGAGGTTCCTGGAGAGCCAGACTTAGCCCAACCAGGCTGTAGCCCCAGATCCCCACACTTCCTGCCCTCCTGTGCCTGCTGTTGGTGCCAATCCCATGTTTAGATTTCCAGTGTCCCAGCCAACTTCATGATCTAGGCCTGGGTTTGACTTCTCACTAAACAATCCACTATCTGGTTTCCGGTGTGAGCAAACGGGCTGCAGATTCATCCCTCGGCAAGCTGTTCTAGTGCCCCCCACCTTTCTGCCCCAATTCAGTGCTTCTCAATCTGGGAATCACAGACCCCAGAGGGCTCTGGAATTACTGCAGGGGCTCGATCAATCCACATGTTCAAGTAGGTACCAAGTGTTATGTACTCTTGAACACTGCCTGGTACTGTGTTTTCAAACACAATGCATTTTATCAGTCAAAGGATTCTATGATTATGATTACATGGGAGAGTTCTACAAAGTTAAAAAAATATTTTTAGTTGTAGTTGGACACAATAACTTTATTTTATTTATTTATTTTTATGTGGTGCTGAGGATCGAACCCAGCGCCTCACACGTGTGAGGCAAAGGCTCTACCGCTGAGCCACAACCCCAGCGAATTCTCCAAATTTGACCTTTAAAACAGCCCTTCCTACCCCTAAAAGACTGGGAAACACTAATCAAAACCTTTCTTTGCCCTAAAGAAGGGACTGTGACCTAGGGAGGCAGCCGGGGTCCTCTGGGTCTTTGAGTTTCCTTCCTACTACATCAGAGAAGCCTGCTCCTGACTCCATCATGGCAGGGGGCTGGCCGGTGCCTCCGAAGGGGGTACCTCTCATCGCAGGCTCCCCATCACACTCCCCTGGTTCTCAAGGCCCCAGGATGGATTAAGATCACACCCTCCTCACCCAGAACTTCTGCCCTCTCAAAGTACAGCTTTCAAGGGCTGGGGTTGTGGCTCAGCGGTAGAGCGCTTGCCTAGCACGTTCGCAGCCCGGGTTCGATCCTCAGCACCACGTAAAAATAAACACATTGTGTACAACTAAAGCAAATAAATAAATATTTTTTTAAAAAAAGTACAGCTTTCAATACATTCCTCTGGGAACTCCCTGGCTTCTCCAATCCCCTTTATGAGGGACACATGCAGATGAATTAATCAGGAGAGCCAATGAAGGAGGGGAATAATTTTGATTTTGAGACAGGGTCTTGCTAAGTTGCTTAGCGCCTCACTAAGTTTCTGAGGCTGGCCTTGAACCTGCAACCCTCCTGCCTCAGTCTCCTGAGTGACTGGGATTATAGGCATGCACCCAGCCAGAGAGGCTTTTTAACCTAGAGGTTTTGCAGACTACGTTGGGGACCCAGCCCCACAAACAAATGCAGGGTCATCCCTGCTGCCTGCTGCCTGGGCATTCCCAGCCTCCCCCTTGGTGGCCCTCCAACTAGGCAGTTTCTAGGGATAATTTTCTTGCCCTCACTAAAATTTGCCAACATGTTTACTACAGTGTTAAAGGTCAATTAAACAAATGATCCCTTCAAACAGAGGTCAGCAAACCATGGTCACAGGCCACATGTGGTCTCCCACCCATTTTTCTATGGCTTCAAATTAAGAATGGTTGTCACATTTTTTTAACAATTGAAAAAAATAAAAATAAAAAGGTATTTTATGACACATTAAAATTATGAGAAATTCAAATCTCAGTGTCCACAAATGAAGTTTTAATGAACACAGCTACTCCCATTCATTCACAACCATCTATGACTGTTTTTAAGCTGCCAAGACAGAGATGAGCAGATTTGACAGAAGCCCAAAAAATTTGCTATCCTGTCATTTATGGAAAGGGTTTGTTGACTGCCTTGCTAAAGCATGCCGAATGAAGGGATCACCGATGGCAGGCATGCCACCAATAAACTGGGGACTCCTGGACCTCTGAAATGGACAACACCCTACACCTGTGACCTTCCAGTACTGGGGAACAAGTGTCTTGGCACTGAGAAGGATAAGACCTCAGGCCTCTAACCCCAATCAGAAGAGGAGACAGGTGTTTTCCAGCCTAACTGCAGACCATAGGTGTCTGGGCCAGTCCTTTTTTTTTTTTTTTTTTTTTTGGTACCAGGGATTTAACCCAGGGATGCTTAACCACTGAGCAACATCCTCAGCCCTCTTTATATTTTATTTTGAAATGGGGTGTCACTAAATTGCTTACAGCCTCGCTAAGTTGCTGAGTCTGGCTTTGAACTTGTGATCCTCCTGCCTCAGCCTCCCAAGCTGCTGGGATTACAGGTGTGCACCACCACACCTGGTTGCATCAGTCTTTTGATTCCAACAGAGAAAATACCTTCTGAGCACAGCATGAGCAAGGCACAGGGCTGGGGTGGAGATGCCCCAGTGAGCAAGGCCTCCCCAGGCTCACCTTGTCTCAGAGCTCATATCTGACAGTGAACCTGGCCTCAACCTTCCAGTTCCTGAAGGAGCTGCCTCTGTACCGAGAGCCCGATGCTCACCATGCCTCTGCTGGAAGGACCAGTTCATTCCTGTGGTCACATGGCTCAGCGATGATCAGAAGGGATGTCTGGGTACATGTCCCAGCCCTCCTGTCACTGCCTTGGGCAAGTCACTGACTTTGAACCTGAACTTTTCCATTAAGCAGATGGGAATGGGGACACCTGCTTCATGGGCCCTAGGAGCCCCTGAACACAGTGACTTAGCTGTAAACCTCTCAGTGCCACCCGCAGCAGCTGGCCTCTGGCTATCACCCCCAGCTCCCCAGCCCGTGCTCACCTGAGGCTGCACACGAGCTCCGTGAAGCGGGGCCGGTCGCTGGGGTCATAGTCCCAGCAGCGGGTCATGAGGGTGTAAAGGACAGGTGGACAGAGGTCAGGCTTGGGCAGCCGGTCCCCTTTCTCCAGCACTCCGATGACATCCTTGTTTTCCAGCCAGAAGAAAGGCTGCTTCCCGAAGCTCAGGATCTCCCACATGCACACGGCTGAGGGCAGAGGGGAGGTCAGGCACCTGCTGCAGGTGGGCAGTCCACTCGCCCCGCCCCCCCCCCAGGGACACTCTGCACCTGGTCCCAGCAGGGAGTGTCTGTGTTATCTTGCAACCCCCTCTATGGCCACTGGGGGTCTTGCCCACCGTGGTGGTCCACTCAAGGGACCAATGACCTACATCTGTGGTACAGGAACCAGGGCCTCCCCTCCCTCGACTCCCTCGACATGGAGCTGTTTGGATTCCGTAGGATCAGGAGGTCAGGAGGTGGCCCACGTTGGAACCACCAGAACCTTCTCGGGAAGGTTAGAAGCTGAAGTAGTAGGCCCAGCACCAACCCTTGCTGCCTGTATGATGATGGGCAAGCCCCTTACTTGTCTGAGCCTCAGTTTCCTTATCTGGAAAATGGGGGTAACAATGATGAGGTTTATGGTCAGCTGTGGGAGAATGGTGGGTAACCTGAAGGGCTGTGTTTGGTGAGGGGGTCCATTCCCACCCAGCTGGGCACTCTCCACACTCCCTGCTTCTCCTCATATGGAACATCTGAGTTTTGTGTTTGAAGCTCCCCTCCAAGGTGTCCCCACATTTGTCCTTGGAGCTGGTTGGTGGGGTACATGCTTCTTATAAGAGCCTTTTCCAGGGGGATGAACCCAGATTTTCTAGGCCAGCCTTGGCTCATGTCACCCCTGACTCTACCACCAACCTCCCCACCTCTGGGACTTCTCAGTGGCCACAGTGAAACAGGACCTTGTGGGCTCAGGGATCAGAACCCTGTTCCCTGCATCCTTCTCTTGGTTCACCCACAGAGAGGAGAATCGGAGCCCATTTCCACACCCTCCTCAATGGCCTCGTACCAAACATCCAGACGTCACTGGCTGTGGTGAAGCGGCGGAAGTTAATGGACTCAGGGGACATCCATTTGATGGGGAGACGAGTCACAGAGGCTTGGGGTGGGCAAAAAGGTTTACAGGAGTTATTAAGGGAAGAAAGATCCAGAATTTTCCAGAAAAACAGCCTACTGTCCAGAGGCCCTTGGTCTGGGCTGCCCAGTTGTAGGTTCCTTCTGGATTTTGGTTTCAGGGGCAAAGCAGGGGCAGAATTCCCCTCACCTTTGTAATACTCCTCATCCTCAATGTACCGGGAAAGGCCAAAGTCTCCCAGCTTCACGCACTCAGGGGAGGCCACCAGGATGTTCCGGACGGCGATGTCCCTGGAGAAGGATGTGGAGACCAGGGTGAGGCACTGCCTGGGGCCCTGGGGCAGGTGGGAGAGCTGAAGGAAGGTTCCTAGCAGCTGAGTGCAGGAAGAGGTTGCACCCAGGTAGCTTCCTGCAGAGCTGGGCTCCAGCCTCCAGGAGGAGCCACTGGTGCAGATGGCCCTGGGTCCTGGCATGGCTCCCAACCCCAAGCCACTGGGCCTGTCGGCTTCTTGCAGGCAGCTCTGCTCCCAAACATTTGCTTCCATTGTTAAAAAGATGGCTTGAAAGCATGCAGCTTTAAGAGCACAGATGGGCCAAGCCCATCATCACTCCATCACCTTCGCCTGACACTGTGTACCTGACCCTCATGCTAGGACATGAGCTGCACAAGGACAAGGATTGTCTGTTTTGGTCACAACTTTGTCCCAGAACCTAGGACAGTGCCTGGCACCCAGCAGGAGCTCCATGATACTCGTGGAATGAATGGATAACTTCCTTCATGGCCTTGCACAGGATCAGGCACAAAGCGACACAGGCCCCGTCAGCGGTGGGAAGCACCCAGGTCGTCTCCCCAGGGCTCATGCTCCCCTGCAGCAGCCTCCTCTCAGGGGATGGGAACAAGGCCAGGTGGGGAAGGGACCAGCTCCACAGCCGCAGGGGCACTGAGGAACAAGGGTGGTGTTGGGCCTGAACCCCAGGATCTCCCAGGTGCTCTGCTAGCCCAGATCCTTCTTCCTGCACCACTTGCCGCCAAGTGGGCAGGCTGGAGGAGGCGGAGCTCTGAGAAGGCTGGGGAGGTTTCCTGGTGTTGCAGGGGAGGGGCAGAAGGTACGGTCAGACACTGAGCTCTGGAGTTGCTCGGGAGCTACTCCTAGTGACAGTTCTATGAGGCCCACATGAGTGTTTTGGCTTTTTAGTGAGGAAACACTTTGTAGAGGTGCTCAAGTACTCTGCGTTGCTGGACGCAGGCCCAGGCTGGGACTCCAGCTCCACCCCGTGTGACCCTGGCCCTGTTCTTCACAGTCTCCTCTGGGATCAGGGAAAGGGCTTGGCTTCCCTGCTGTCCCATGCACCCACCTGTGCACACAGCTGATGCTTTCTAGGTAGGCCATGGCTTTGCATATCTGTAGAGCGTACAGGACGAGGGTGGGCACCTTCAGGGAGTTCTTATTTCGCTCCAGGTAGTGGCCCAGCTGTGGGAAGGGGAGGTGACATCAGGACCCCAGCATGGAGCCCGGGCTGCTGGCAGTCACTGACCCCTCCCTTCCTCTGGGGGCAAACCCAAAGTCAGCAAGATGTTCCAGCAATTTCCTCTATCAACAGGGCCTCTGCTTCTGCTGAGTATGGAAGGCAGGAAACTGGGAGAAGCATCCCTTGCTCTAAATGTCCCTTGGAGTCCCAGCTATCCTCAGGGTGCCTGGCCTGCCTCCTCCAGCTCACCTCCCCATAGGGGTACAGTTCCATGACGATCCAGGTGGGCTCCTCTTCGATGATGCCAACCAGCTTCACGATGTGCGGGTGGTCAAGATTCTTCATGATCACTGAGGGAGAGAGGGAGGGGAGCAGCTCAAAGGTCACGTAAGAGAATGGGTGAGGGGGAGGAGAACACTCCCATCTCCCCTCCCATGGAGGGCCAGGGGTTTGGACCCCGCCCGGGCATGCCTACCTGCCTCGCTCATGAACTTCTCCTTATTGTCCAGGGTGCAGTCCTTCTTGCAGGTCTTGACCGCCACGTTGATTTTCTCCCCTTTCTGCAACAAGAGTGCTCAGGGAACCTTGGTCCAGCCTAGTGCTCAAAGGAAACTGTCCCCTCTCCTGGCCTAGCAGGGTCTTCCCACGGACTTTACCAACTGCTGAGGGGAGAGAGGCAACCTGGCCTCTGCAGGACACACCACTCCCCTTCCTCTCTTCCATTTCTCTCCCCTTCTCCCCTTCGCTTTCCTTCCCTCTTCTTCCCCTTTCTTCTCCATCAGGCTATGTTAGAACCAGAACAGGGTTTGGAGATCAAATAGCTCAAGATCAGCTGTCCAGACAAGGATGCTGAGACAGAGGGGCCACGTGATCTGCCCAAGGTTAGCAGGTGACCCACAGGCCTTCATCAGATGCAGGCTGGCCTGGTTCTCTCCCTACGGTTGGCTTTAAACTGTGCTGCCCTTCCCCCTTCCCCAGCTCTGCCCTCTGCCCTCCCCCAGCTGAAGCATGACCACAAAGGTGAAGCCTGCCCACCTAGCAATGCCCCAAGATGAACTCCCACTTGGCTGGGTCCACTCTCCTGCCCCCTGTGTATTTTCCTACAAAAGCTTCGGTGACCCTTCTCCAGGGCCTGCCTCTATTTTAATCTCCAGTATTTTTTCTATCCTTTTTGGGAATGACTGTCCTCCCCATCACTCCCTGAGGATTTCATAAATACTCCCGAGCCATGTGGATAAGCCGCGATCCCCCACATTGGCTTCCACCTCCAACTGGCTCAGATTTGAGCTCCTGCCTCACCCCCCGACAGGTGGACACAGAAAGTCGGGAAGAGTCTGGAACTCACGTGATTTGTGTAGACCCCTTCATAGACCTCTCCAAAGAAGCCTTCCCCTAGAATACGGTTCAGAACCACATCCTCGCGGGCAACGCCATACTGTGGACCTGCACATGGAGAACACGGCCCCTGGGCACAGAGACTAGCTGGCAATCCCTGGCACCCCAGAACCCCCATAACACCTCAGTCAAAAGCACAGGCTGGGCTGGGCTGGGGAAGGGATCTAGAATGTTCCACTGCCTCAGACCCATGGAGGAGCCATCCCCCTGTTTCCTGGGTCCCAGGTCCATGTTCTTAGAGCCCCCACATCCCCACAGACACACAAAAGCACATGGTCGGTCGGAGGAGGATCTCAGCTTTTAAGCCACAGGAGCCCAGGCTGGCTGCGGCCTGAGCACTCTGGGGGCAGGAGGAAGGGAGGGCAGGACGCTCCCCTGTGGTGTCCCAGGAGTCCCCAATGTCACTTCCCAGACCCCTGACTGGTAGCCTTGGCGGGATCAAGGACCTACCTCCCGGCCTTCTCAGGGTCTCATCAGGAATCTCTGCATAGATGTCTGACTCTGAAAAGACAGGAAGACCCCAGCCCACGGGTGAGATGCCTCATCAGGCAGGGCCAGAAACCGGGGTGTGGCTCCCACCCGGAGGCCAGGGCAGCCAGAGGTCTGGGTGCTGGAGGGGAAAGCTAGGTGAGTCCCAGTCTGTTGTCCCAGGCTTTGGGACAGCTGTTGAGCCTATGGTGCCCTGGCTTAAGTCTCTGTTTTGTTATCTAGGGCAAATTTATCTCCTTTCAAACATACCTGTTACCCATCTAACACCATTATGAACCAGATGCTGTGTCTCCCCCAAATTCATATGTTGAAGCCCTAACTCACAATCTGATGGCTTTAGGATATGCAGCCTTGGAGGGGTGATTAGGGTTAGATGAGGTCAGGGGGTAGAGCCCCCCTTGCAGGATTAGTGTCCTTATAAGAGGAGGAAGAGCGACCAGAGCTGTTCTCTCTCCACCATGGGAGCACACAGTGATAAGGCAGCCACCTGAATCTGCTGGCTCCTTGACCCTGAACTTGCCAGCCTCTGGAACTGTGAGAAATCAACATCTGTCTATAGGTCATGCGGTCTGTGGAGTTTTGTTTGGGGCCACTTCTCGCTAAGACAGACTCAATGTGCGTAGTAACTACTGAATATACACTCGCTATTACAACTGGTGATATTTTTAAGCCAGTGTTGAGAAGGGACGGGGAAGGTTGTTTTCTGTAACGTGAAGGGAGCCGTCAGGAAAGTGGGCAGAGGGAGCAAGCGGGGGTGGGGGGTGGAGGTGGGCACCGGCCGCAGGCAGGGTGGGCAGGCTTACCTATGCTGCAGCTTTCTGAGAGGTGGGACCGCCTCATCTCCAGATTCCTGCAGGAGGCGAGAGGGCAGGAGGCAGATGAGCACAGAGCTGGGCAAAGCTCCCCCAGACGGCCTTGGTCCACCCTCGCCCACCACCCGATCTGCAGAAGCAGCCCACCTGGCTGCGACAAAGCTGGGGCCTGGCCTGGGCCTGGGGATGGGGCACAGCAGCAACCCTCCTAGGATGTCACCAGGGGGCAGCAGGGAGGGAAAGGCCAGGGCTCTAGAGTTCTCTCAAAAATGAGAGGGTGGGGGCACCCTGCTTGTTCCTCTTCCCCCAGCACACACTGGCTGAGCTCAGGGCCCGACTCCCCACTGTACTCACAGTGTGGGGATCTGGGGCAGGCTGTTCCGCTTCTCACCATCTGGAGAGAGAGGAGGGGAGGGAAGATTGGAGCCAGGGACACAGAGTCCTGGAATGGTCAGAGTGCCTGTCACTGCTCCTACAAGGAGACCCCTCCCCACCTCCTGTTCCCTCGCAGCATCAGGGTCTCAGGGTCGGAGCTATGCAGGCCTTGTGCCAGAATCAGAATCCTCCTCGTGGGCTTCCTCCTGCCAGCATCACGTGATCCATCTCAGACCTCACTTGCTGACCTTGACCCCCAAATAGAGTCACACAGAGGAAGGCCCACCCATGTCCTAGCTATGGCTCTGATCTTCCTGGTACTACAAGTGCGGCTCCTCCAGAAGCCAGTCTCTATGCAGCTCTGACCAGCAGGACCAGGGTGGCTGTCCAGGCCCAGGGCCTGGAGCTGGCGACCCAGGATGGCCCCACAGGAATCCCCTGCTGGGCTGCTTGAGCACCTCCCCACACTCCTGAAGAACGCATTTGCTCGTGGGCCAGCGGCTGCACTCCCTCATGCCTCCACTTTGCCCCGCAGGCTTGGCTCAGCGTGCAGCTGTCCACTGTTGGGCACTGTGCCTTTCGGGGAAACCTACCTTTCTTGGGATGGATGATGAGAGAGCCTTTATGTTCCCCCTGAAGCCGGCAGTAACCGTCTATGAGGTCAGCCATGTTCTCAGCCTCTGCCAGGGATGAGGTTTTGATGGACAAGGACTGCAGAGAAAAAGCCAGCCAAGAATGAGACCTCAAGCTTTGGGTAGACTGTACCCCGTAGGGCTGCTAGAGAGGCTGCAGGACCCCAGCCCCAACCCCTGATGGAATCCACCCACGCTTCCTCTGGGCTCTGCTGGCCTTTCCTGCCGCCACCAGGGGGCGAGCTTGTGCACCCTCCTATTGACCACCCTGAGCTCCAGGAAGACGGGTGAGAAAGCCCAATGCCTTGCACCGTGTAGGTTCTCACTATGTAAAAGCAGAAACTGAGAAATGGGAAGCAAAGTAGATCAGGGGCAGACTGGGGAGAAGAGAGACAAATGCTCTGTAGTTGGAGGTCTCTGCTTCTTCCGTCATGGAATCCCCCTGTCCCTGGGATCTTGACTTGTAAGTCATTTTTCACTTGGTGAACATTAGACCTTTGGTTTGTACTTTTCCAGTCACCTTGACCAGCCCCCTTTCTTTCCCCCACTTCTTTCCTGATATTAAAATAAAAATACCAACCATTATCCCAGCACCTTGTTTGGGCCTGGGTGCAGTTTTCTTAACAAGATCCCCAAAGCCAGGGAAGCCCTGGCTTCCTGCTTGCCAGGGCCAGGTTGACCCAAGGGCGTCCTCACCCATAGTGATGCCCTGCAGAGCTTCCAGGTGCCCAGAGATGCTCACCTGGGGCGCGCCTTCGATGCCCAGCTGCAGGACTGCCTGGCCCTCCTCCAGCGGGAGGCACCTGATGGACTTGATCTGCTTGAACTCAGCCAGGCAGGTGGGCTGTGGAAAAGAAGGGGACCCTTAGACCATCCCGCTGCTGGGTCAGGCAATACAGATGGGTCAGAAGAGGGGGCGCGGAGGAGCGACTGGGAGTCTCTCTGCAGATGAAGGGAGTAAGTCTGGAAGGATCATCTAGTCCAAGCCCCTCACCGTTCAGAAGAGAAAATGAGGTGTGGAGAAAGGCAGGACTTGCCCAAGGTCAAGTTGGCAGTAAAGTCAGAACTAGACCCAGAACTGCCTCATCTTGCCACTTAGTGCTGCTCCTCTCTGAACCAGGAGAATGCCAAGCGCACCCTTCTCCCTCCCTTGGCACCTACGTCTGTGCAATAAGGAGCCATTCCCCCTGAGCTCCATCCCCAAACGCTCGCTCCACAGAGCTCACGCCAAGGGCGCGGCTCTCACTCTCAGCAGTGGGTTGGGGAGAAAGTCGGGCAGACGGAGGAGGACTCAGAAGTCTGAGGCCTCAAGCAGGGCTGGCCGGGCTGCCTCAGCGCTCTCTACCTTGGCATCTTGACTCGTCAGCTGGCGGATGCCTTTAGGGCCAATGACCAGGTCCACGGTAATGTTCCACCCTTGCTGGAGTAAAAGGAGAGAGGGACTGTCACCTCTGTTCTGCCACCTCATGTGTTGACATTCTAAGAAAAGCTCACTAAGCTAGACAGGGACCACTGTCTGGCCACCCCACCATACTGCTCACCCCTCGGGACAACTGCCCAGCTGGCCACCTCCCACAGCTGGGGCCAGTGTTCAGCTCCCTGCTCAGCACATGGATTGACACGAGTCCCACCACAGGTAGGTCAGCAAGGCCCTGCTGCCTGAGCACTGTTCCTGTCCCCGGAATAGCTCCCTGGCTCACTATCCTGCCAGGCCTAGGATTCAGGCCTGGAGAGAAATAAGGATGGTGGTCATTACAACAAGTTCACAGCGATAGGTCTCCTGATCGATGTTGGCAAAGCCCGCGAGGGTGTTGAAGAACTTCATGACACACTCCTCCTCCCGGAGCGAGGCGTACTGCTGGAAGGTCTGCTGGATCATCTTCCGGAACTGCTTGGGCTGGGGAGAGGTCAGAGGTGCTGAGCCAGGCCCTGCTCCTCCTAGCGCCCCTTCCATTAGGCCGCACTGAAAGGATGCTCATGCTAGAAGATGCCCCCGGGGCTCCTGCCGGGAGAGCAACGCTTACCTGTTCCCCAAAATACACACAGTGCTCTCGGGCGAGGCCCACCCTGACCCTGTGCGGGCGGCAGGAGGGCCAGCTTCCCAGTGCTCAGGCTGCCTCTTGGGAGGCTGGAGCCAGGCGCAGCCCGTCCTGATTCTCCACCACAGAAGTGGCCCACTGGGTGCACTGGACTGTCCTATGTCCTGGCTCAAGGCAGCACAGATACCCCAGCCCAATCCTTAGATTTCTAGCCCAGGGGACCTGCACAAAGAAGGGTTTTCTGGGTCCCTCGCCCTTTGATTTTCTCACCTTTAAATTCTCCTGCATCTGCTTTGGGAAAAACAGGTCCAGTCCCACTTCCTTTCTGAAAACAGGAAAACAGAAGCAGCATTCGACTCTCATTCCCGCCCCCGCCCCCAGTCCAGGACTTCCGGCCAGTCGGGAGGAGGTACCAGGGTGTGGGGACCAGGAGATGGGCCCTGCCCTACCCAGCTCTGGTCCAGGGGTGGGTGGGAAAGGAGGGGTGCTGGAGGAAAGGGAAGGAGAAGGATGGGGGCCATCCCAGCACTTACTCCAGGAGCTCGAAGTTGGACTTCTTGTCAAGTGCGTTGTGGGGCATGTCCTTGAAGAACCGCCTGGAGAGAAAGGAGTCATGGAGAGAAGAGTCAATGGCTGGAGAAGGAGGCCATCGGAGCAGGGCACTTGGTGCCCATACGTTGGCCTAGAAGCCCCTTCCCCTGCCAGACGTGGGAACCTCAGGGAGGGGGCAAGGCAGCACAGTGGTGAAATTGGATCTTCAGGAAACAGTGAGGACAAGGAAATCCCACAGACTTTATTCCCAATTCCCAGAAAAGGCACCAGACTCATGCTCTGGGAGACCGGGCTCTTGGGCCGCGTGGCTCTTAGGCCTGTCCCTGCATATGCCAGCCTCCCTTCCCTGTCAGGATTGCTATGCCTAGTCATTTCACTGACTATTTCAGACACTGTCCTACTCTTACATTAAAGTAACTTATGCCTGCAATCCCAGCATTTGGGAGGCTAAGACAGGAGGATCTCAAGTTATAGGCCAGCCTCAGCAACTTAATGAGATCCAAAATAAAAAAATAAAAAGGGGTGAGGATGTAGCTCAATGGTAAAGCACCCTTAGGTTAAATCCCCAGTACCAAGAAGAAAAAATAAATAAATAAAAATAACTCAGTAATCCTTTAACCCAGGTGTTCTATAGAGACCAGTTTTGCGCTACTAATACTATAAGCAGAAACAAGCAAGTAACTTATGACCCCAAAGCAATGAGCTCAGACAGCTCACTGTGTTTAGAAAATATGAAGGTTGGATCCTCACCTCAAACTATTATCTAGAATATTTTTTCCCATAGAGTAAAGGATAAATATAAACAATAAAACCATTTTAAAGCTAGAAAAAGAAATCTAGGAAAATATTTCCAAATCACAGGGTCAAGAACATCTAAACCATGAAATCATAGAAGAAATCCCCAATAATAGCCTAAAGAATGAAATATTATGTCCTGAACAATTTTTAATAAATGGTGTCTCTGAATATATTGTCAAGCAACATAAGTGGCTGTCACTCAACAAGAAAATAAATATGGTGGGAAGCACTGGAATGGAGCTACCCCGTGAATGGAGGTCACTGAATTCCAGGCACAGTAGGACAGGAGGTCTTTCCACCTAGGGCAGACTGAGTCTGTTTAAGATGCCGCAGGGGAACAAATCATTTGGTTCCTCAAACTTATTTCTAGCGTACAGGCCATGAATTTCACATTTTAATTTATAGCAGGATATTTAGATTAAATAATGTATTTGGCATTTGTAAAGCCCTCCAATAGATCAATAAAACATCAGTTAGGTTTCATTCCAACTACATGATGTTCTGCAAAAGGCAAAACGAGGGTGATGATATAAAGCCTAGCAGTTGCTGGGGTTAGAGGGAGGGAGGGATGAAAAGGTGGGACATGCAACATTTTTTTGGGTGGTGAAACTGCCCCGTATGATATCATAGTGGTGGATGCAAGTATTTGTCCCGACCCACAGAATGTGCTACTCCAGGAGTGGACCTCCATGAGCACTGTGGCTTTTGGGTGACAGCAATGCATCTATCGGAGCAATCGCTCCACTCTCGCAGAGTGGCCATGATGGGCTGCTGTGCATGTATGGGGTGGGAGGCATGGGAGAACTCTGTGCCATCTGCTCAGTTTTGCTGCAAATCTAACACCTCTCTGAACAACAAGTCCACTAGCAAAAAATAAATAAATAAAATAAGGGTCAAGAGAAAAGATGTCAGCCAAGTAAATACACAGTTGCAGAATACTGTGGTCCCTGTCATGGTTGTAGGTACTTGAAATACAGTAGTCACTCCCTTATTCCTCCTAACAACCCTATGAGGTTGTTACCATCGTTCCCATTTTACAGATGAAGTAAGTGAGGCTCAGGGAGAGGAAACAACTGGCCCAGAATAACACAGTCAGTGCAAGCCCCAGGATGCACGCCCAGGAAGCCCAGCAGCTTCTGACCTGTGCTCTACATCATTGCACCCAATTCTCCTGGATAGGATCTGAGTCCACTGAGGATTCATGTCACTAATCTCATGTCTCCTGTGCCTACCATACTTCTTTTTTTAAATCAAGGAAAAAATGCATACTCTTTTCCTGGTGACGTCATTATCTATAGGCAAGGTGTATAATCCGTGATGCTAATAGGACAAGGGACCATTACCCATGATTGTCAAGCAAGAGTCACAGCCCTGGAAGAGTCTACCTTGTGGTCTGATTTTCAGAATCACATATAACTCTCTTAGTGACAAATGGTCAAAACTTGACTTTAAAATAGCTCAACTTCACATGTAACTGCATTCTAGCTACCCTTTTCATTTAAAAATGAAATCTTCTATCAGTTTTATAGAGTAGGCCTTTCCCACACTCGTTCCCCATCAGCACACCCCCTGACCTCAGGGGTCACCGGTAAGAATAGGAGCCTCTATCTGATGCTCCCGAGACTCAGGAGACATGGGGCAGCACGTCCTTTTCAGGAAACAAACGTGGGTTTGGGAGCAATCCTGGGCCGATCAGAGAGCAGCACCACAAGACTGCACATTCTTGACTTCACTATCTTCCACAGCCTTGTCCTTCAGCCTGTTAGCACAGTCCCTGGCACTGAGGCCACAACCAATAGCAGTTCAGGGATGACTGGAGAGTATGAGAATGTGAAGTGGAATGCAAATGGGTCCTCTCTGGGCTGCTTTAACTCAGAGATGACTGACAGGTGATTCACTAGAGTCTCCAAGTGATACCACAGTCCTAAGTGTGAGATCCACCAACAAAAAGTAAAGATAAGCTTTTCTAGAACTGTCTAATTTCAGAGAGGAAGACTATAGGATGCCATGCAGGTTATAGGGCTGCAGTGGTCCTGGAAGGCAGGCAAGGGCACATGGTGTCTGTTGTCTTAATGACATCATTAGACTGCCACTGTCATGGCCTCTGATATGCCAGCCATCTGTGCTGTCCAAGTTCACCCCACCCCCATTCTCAGGTCCATGCTTTTCCTCCTCTGATCCCTGGGCTAGAAGGCAACTCCCACCGAGTGCCATTATCTGCCAACCAAGAGGTTTTTCTTCCTCCCAGGAGCAGTTCAAATCCCCTCATCCTATTGCCTGCAGGCAAGGTTCATGGCTTCACTTGGAAGACTGGCACACATTCATTCTGCCTTGTATTATGATTAATTGTGTATGCATCTGTCACCTCTTGAACACTGTGAGCTTCAGGACATCGCCAAGTGCTGTGCTAATTCCACATAGAGCATCTCCTGGGGCTGGGGTGCTGCAGTGGGCAGCACAGATGGGGACCCCTACCTTCCAACAGCCCTAGGACCCAGCCTGGTGCTCTGAAGCATTTGCAGAAACATTTGAATGGCAGCAGAAGCAAAGGACAGAGGGAGAAGCAGCCAGCCCAGAGGCAAGGGCAGGGCAGGGGCGGGCACTGAGCAGAGGGAGCGGGTCCTTCTCTCCCGTTTAGCACCTCAGAGCCCCACTCTGGGGGTTTCTTCTCCTCCCCTCCCAGCTCTCACATGCCCACTCCGGCTTCCACCCTAGATGCTCAAAAGTCCAGGCCAGCCTTAGGCCCAGCATGGTGCTCTCCCAGGAGAGAACTTGAGGCCACTTACCTGAGCTCCAGACAGCCCAGCTGCAGGGCCATGCCCTCGCTGACCTTGCTGGCATAGCGCTGCATGTAGTCATTCCGGAGCTGGCGAGAGAAAGATCACAGGTCAAACTCACACCCTCACCCCCCTTCTCTGACAGAGGCCCCAGGAGGTGACACACTCCTGCCCCCTGAGCTGTCTCATGCTCACCCAACCACAGACAAGTCCTGAGCAGGGATGGGGAGCAGGATGGGAGCTCCCTCTCAGCTCTGCCTCTGTCCCTGGATCCCTGAGCCCCTGCACAGGCTGAAGCTGTGGGTTTATGGGGAACTTTCACACACAGTGTCTCCCTGCTCCAGATTCCTCACCCCCACCCCAATATGGAGAGAAAAAAACCCCAAGATTTGGGGAGGAGTCAAAGCCCTGTTGATAAGTAGGAACAGATGCCATCCATGGTCCAAGAAACATCTGGATTAGTGTCCAGGAAACCAGAGGGGAGATGCAGAGGGAGCTGAGACCAGATGGAAGATAATGGCAGTAGCTCACGCTGCCTTGGCCCTTCTTCTGCTCAGGTGCTGGGCACTCGTTTAATGCCAAGGCATGTCAAAGAGGCTTGGCAGTTATTCAAGAGAGCCAGTTATCACATCTTTAGAAGTTTTGTGGACCGGTGGATATCACATCGGTAGCTTGAGTCAGGCCTTGGTGGGAGTATTTACACCATGGGAATTGGCAGGTGCTCCAAATCAGGGGTCTCTTCCTCCCAGAGACAGCTTACCAGCACACTGCCAATGATGTCATTTGATCCTCACAATAACCCAATAGAAGATGAAACAGCTTCATGAAGGTAAATGAAGTCCCTGAGAATACCAGGTTAGTAAATGGCAGAGCTGGATAAAAACCAGGTATGAAAGACCACAGAGCCTGCACGTTAACGTGCTTTACCTGCTTCATTAGCCCAGTCACCTGAGAAGCCAAGGAAGTCCTAGAGGAGCTGGGAGCTTATGAAACAGGTTAGTATGCACCAAGGTTGGAGCAGCTGACAATGGTCCAAGTAATGGCTTTTGGGTGGGGCCCTCCAAAACCTGGGCTTTGTCTTTCCATCTCCCTAGGAGAGGATGGATAACACTTGGCATGTAGGGTGCAATGGAACTCTGGGGGAACTTTTTACCTGTTGGTAAAAATAAAGCAGCGTGGTCCTGTCCTCTTTCAGGCTCTCCATGAAGTCTTCCGGCAAGTAGCGGATTTGCAGGTCATACCTGTGACAGGAGGGTTAGACTCTGGGTGACACAGGGAAACTCGAATCTCGAGGAGGAATGGGTCCCCCAATGCTTGAAGGAACTCTACCCATCAACATGCAACTGCTGCCCATGAGCTTGGACACCCCTCCAAGACAAGCTTCTTGTTTTTCTCCTCTGAGGTCAGGGTGAGGACCATGACAGAGAAGTGGCCAGTAGGCAATGGTCGGAGCTAGCTGTGATTCACCCTTATGGGAACTGTTTTCCTTAGGTTCACAGACCAGCCCTTGGCCTAGGCCCTCCATCCTCCCTACCCTCTGCTTCCCTTGACTGTAGCACTACAGTATCCCAGCTGGGGCATTTCTAGGTACAGATTTACTGTGATTCCACGTTAGGCCTTGAAAATGCATGCATTAGACATTGTAGGAGGTGTAAGCCTAAGGTGCCATTCGGATTTTCTAGAAGATTCCAAGGATGGGGAATGCTATGGGGAGGACCTCCAGTGCCTCCCGCCCCACATTCCTACCTCCACTCGGCCTCCACGTGTAGACATTCATACTTGTCCTGCACCTCACCCACCGTCATCTGGGGGTGCAGCCAGTGGATCTCATCTGACTTCATGTGCTTCAGCCGCAGTCCATAGCACTCAGCCAGCTGGATGTTGGGCCCAATCCGCCCACTTAGCAGGATGGAGGTGATGATCTCCTGCAGAGAAGAGAGGGGCACAACTCAGGGGTGTTTCTTGCTGGCCCCCCCAGGGTGTGATTCTCTAGGGTGGGCTTCTGCCTTAATGATCTATGCATTTCTGATTCCCTAGCATTTAGTGCAAGATGTGGTACACAGTGACTGTGTGATGAATGAACCAATGCTGTCTCGTTTAGCCACAAAGAGACAGAAACAGCAGAGGTGAGGAGAAAGGCAGAGGAGAGGAGACAGCATAGGTGCTATGCTGCTGCATCGCTTCCAGTTGAACCAATTAATACTCACTGAGCGCCTACCATGTAAATTCACCTTCATAATGGTTTCCAAGTTCACCAGCCTTGCTGAGTACCAGATCAGGCACTGCTAGATACTTTACACACATGATTTCACTGAATCTGCACAACACGGGGAAGCAAGCAGGTGTGACTGTCCTTGTGTGACGACATGGAAACTGATGTAGGTCACACAAGCCATGGCCTTAGGCTGGGATTTTGAACCCTGGCCTGCTGGACTCAAGATATCTACTAGGCCAAGCTGATTCACTGGGATGATGGAGAGGGCAAAACAGAAGGACAAGACTCACTTCAAGGGAGCAAGTGGCATAGTCCCCACACAAGAAGGGTGGTCATAGGAAAAGAAGATATGACAAGAAAGGTGGCCTCTAGTTCATGCCTTCTTTGTCACCCAGAGTTAAGTGGGTCACTTGCCCACAGCCTGATGCCATAGCTTCCTGGCCAGAGTCAGAGCTGGACTGACAGGAGGGCCACTTGGGCATGTGACCCTCTGAGACCTGGTTCTGACGTCACTTTTACAACATTTTCACTCAAGTTTCTCGTGTGGGTTCCACGTGTAATGGGTGACTGGAGCCCACTCTTGACAGCAGAGAGATCCCTCTGGTGCAAATTTAGGAGCCCACAGGCACTGACCTATCCTGTTGGATGGCATCGCAGTGTGAGAATGAATGATGTGGAGGCAGTTGCTGTTCTGACCAGGAAGAGCAGACACACTTGATCATTTAGATTTCATGGTTTGTTGTTGTTGTTGTTATTTTTTAACATGCCTCCCAAGAAGTGCTCTAATTTAGTAAATGAAATGCAGCTAACCTCTTAATTGGAACAAAAAGAAGGAGATATGACATTTTTTTTTTTCCTCAGAAGAAAATCTGTTTCTTTTTATTTCCACTAGGAACATGTTAAACTAATATTAAAATCATTCTACTATGAAGGGATGCCCAGTTGTTCATCTGTCCCAGCACCCATGTGTCTGGGTCCAGCTATCTCCCACCAGAATCTTGATGCTAGAAGACCCTCGGCCTAAAAAATCCCTTTCGCCTGCGGGGAAAACAAATGCCCAGTGAAGAAGTTGACTACCATTCTGTGAGACAGATGGGGAAACCGAGGCACAGCCCACACATGTTAGCAGTTGTCACAAATCATCATGGGAATCAGTTGAGGCTCAGGATGTGGAAGAGGGCTGTGACCCGTGGTATCCACAGGGAGAGGGACACGGATAAGAGGAGGAGGTCAAGGTTGTGCAGTAGACAGTCTCGACGTGGGCTGGGGTTGTGGCTCAGCGGTAGAGCGTTTGCCTAGCGCGGGCGCAGCCCGGGTTCGATCCTCAGCACCACGTAAACATAAATACATTGCATTGTGTACAATTAAAGCAAATAAATAAATATTTTTTAAAAAGGCAGTAGACAGTTTCGTCACTCTCCCCCACTTCCACCACTTATCTGTACCTCTCTGACCACAGCATTTCCTTCGGATATGTTACCCCCTCTTTCTCTACTGAGCCCCACCTGGAGTTCCCAGTGTTTAAACTGAGAGCCTTCCCTCTCCCCAGTTAAAACCAAATAGGCTAATGTCTAATTTCCTTAGGGCTGGGCCCCCCTGAGCTGTTTATTATTGAAAATCTTTCATATATGTAAGGTAAACCAAGAAGCATAATAGCTTCCCTTGTACACACAGCTCAGCCTCAGTAATGACCAACATCTTGCCCCTCCTGCCTCATCTGTGCCACCTCCTACTTTCCAACTGTGACTCAACTATTAATTTATTCTGTGGTTCTTCTTTGCAGGTAAAATTTATATACATTAAAATGCACAAATTTTAACTGTATGATTGCACCTGTGAAACCCACACACCAATTAAGAAAGGTAGTTTTCCAGATCCCTGGAAAGTTCCCTCTTATCCCTCCTCAGTCATCCCTCTTGCCCACTCCCACCTCTCCCTCCCAGGAACCACCCCCTCCAGAACTTCACGTAAGTGGGATCATTTCATAGGTGCCATGCTTTTGTGTCTGTTCCCCTCCACACACACTGAGGATAATATCTGAAATTCCCCCACATTGTTGTATATATCAGTAATTTGTTTCTTCCTATTAATGGGTGATGTTCTACTTTATAAATAAAACACAGTATGTTTATTTAGCCCCCTACTCCTGGAAACAGGGGCTATTTCTAATTTTGATCATTGCGAATTAAATTACTGTGAAAACTAATTTACAAGTACTTTTGTGTGTATATGCTGTTATTACCCTTGAATAGACACCAAGGAGTGGAATTATTAGGTAACTGTAGGTCTGACCTTAGGAGAAACTGCCACGCTTCTTCCACTTTTGTGTTTCCATTGTGACACAAGGCTTCTGTTACACACCTTCTCCAACATTTGATGCCGTCAGTCTTTTTAATATGTGTCATCTCAGCAGGGAAACCGAGGCCCAGCATGCACGTGTTGGCAGATCCGTGTGGGAACCAGTTGAGGCTTGGGATAGTAGTATCTCATTGGGCCTTAATCTGCATCTCCAATGACTGACGACATCGATCACATTTTCATGTGTCTACTGGTCATTCACATTCCTTCTCTGCAAAGTGTTTGTTCAAGTCTTTTGCCCCTTTTTCTATGCTGTGTTTTTGTGATTGAGTTTTAGGAGATCTTTACGCATTTTAGGTATAAAGTGCTTTGTATGATCTGTTTGACTGATCTGTAGTCATTTCCATATTAGTGTCTCGATATCTATTACGTATCAAAAATTTCTTTTATGGTTAGTGCTTTCTGCATCTTAAGAAATCTTCACTTACCTCCAGGTCATGAAGATATTCTTCCGTGTCTTCTTTTATAAGATTCATAGTTTATAATGCATTTTAAATAAATGTTTCTGCATGGTGTGAGGCAGGGATAAAACTCACCTTTTCATATAGATCTACAATCATTCAGCATTGGTTGTCTTTGTAAAAGATCAATTGGCTATCTAAGTTTAGGTCTATTTCTGAATTCTGACTCCTTTCTACTTTCTTCATGCCATGCTGATACCATAAATGTGTACATTATTGTAGTTTTGGGGATCTTGAAGTCAAATGGGATACATCTTCTATTTCTCCCCAAGATTATTGAGCTTTTTAGATCTTCATATGTCTACATTGATTTTAGAAACAGCTTTTCCCTTGCTTTTCCAAAACTTTGTAGCATTCTTATGATTGGGACTGTGTTAAATCTGGAGTTTAATGGAGGCAGGGTGTGTGTGGGGATTGACCCCTTAACAGCACCTAGTCTTCCAATTCTGAACATGGTATATCTCTGTTTATTTAGCTCTTTAGTTTCTTTAAGTAATGATTTATAGTTTCCAGTATATAGGTTTTAGTCCTAAGTGGTTGGTATATTGTGATGCTTTTCTAAATTAGGATTTTTAAAAGTTGATTATTTGTTTTGCTCACCCTTTCTGTGACTCCTTCTTGCTTCTCTGCCAGCCCCAGGTTCTAACCTCTTACACCTCATGTTAGTAAGGCTGCAGCTTTCTGCCTCTGCCTCTCCCAGATTGGATAGTGCCCTCAAAGAAAAGCCAGGCACTCCCAAATCTCATTCATCTCAGTCTATCTCACAAGAGCAGATGTCCCTCTTCGTCTCTGCTTGCTGTGGGAACTCTTCAGTCCTTAGAGATATCTTCAAAATTTTGTCCAGGTTTTATCATTATTACCTGCAGGAATATGAGTCCAACCAAGCTATTCCACTGGTTTTGAAATCTCTGTGCTATTTTATGGACAAATCTGTGTCCTCTGCAAATGGAAGAGGCCTGGGGAGCTGAGAGATCCTTTTAAGTCACTAACAGCCAGCATAGCAACTGTCAGGAATGCAAGCCCTGGTGCCACTCTAGCAGTGCCCAACCACCCACCGGTACCTAGCTAGCTGTCCTTGGACAACACTGATGCTCTCTGGATTCCATTTTTGTTTGTTTATTTGTCTTTTTGTTGTTGTTGTTGTTGTTTTTTAATCTAGAACATGGGGTAAAAAAAGCATCTGGAATGGTTTTGTGAGAATTAAATTAGTTAGAACTCTTTAGATTATCACTTGACTCAAGGTGAATACTAAAAACAAAAACAAACAAACAAATGAAACATTATTCAACAACAACCTCATGCAGAGTCTGGTGCTTCATACACTAGATTGAGAAAACAAAATTTTGGCTTCCTGTTCTTCTACGCTTTTTCTTTCTTTCTTTCTTTTTCCTTCCCCAGGAGGTGGTGGGATGGCCAAGGGTCAAAGTAGTGAGGCTGAGGAGGAAGAGTAGGGCCGGCTAGTGATTAGAAGATTGGCTACACACAGGGGACCGAGGAAAGAAAAAACATATTGAGGATGCTGGGAAACTCTTACTGCTGGAAAGAGTACACAAATTATGGAGAAGGAAAGGCTAGAGAGGACCCCATATAAGGAACTGGAATTGGAAATATCGTTGTGACTCACAGTTTAAGACAAAGAGAGAGAAAGAGACTGAGCTTTGTTTACTGAAAGGGCTTAGGGGCAAGGACCTCCCACAGTGATTTGCAAACCAACCATCAAAGTCTTAGATAAATACCCTTCTTCACTGAAAAGCTCCTTGGAAAAATGGGTGATTCCAGGGCTGGGGCAAAAGAAGAGAGAAAAGTACAAGATGAGGCTGAAACATCATTTTGTGCCAGAAAAAGAGAAAATGTTTAGAGGCTGTTGGAGATATATGACAATGAGACAGGATGAGCTTGAAGGGACCCACAGTGGCCAAGTCTAGGATAACCTAAGTATTAACATATAATGATAGAAATTACATCCCATTGAAAACGTAGACTCTGAAAAGATAAATAAGTTGGGGAGAAGAGAATGCTTTTCTTTTTAGTAGAAGGCCAACTAGTAAATGTAAAGAAAAGGATGGAAATAGAAATCACCATTTGGTAAATGTAAAGAAAAGGATGGAAATAGAAATCACCATTTGGCAACAAGCTCGGTGTGGGTTAGTTAGCGTGAGATTCATCAGTGGATGATGAGGCTGGCGCGCAGAGATCTGATGGTGAGCAGGGGATTGATAGTCTCAGGGCATTGCTCCTCAGACACCAACTAAATACAAGAGAAAACTAGCAATACCCAGGGTTAGGACAGGTAGCCATAGCGCACTTCCTGCCTCCTGGCACAAAGAAAAACACAGCATCATTTCTAAGATGTTCCTGCCAAGAGTTTGAGACCCAAGTCTGGTGATGTGACCCAGGGTGAGGGTTCTCCGCGGAGTCCCTGTGGAACTAAGGATTGAAGAACTCTTCCAAATTGGAGAAGACTGAAGAAATATGACTGCAATGTATGCTCCTGGATTGGGGGACATGGACATGGCTGGGTCAGCTGCATCAAACTTGTGGGTTGCACAGTGACGTCACGGATATGGCTGTGCGGTGGTGTCAAAGGTGTGGGTTGTGTGGTGGTATCAGAATAATGCTTACTTTCCAATTTACACGGCTGTAGTGGAACTCAGCAGAAGAGTGCCCTTGTTTGGGGAAAATAAACACTGGAGCATTTTAGTAATGGGCCACATTGCTACAACTTGCCCTCAAATAGTTAAAAAAAAAAAAAAAAAAAAAAAAAAAGATGAAGGGCATGCTCGCATGTGCTTAAGAAGAGAAAGAGCTAATAAATAAGGCAGATTATGACATTGAACAACTGTGGAACCTGGGTGAAGGTGACAGGGGTTCTTTGCACTGCTTTTTTAATTTTTTTTAAACTTTTTGTTAAATTTGAAATAATTAACAAAAATGAAATAAAAAGAGAGAAGAGACTCCTGTAGGAAAATTCCTAGCATATGTGAAGGAAAGATACTATATCAAGGGGATGGATATGACTTCTATCAGGCCAGACAGAGCCTTTGCTGCTTTCCTAGGTGTCTGAGAGGGGCTAGTGAGTCCATCCAGATCTCTGTTTCATGGTTGTGAAATTTCCAGGACCTGCCCTGAGCAAGAAATTTCCAGGTTTCTTTCTTGGAAGTAAAATAGTCTGTAGAGAAGATAGTTGGGTAGAGTTAACCCTAGGTCCTTGGAGTGGAAATTCATAACTCCTTGCTTAACAGATGCTCCTAGAAAGATGGATTTCAGCCCCAGGAAAGGAAGAAGTTGGGAGTTCTCTAAGCTGAAACACATTCTCTGAGAGGCTGTCCAGTGCTGGGAAGATTCTTACCAGGGACAAAACCTGATGCTCCAGGGAAACTACCAACATCACCACTGCTGGTTACTGAGGTTGTATGGTAAAGAACTTGGCTATTCACTGACCTTGGTTTTGGGGAAGGAGCCTCTAGACATTTGGAATTCCAAATTGATAGGACTGCCTTTGAAATTCATGGTGGGTACCTGGACCACACTTGCATCTATGATAATGAACTGAGAGGAACCCTAGATGATTTCAGGATGGGTTCCAGTCAACCATGTTTCAAGCTTTCAGGATGGAAAGACCAACCCTGCGATTGGAGGGTTTGAGCTTTGAGCCACATGACAGCCTGACCTTGAAGAAGGGGAAGAAGCTAGAGATTAAGTTCAGTGTGACCAATGATTCAATCAATCATTCAAACATGTCTCCATAATAAACCTTGAGAAGCCTCTGGACACTGGTGGTCAGGTGAGCTTCCTGGTTGTTGATGCATCCTAAGGATATGGAATCTTCATATTTGGGATCCTCTTGGACTTTGTGCTATGCGTTTCTTCATTTGACTGGCCAAAGCTAAAATCATTGATGTGTAGGGCATTTTCCTGAGTTCTATGAGTTGGTTTGGCAACTTAATGAAACTTAAGCAGATAGTGGGAACCCCCACATCCACAATCATTTGGTCACAAGTGTTGGTGGTCTGAGGATGCTGGAGCCTGCATCTTGGGTCTGAGGAGAGGGGTGTCTTGTGGACTGTGCCTGCAACCTGTGAAGACTATATTGACTGCAGAATTTGCATTGCAAAATGGGCTGATCCTTTAGGCACAGCAGGGGAGAAAGAAGATTGATGACCACAAGCGACACACAAATAACACTAACTTTGGAGTTTCTCAAACCAGGGTGTGAATCCATTTCTGACACACCTTTAGCAAGATAGGATAGTCCCCTCCCGGGCTCTCTCCTGCTTCCTATGGAGCTGCAAAATGGCTCTTCATTCAAACCATCAGCAACAATTGACCCCATTCACACAGTGCAGGGCAAGTTAGGGGCTCCAGCCCTGGCATGCCCAGAGCCCTCAGCCGTGGAGGAGCTTATATTTTGTAGGCGGGAGGAAGAAAGTGGTTGAGTTTCAGGGGAGGAGTTAGAGAAGGGCAAGCTTGGGGGCTTGGGGTCACCTTCCCTGTGTTGGCTTCCATGGTGGTCCTGACTGCTGTGCTCCTTGCTGCTGCCTCTCTGGTACCTGCACAGCTTCTCCGATGGTGGGAGCAGCAACATGGGTGCGCTACCCACTGCTCCTCCGCTGTCACTAATGAGTCAATATTTCTTTCTCTATTAATAAATCACTCCTTAAAAATGACAGTACGAGATGCATACCTACTCACTCAATTGCCATATGGAACACGATTTCTTTAAAAAATGGTCTTGGTTTTCTCAGTTGCTATTTGGATAAGCCCAAGATTTGTTTTCTGCAGGAAGGCCTTGTTTGCCCTGGATGAGGCTTCCAGGCACTCAGGCTGCCCTTGGTGCACAGCCTGGATGTGAGAAGCCTTCTGGTGCTTTCTTGCAAATGTTGGCATTTCCAGGGTGTCTCTTTCTATTTGGCTAATGATGATTTATTTGTTTTACCAAATAGAGTGAAGACCTCCCCTGAAAGCAAAGCCTTCACCTATCTCCCCCTTTTCTGGCTTTTCCTCTTGTAGGTCAGAAACAAAGAAAGAATATGACTGGGTGTCTTGTCCCCAAGTGCAAGAAAATTTACAGTCATGTACCGCGTAGGATGTTTTGGGTCAACAATGGACCACATATAGGATAGCAGTCACACAAGATTATATCATCTAGTGACATCAAATGTGTGTAAGTGTGCTATACAGTGTTCACATGAGGATGAAACCACCTCGAGATGTATTCCTCCTGTCATTGAGTGACACTCGACTATACTCCTAAAGAGAAAGGCCATACAGGCACTTATCTTCTCAATTCACTTTCCCTGTCTTTGACCACATCGATCACACTGCAGCACTGCCCCGGTAATCTCTGTGGTCTATTTTCTCAGACTCATCTGTTTTTAATCAACACCAAATCTTTTTGCTTTTCTTGAGCTTATTAAGCATACTGGATGTCAGTGGCTGGATTTTTCAAAACAATGTGATAAATGAGGTCTCCCATCATCCTCCACTGGGATTACCCTTTCGCAAAAAGTGGTCCTTGCCTAAGGTCACATCCCCAATGGAGGTTAGCTCATGTCCAGTGACTGGCCAACAGAAGGTCATAAGGCCTGTCCTTTCATCCCAACTGGGACAATTCCACTGAGCTGCCCCAGACCCGGAGCTCCATAGCTCCATGTGGCATGGACTGTGTCATAGCCTAGCTTTTCCCCTGCCAGATCCTGCCTCTCCCGCTTCCAGGTGCATCTTGTGAGAGTCCTTGTCTGCATACTTCTTCCATCCAGGCCTCCATGCAGGGTCTGCCTCCTGGGCGCCCTGCTGAGATTCTGGCCTGTGGACTACCTTCTGGACTTGAGTCAGTTCACCCTCCTTACCCATTAACCTACCAAGACCAAATGCTCCTCTTTTTAAAGATGACAGAATTCAACTTTTAATGAATAAGATGCACTTAAGCCTTGGTTCAAGAGAGTCTTGCTTCAACTTTGTTCAAAAAGGTGTCACTCTGAGATTGAGGACAAATTTAAAGAAAGTGACTTGAGTTGAAAATTCCCATTGGTTCCTTGTTTTCTGTATGATAACAGGATAAGAACCAAACTTTCTTTAGCATGAGAATTAAAAGGCCCTTTGGAATGTCCCTCCACGTGTTCTTCCCAGTCCCTGTCTCCCGCTCTTGACCCACAAAGTGCCCAGCCCCAGGGCTGCTCTTTCTACCCTCAACACAGCATGCCACTGCATTTCTCTGTGCCTGACCACATCTCCCTCTTGCCTGGAGGACCCCAGCTCCCCCCTCTCCTGACCTCTCCTTCTGGTGAGCTCCCAGTCATCCCAGGTATCCTTTAAGGCCCAGTCCACACTCTAAGGCCCCTGGAAATCCCTTCCTGACTGCTCTTGACAAAGTACTCATTTTCTCCCTGAGATTCCAAAAGACTTTGCATATGGATCCTGCAAGATACTGTTATGGATTAAATTTTGTCCCTGCAAAAAGGCACATTGGAGTCCTAAACTCTAGTTCTTGGAACCATGACCTTATCTGGAAATAGGGTCTTTGCAGACTACTCAAGCTCAAATGAAAACTTTAGGGTGGGCTCTAATCCAATATGATTGGTATCCTCAGAAAGGAGGACATTTGGAAACACAGAGACACACACACACAGGGGAGTGCCAGGTAAAGATGTCTGATTTGAGTGACACATTTGCAAACCAAGGAACACCAAAGCCTGCTGGAAAGTCACCAGATGCTAGGAGGCAAGGGAGGGTTCCTTTAAGGTTTCAGAGGAAGCGTGGCTCTGCTGAGGTCTTGCTCTCAGCTTTTGGGCCTCCAGACTGTGAGATGATACATTTTCATTGTTTTTTTTTTTTTAATTTTTAAATTTGTTTTAATTAGTTATACTTGACAGTAGAATGCATTTATGCACTGTGATATATCATAAATAGATGGGATATAATTTCTCATTTTTCAAAGTGTACATGTTGCAGAATCATAATGGTCATGTAGTCATATGTATATATATATATATATAACTATACATATATACATATATATGACTATACATATATAATGTCTGTTTCATTCCACTATCTTTCCCATCCCTACATCCCCTCCCTCCCCTCTCTTCACTTCCTTCTACCTAATCTAAGGTAATGTTATTTTTCTCTAGTGCCCACCCCCCCCCCCCTTATTGTGAATTAGCATCCACATATTAGAGAAAACATTCGGCCTTTGGTTTTGTGGGATTGGCTTATTTCACTTAGCATGATATTCTCCAACTCCAACCATTTACTGGCAAATGCCATAATTTCACCCTCCTTTAAAGCTGAGTAATATTCCATTGAGTATATATGCCATATTTTCTTTATCCATTCATCTGTTGAGGGACATCTAGTTTGGTTCCATAGTCTAGCTATTGTGAATTAAGCTGCTATAAACATTGATGTGGCTGTGTCACTATAGTATGCTGATTTTAAGTCCTTTGGGTATAAACCAAGGAGTGGGATAGCTGGGTCAAAGGAACTGAACAGGCATTTTCATTGTTTTAAACCACCCTTTTGGTGAGACTTTGTTATAGCATCCCTGGGAAACTAACAAAGATATTTTTCAATATGGATCAAAATCTTCACTATTTTGGTTGAACAAAGATTTCTGAACCAACTCAGAAAGCATTAGCCATAAAAGAAAAAAACTGATAAACTGACCTTCATCAAAACTAAAGCTTATGCTCATGAAAATTCACCATTAAAAAAATAAATCAGCTAGTCTCAGACTGGAGAAAATATTCTTAACCCAAATGTTTGACAAAAGATCTTTCCCCAAGGGGTGGGGGTGGGGGGTGAATGAATATATCTCTATGTTTTTTCCACAGTATATATATTATATATGCATTACATATAATATATATTCATTATAAGTTTATATTATATATGTGTGTGTGTGTGTGTGTGTGTATCTTCTTACAAAATCAAAAATAAAAAGATAACCCAATGGAAAAAGAAACAAAAGTCCATGTCTGACCTTCAATTAGACACCATCAGTCATTTTAGTTCTAATTCATAAAAGGTTATGTGTTGCCGCCTGAAGCGATGGCCGCTTGGAGCAACGAAGCCGCGGGAAGAAGTTTAGAGGCAAACTGGAAACAAACAGTTTTTTATTCTGATAACTTTTCTTTCTGGCTTTAACAATGACTAACACGCGCCACACACACCACCAAATGGCGCTGACCCGATCAGCAATCTCGGCCAAGTCACTCGAGATCTCGGGCCAAGTCCCGCAAGATCCCCGGCCAAGTCCCGTGAGACTACGGAAGGCGACAATGCCCAAATCTCCATGGCCCATAGTCAACCGCAATTTAAGCCATCTCCCCAAATAGGGCTCCTACAGTTATGAGAATTTGAAGAAATTGTGCTACCCATCTTAACAGTGATCTTCCAGTGATGCCTTTCCAAGAGATGACAATAAAGATTTAAATGTATTTCCAATTATTGCTAGATGTCGGACTGATATTTTCTGGAGTGTGACACTGGATTAAGACTGGTCAGCCTTATGTGGGTACAGAACATAAAGAGCTTAGTGCAGTGGTTGGCACACAGTAGGTGCGTAATAAATGATAGCTGTTATCATGATGGTAGACGAGAGGAGAAGGGATAAACCTGGCCCAAAGGTCAAGTCAACCTGAAGAGCTGGACTGACTGGCTCAGGAAGTCTGTGACTGAGACCTGGGATGGAGCCTGCATGGGACTCAAGCGTCCCTGACCAGAGTCTCCCAGATTCTGCCTGAGTGAGTGGGAGCTGGTGCCTAGGCAGGAACCCACTAGGAAGGGGCCAAGGGAAGGGGCTGGAGCTGCAGCCGCAGTCACTCAACACCTGCCAAGCTCCAAGGAAGGGCTGCGGCCAGCCTTAGAAAGGGACCCAAGGCTGTTGGCGAGCTGAAGCCAGTACCAGCAGAGGCTGGTGAAGGGTGGTAGATGATAAATGAGCCTGTGGGACAATCAGGCCAGAGTCGCAGCTGATGTGGCTATGCCGGTGGGCTGGAAGGAACAATGGGAAAAAAGCCACTTCCTTCTGCTTGGAGCAAGAGCCATGAAGGGGTTTCAGTCCCAGCACCCCACTCACCCTGGCATCAGCTCCCCTTTTCCCTTCTGTATGTGAGACCAGAAGCAAGTGCAAGGAAGCCGGGGAGGAGGGACAAGAGGCTTCTCCGCGGCTGACTTGAACAGTGCATGAGAGGTGTCCCCCAAAGCCCCCAATAAAAACACTCTGTTAAAGGTAAAACTGTTCTATCAAATATTCAGATTTACTAATACAAGACCAGGTTGGGCTTTTGATGCTAAGCTGAATTTTGGAGGAATGATGGATAAGAAAGATGAGAGAAAGTACCAGGTGGGTTTCATGTATTTCTTCAAATATTTCTGCCTGTTAAAGTAATGACTTTCTAGTTCACTGTGAAGTCAACATGGAGCATGAGCCTCGGCAGGAGGGGTGGGTGATGTGGGTTCTTCAGGGTACAGGTAAAGCAGGTTTTTGCTCATGTGCGGTGGTGGGTCCAGGGCACCCGTTTTACTGTAGTGCTCCACATTTGGCATCAATGAGTCTCAACAGGCATCACTGACATTTGAGGCAAGAAGATTCTTTGTCAGGTGGGACTGTTCTACACCCATAGCTACAGCATACTGAGAGCCACGCCCCAGACCCCAATTGGGGTGACAGTGACAACAATGTGGACATGTAGCTATTCTCTTTGGGCTTTATAACTGGAACCCATTGGTCCATCCATCATTAAATAAGGACTCATTAATTAATTCAGCAAATTAATGAGGAAATGAAGGAAGTGAGAGAGAGGGTACAGGGTGGGTGGCCTTTTTGGAGAAGAGCCTTCCAGACAAAGGATCCAGAAAGCATGGAAGGCCCTGGGTGGGAGGACTTGAAGCTCCAGTGTGCTGGTGCCTTGCAGATACTATGAAGAGGCACAGGGACTGGGGTGGAGACAGCACGGAGGGAACTGATGGGAGGAAAGATCAGGGAGGCTCAGTCAGGCATCAGCAAATGTTTTCTGTAAAGGGCCAGGCAGAAAATATCTTAAGCTCTGTGGGCCACAGGGTATCTGTTGCAAATACCCAACTCTGTTACTGTAGCTCAAAAGCATCCATAGATAATACATGAGTGTGGTCATGTTCCAATAAAACTATTTCAAAAATGAGAGTTACAGGCTGTATTTGGCCTGCAAGACAATGATTGTTCACCCCTGTTGTAAACCAAGGTGAGACCTTGAGGGAAACAGGGAGCCACTGAAGAGTTTAAGGCAGAGCAAGAATATGATCTAAGCTATGCCTTAAACATGTCCCTCTAACTGACCTGTGTTTTAAAAATTCACCACAGCTGCTACCTATAGGGTGGAGCACGGGAGGCTAAGGACAGAGGAGTTAGCAGGCAAATGTGTTATTCCAGACAAGAGATGCTGATGGCTTGGACCAAGAAAGAAGCAATGGAGTGGCTGAAGGGAGTCAGAATCTGGGTGTTTGTGATGGTGGAGCCTGACAGGACTTCCCAATGGACTGGATAGAGTCTGAGAGAATGAAAGAAGTCATAGACAACTCTAAGGCCTGAGACATGATTGACAAAAAGAGTAGAGCAGCAGTTACTGGAAAAGACTGGAGAAGAAGACAGGTGGTGATGTTTGATTCTGCACTTATGAGTTCGACACCTGGTGGAGATGGTGAGCTGGCAGGTGGGGAAGAGAAGGGGAGTCTTGGGAGACTGCAGCCAGAGGTACAAATGCGGCACCACTTAAGTTAGAATCATAGGTTGGGGACTGGAGGAGGTCACCCGAAGAGTGGCAAGGCAACACCCTAGGGTGTCACATGCCTGACAACATCACAGGAAGCCTTGCATTAGGGCACATAGCCTGCAGGTGCCCGGCAGTTGGGAATCCTGGGAAGTGGGGAGAAGTGGTGGACTTGTATCAGCCAAGTTCAACGGTCAGTTCTAACACCAGCTGTGCGTCCTGGTGCAGTGCGTGTGCAAAGTGCTCACACTTAGCTCTGTACATCTGCATGTCCTGTCTGTGCTTGCCTACATACAGAAACCAGTGACAAATACAGTGATCCTGAGAGACAGCTCTAGGGAATTGAAGAATGGGGGACCCCAAAAGATATGCCTATGTCCTAATCTCCAGAACCTCCAGGTGACCTCATTTGGAAAAGGAGTCCATATAAATAGATGTCACTGAGTTAAGAATCTCAAGATGAAGTCATTCTGGAGTGTGTGGCTCCTAACCCCAATGGCAACTGTTCTTATAAAAGACACCCAGGGAGAAAGGAGGGCCATTTGAAGACAGGGACAGAGACTGGAGCAAGGGATACCAGGAGCTATCAGAAGCTGAAGAGGCAGGGAAGGATCTGTTCTAGAGCCCTCAGAGAGACCGAGGCCCCGCTGACACCTTGATTTGGAACTCCTGGCCTCCAGAACTGTAAAGAAACCATTCCTGTGTTTTTGAAGCACCAGGTTTGTGGTAATTTGTCATGGCTACAACAGGAAACTGAGTCAAAGGCCATCTGAGTTCCACAGCCTCAACACACAAGGGATAATTTTTAAAAAGTGATTGAAGAACAAAATAATAAAAGTTAGCATAACATCACTCTGAAAGCATTCAGTTTGAGGTGATAAAAGCCTCTAACAAGGACATTTAGCAATGCAACCACTAGGTTAAAAATAGAAGCAAAAGCATAGACACCTGACTGCTAATTTGTCAATGTCATGAATCTAAGCACACAGATAAACAGAGAGGCCCAGATCTCTGCATGTTTGCCTTGTGCTCGCCTCAGTAGGTGTCTGTGTGGGTGGGTGGCCAGGAGCACTCACAGGAAGTGGGGAGGGGTGCAGAGAGGAGGAGGCCTGTGAGTGTGACTCTTTTTATATTATCCTGAGTATCTGTGTGGTACTGGTTTGTGGCTTCCTGGCTGAGCCTTTTCTCTCCTGTTCCAGTGACGTTCTCACGCTTGGGGGCCTGGCCTTCTGTAATTCCATCTATTCTCATTAGGGTAGGCTTTCTTTTAGGACAGGTAGTCCTCCTCTCCTTTCCTCTTGTACCCCAACCTTACATCCCAAACTTGAGGCCTTGCCCTACCTGCATCTTCAGGAGGGCATCAGGAATGCTCTGGAAACCAAGAACCTGGACCAGTGGTCTGCAGGCCAGACTGCTCCTCCAAACACAGGAGCTGCTGGCCCCATGTCTCTGTCGGCTTGGGCTGCTGAAACAACTTTACCACAGACAGGGCAGCCCAAATAACCCTACTTCTTATAGTTCTGGAGACTGAGAAGTCCAGGATCAAGGTGCCAGTTCTTGGTGAGGGTCCACTTCCTGGCTCACAGACAGCTGCCTTCTTGCTGTGCCCTCACGTGGCTAAGAGAGAGTGTGCTCTGGCCTCTCTTCCTCTTATAAGGGCACTAATCCTGTAATGGGGGCCCCACACTCCTGGTCTTATCTAAATCTAATTACCTCCTCCCTTAGTCTGTTCCTTTTGCTATAACAAAACACCTTAAGAAGGAGAATTATAAACAACAGAGATTTATTGCTCACAGGCCCAGAGGCTGGGAAGTCCAAGATCAACGTACCAGCAATTCAGTGTCTGGTAAGGGTTCCAAGATGGTGCCTTCCTGCTGCATCCTCTCATGGCAGAGAAGGGAAGAGGGTGCTTCCTTCAACCTCTTTATAAGGGCACTAATCTCCTTCATGAGGCCCCACCTTTCAATACTGTCACATTCAGTATTAGGTCCAACGTAGACTTTTTGACCAAGTAGCTCCCAGAGGCCCCCACCTCCAAATGCCATCACCTTAGGGCCAGGGCTTTACCATATAAATTGGAGGGCACAAAACATTCAGTCCATAGCACACTGTGCCATGTTAGGTGGCCGGTTTAAGCTTACAGTGAAGTGGGAGGGGTATCTGATGGTGTCAGGCAAGCACAGGGCACATTTGGGAACTGGACTCTGCCCTCTTCCTGCGCCAGTCAAGCCACACCCAGGGACCACCCCTGCAAAGCAGAGACCCTGCTGTGGTTGGGAGGGATGCATCTGGAAGGACAGGAAGGACACAGAATGGCTTTAGTTCCTGTCCCTCCTGGGGATGCAAATGTGAACTCCCAGTGCAGTGATGCTTCAGGATACAACAAAGATGGATCCCAAATGTGGCTTTTCAGCGTAGCGAAGGTTAGCTGAGGGACAGGGTTAGGCGTGGGGGTCCTGCCTGCAACTCTGAGTCACGCCACATCACCGAGGAATGCCCGCTTTTTGCTTACTGCCCTCCTGAGAGAGAAACAGATGGTCTGATGACAGGGATGCACACACGCAGAGAGTGGGTCTGCTGGTGACAGCCACAGGGAGAAGACACCATGAAACAGGCCAGTCAGTGTGCCAGGCACGGGGAGGACAGAATATGGCACTTAGAAGCAGGTGACCAAACAATTTAACCTCAGATGCATTGTACTTTGGGGACTGGCAGGGGCACTCCTAATGGTTATCCCTGGACATTATGTGTCAACCGGGACTGAGACAAACCAGGACATATGGTGACCCCCCCCCAAAAAAAAGAGAGAATAAGAAGAAAAGGAGAGGGAGAAGAGGAGGGGGGGCGGGCTGCACACATAATCATGATCATGAAAGAGGCGCTTTGTGTGGGCACGTCTGGGTGATGCTCTGCCCGTTGTTTTCAGAATGTCATTTTAGCCCCTTTCCCAGACAACCAAATTAGCACGTTAGAGGAAAATAGAATGATATAGGCCTCTGCTTGCTACAGAGATTCACAGCTCCCAAACAAACACAATTTCCTATTAATATCAAGCCAAAGGGAAGTGGAAATCAAGAAGAGCAAGGTATGTTTTCCATTTGGCACATTGCTGAGTCTCTCCAGCGCCTACCTGGTTTCTGAGGGGTCCTAGGCACCAAGGCCAGGGAGGACTTTCATGGTTTTAATGGAGCCAGCATCCTGAGTCTATTGCATTTGCACAGAAACAAGTTGGGAATAAAGATAACTCTACGCAGTCAGCAAGTACGCACAGAGTAACCGTGTTTTGGAAACATGCTACCGCGGGGGCTGTGCCAGGGTGAATCGCCATTGCTTCTACTTGATCAGATGCAGCTGAGCGGGGGGTGTTGGAATTTCAGGAGTGTTCTTATGGAAGGACATGTGCTTGGCAAATCTGAACATGCTGGCAGCATTTTGAGTACTGGGAGGATGGGGAAAGAAGATATGGAGCTGGATATGAAAAATTGGTTGAAGTCAAAGCCAAGCTAGGGAAGGAAGGCTGTCAGGAAGTAGAGGGAGGGAGGCGCTGTTCCAGGAGAATCTCCATCAAGCATGCCAGGTCTGGGTTCTCTATTGGACATTCCCTGACACCTCTAGTAGGTTCTGAACAGCAAAGCTAGTCCTTGATGTTCAGACCCAAACCTTCTGTGTCATTTGTTCTCTTCAGCCCTGTTTCTTCCTGTCCGAGCTTTGGCCTCAGTTTGTTAGGGTTCATGCTTTGGTATGAGTCAATTTTAGTCTCACCCTTGGCCAGGAAGCCCTGTGAAAGCGGAGAGTGTACCTGTGTTTAGGGGCATTCTGCTGCCCCAGACCATGGCCAACATGGTGCCGGGCATGGGGACCCAAGTCTATTTGTGGAATGGAAGATAGAATTATTCAAGACTCCTCCATGACCTCATTCACAGCCATGGTTTCAACCACCACCTAGAGGCTGATCACACTCGACTGTCTGTGGCCATACTGGTTCCCTCCTCCAGAGTAGCAGCCAACCGTCACTCAGCATTTCCATGTGAAAGTGTTAAAACGGCTTCATTGCACTGAAAGATCTGAAACTGAACGGGTGAACACGTCACTCCCCACCTGGTTTCTCCTCCAGTGTTCCTCATCTTAGTGAATGGGCCCTGTCCACCTGAACCAGGGCTGCCCCTCTCCACACCTCCACATTCCTCATTCCCGCATCTCCCATCCGTCACCAAAGCCTGTCACTTCCGTCTCCTACATCCTCTGGATTACAATTAAATTATATCAGCATCGTCCCACAAGGGATGGAGTAAAGATCAAAACCATTAACATGGGGCTAGGGTTGTGGCTCAGCAGTAGACGCTCGCCTAGCACGTGCAAGGCCCTGGGTTCCATCCTCAGCACCACATAAAATAAATAAATAAATAAACAAACAAATAAATGAAATAAAGGTATTGTGTCCAACTACTACTGAAAATAAATGTTTTTTTAAAACTGTTAGCCGGGCGCGGTGGCGCACGCCTGTAATCCCAGCACTTTGGGAGGCTGAGGCAGGAGGATCGTGAGTTCAAAGCCAGCCTCAGCAATGGTGAGGCACTTAGCAACTCAGTGAGACCCTGTCTCCGAATAAAATACCAAAAAGGGCTGGGGATGTGACCCAGTGGTTGAGTGCCCCTGAGTTCAATCCCCGGTACCACAAAAAAAAAAAAAAAAAAAAAACTGTTAACATGATTTAAGTAGCCAATCTTAAGGGACTCTCAGCCTCCAACCTGCCATATATCTTTTCCCTTTCGGACGGCCACATGTGATACTGCCTCCGCCAGCAACTTCATTTCTCTTGCCTTTTCCTCTTTCCTTCACTTCGTGGTCAGAACTGTAAGATGCTTGTTATTCTCACTGTCTCCACTCTACCATCCATTGCCCCATCTCTCCACTGCAAGTGCTCAGCAAAGACTCACCCATGGCACCTGCTACTGAAGGCAATGGCCCTATTTCTGTCCTCCCCTGACTTGACTTCTCTAAGCACCTGACACTGCTAAATACTCTTCCCTTAAAGCCCCTCTGCCTCTGGCTCCCCTGGCTGTTCTCTCAGTTCTCTTCATCTTTCTTTGACTCTTCTTTTCCTTTGTTTGCTTCTCTTTCTTCATCAATCCTCTGGAAATTGATTTCCCCAGGTCTCCTACCTGAAACATTAATGATCCTGCCCTCTGGCCTGGCATCCATTGCATGACGAAGCCCAAACCCTTACCTCTAAGTCCTTTCTCCCTCGTGAGCTCTGGACCCACGTTTCTGTGGAGGTGCTTCTAAAAACACTCCCGGCACACCACATGTGGAGCAGAAATCTCAAGGCCCTTCCTTTCTCTGCTCCTATCTCAATGAATGGTGCCAGCACCCATTCAGCTGCCCAGGCAAGAGTTTGAGTCATCCTGTCTCCTTCCTTTCTTTCCTTCCCTCCATCCAGTTAATCATCAAATTCTGTTGACTCTGCCTCCTTAGACGCACTCAGATCTGTTGACTTCTCTGTTTCCAGTGACACTCCCTTGGTTCAGGTCCTCCTCATTTCCCTCCCACACAACAGCCACCACTTCCTAACCCACTTCCCATTCACTGGCTTCTTTCTCTAATCCTTGTGTTCTGCTGCCAGGGTTTAGGGAGAAAAGTTCCCTAAATGATTTTCAGAAGATTAGTGGACCAACTTTTAAAAGAGCATTTAGAGCATTTCTTTAGGCCAAGAAGAAACAGCTAGGTAAGAAAACATCACCGCTGTGCCCCTGTCTTAGGGACTCACCGGGCATATTAGCTTATTAAAGGTTCCAAGAAAGCTTACTATAAAAGAATCTGTTTGGAATTGTTTAACCAAGCATCTTCTAAGCTTCCTTGAGCATAAGACCCTTTCTCCAGGGCACTCTCATTAAGATCTTTCAGAACCCCATGTGCTATTTTAAAACACTAATGTGATTTGATCGTCTTACTTCTCAGTTTGAAAATAAGACAGATGAATGGATAAACCCCCAAAAAACACTAACGTGATTTGATCGTCTTACTTCTCAGTTTGAAAATAAGACAGATGAATGGATAAACCCCCAAAAAGACAACTTGAACTTTATTCTCTGGGCAATTAGTGACCCTTGAAGATTTCTGAGCAGGGCAATCACCCAATACCCACCCATGCAACCAATATTGCCAATCATTTGAGACCGCGTTATGCACTAGGTACGGCTCATCTATCTTCTCCAGTCTTACAGCAAGGCTGCAGATGGCCACGGTCCCCAGCGGGGGAGACTGAAGTGCAGATGGGTTAAGCATTTAGACCCAAGCCACACACCACTAAGGGTGGGGAAGCACGTGGCTGGAAGTCCAGGTGGCTTTATGGCCACAGCTGTTTGTAATAAGTAGTGACATTGGAAGGTGACCTTTAGCCTGCAGGAGACACTGGAAGCAGGAAAAATCAGAATGCTTGGATGTGAACTCCTAGAAGGAAATTCCTTCCTCCTGTTGTTGCTGCTCCCTCTCCTTCGTTCCCACACTCCGCCAGAGGATGTCCCCGGAACTGGTAGCCATTCTTCAACTTGAGCCTTACTGCCCTCTCTGTAGGCCTGCTGTTCTTCCTCCCCTTAGGAACCCACCAGGCCACCACACAACTTTAAGAAATTCTCTGTCCCCCTTCTTAAAAACTGGGTGCTGTTCCCCAGTGCCTGCCCAACTACAAATTTCTAACCTGACGTTCTAGGTCTTCATTATCTGCCCTCAACTTTCCACCTGGGTCTTTACTTGAGATACTTTTCTAAATGGATCCCATGATCCCGTGAAGCCATCATTCAGCAGCCTCCCAGCCTCTATCCATGTTGCTCCCTTTGCATCCAGAGTTTCTGCTTGAAATCCCACCTATCTTTCCGGGCCCCTCTCTCTGCTAACTCCATAAAACCTGTCCCAATCTGAACCAATCAGATGTTCTCTGCTTCTCAGCATGAAAGGTCAATGAGGGGCTCTTCACACTTGGAGATCTGGTTAACTTTTGAAAATCAAGCTAGTGAGGCTCACAGTGGACGGCATCAGCTGTGTACAAAAATGACACACCCCAAGGAAGATCCACGAAGTGGACAGTTAAGAAGATAGGAAAGGGTCCTCCTGGAAGAAGGGGGCCAGGGCTCATACTCAGGCACGTTTATGCTCTCATATCAGAAACCATAAGACACATAATCAAGGCCCTAATCAGATCAGCTGCAGGAAACAGAAGGAGTCCACTGAGCAGAACGGACGGTGGTAACTGGCCAACGCAGTGAGCTAATAAATTACGCTCTGCTCTGCTCTGGGGGCACGGTGCACGCCGTAACAGAAGAGGCAGGATGGCGACATGACCGGGCTGCCACAGCACCAACCAAAGGAGCCACTCACGGAGTGGAGAGGCGCTGGCTTTCAGGATACAGGAAGGGTTGACAATACCATGGAGAGGAACGCAGGCAGCTGCCCCAGAGTTGGGTGCCTTTCCTTAGAGTTCCCTGTTTCCTTGTTCAAATCGCAAATCCTCAAGCAGCCTTCCAAGAGCCAATTTTACTTTCCCTTGCATTATCAAGAAGGAATGTTCCGGGCAGATGAAAGATGCGTCCTCACTGAATCCAGCTCAGGGGGCCATTGGAGAATTTAATGAGATCGGGAGTGTACAAAGACAGACCCATTTTTCAATACATGTAAGTGATTAGATCAGCCAGTATATTGGAACTCTGCTTTGGATGACAATGTCATATAGATTTAGTTAAGCTGAACTGACTTCCTGGTGTCTAGACGCCTTGATAAAGGCAGGTCCCTGGATTTGTTAACAGATTTCAGGACCCTGAGTAGGAATGAGCCACTGGGCTGTTGCCTCTGGAAGAAGGGCCTAAAGACGCCCATCTAGCCCAGGGCATCTCTCGCTCATTACCATCTTCTAAATGTTCCAGGAACTCTGTCTTCTAAATGTCCAGCAGACATCTTAGATAGCTTGTTTCAAAAATGTAATCACTTGCCCATGCCTCTAATTCCAATTCCACTGGAGAGTATTTGAGAGGGCTTTTAAGTCCTTTTCAGAGCCCTAAATGTCATAAATACTTAATGAGTTGAAATGAATTGAACAAAGACAAAACAAAAAAATCTGGGGTTCAAACCAAGGCTGCAACATCTGTCTCCCAGGCTCCTATGGAAGTGAGGTGTACACCCCTGGAGAAGAGCTTGGCCACCCCAGCTGAGAACATCTCTCCTGATGCCAACTTCCCTCTGTCAGGCGGTACAGGAGAGCCCACTGGGCTGAAGGAGGGCTGCTCAGCTGTCCAGGAAGTAGAGGGAGGAATGGACAGAGAGCAGAGGCCTCCACACTTACCTGGATCTCTGTCTGCACAGTGCATTTGACCAGTTTGAAGTTCTTCCCAGGGTTGAAGCTGTTGCTGTAGAAGCAGACCTTGAGGATGCGCACATCTTCCTTCTCCACGTCTACCGGTACCACCACCATGGGCTCTGGGGGGCCCTCGGGCCGGCGTAAGGTGCCCACCTTTACTCGGCTCAGGGGCTCGGACACCCCGGACATCCTCTCAGACAGCAGCTAGGACCAGCACATCTCAGTCCTGTGGAGACAACAGATGGACAGTCCTGAAATGAGTACCTAGAGGCCCTCATGCCTTAGCCCCCAGGGTGCAACCCCCAAGCCAATGACATATTCTCTTCCTGAAAACTTTCCTAAAGGCATTCAGAGTTCTTGAATGTTCTTGGGAAGCCACAGCAGGTGGAAGCAGGTTGCATAAACATTCAGGTATAAAATCCCGACTTGGAGCTCCCAAGCATGCCAGCCCTCTCCTCCTCTGGAAGCCCCCTCTCTCTCCCATTTCTCCCCACATACTGGCTCCTAGGCAAGGGGCCCACACTGAGCAAATGCAGCTGTGAGAGGAGGCGGCCACAGCATGGTTCCAAGGCACAGTGGAACAGAAAAAGTAAGAAGTGGGACAGGAGAAAATAGCAGGAAAGAAACAGGGACAAGGTGGAGAAAGCCGAGAAGAGACAGAATTGGAGAATGGACAGCTCGGTGGGAACTGGAACACAGAAGGCAAGAAAGGGGCTGGATGGTGAACCTGGCTGTTGAGTGATGGCCAGTCCATCCCCAGCCTCAGCTGTTAGCCAGAGCTTTCGTGGTAGGAAGCCTGGATCCCACAGGGACTCATCAAATACAGCATACCTCGGTACACAGTGGCCAATTCAAGGGAAGCATTCCCACCCTCTTGCCAGTACGGAAGGGTATTCTGCAGCGTGGGAGGGGCTGAACTATAAAATTAATCCAGTTCTCATGACAGCCCAGCTTAATGCAGATTAAGCTATAGGAATCCTATGAATCTGCAGTTCATCCCAAATTTCAGCAAACTAGTCCTGGCCTCTGGATCCTATGGGACTTCCAAGGGCCTACTTTTTGTAGACTTAAAAACAGGGTGTGTCCAAAGGAAGTGATGGAAATGCTACCTCTGGATTGGTGGGGTCAACATAATAATATTGGGGTTACTGGGAAGCTTTAGAGAACTCTAACTCTGGGTCCTGTCTGCAGAGGGGCCACTGAGGCCTGAACACTCTTATGTTTTAAATCTCTAGGAGTATCCTGACATTCACCTGGGGGTAGCTGAACTCTCATCCTGAAAGCTACCCTTACAGAAAAATATCTCAAAAGATACTATGATTTTGGGGGAAATTTTCTGGACCAGAATTTGGGGGGGGGGGGAAGGGGACGTCAGGGAGAGATGATGGAGTTGGCCATATTAAAAAAAAAAAATGTGGAGTCAAACATTTAAAAAGTGGAATTACAGCCTATGTTTTTTTAAAAAATTGGACATACTGTGCTGGGTACTAATAAAAAAAAAGATTTAAACAGTCAGCAGTCTTAAGGAACCATTTCTTTTTAAAAAGTAAATGTGTACTAGGAAGGTACAAAAGAGATATTGTAATGATAAGGGGAAGAGCAGGGCATGTCCCTCAGCTGAGGGACAGATGGACAAGGGGATGCACCCAGCTCAGAGTTCTCAGGGCAGCCATGTATGCACGTGTTTCTATACCTATCTATACACCTGTCCACCCAGCCATCATGGAAGTGTCCACTCCATCTTCCCAGAGACATCACTGCACACGTCCCGGTGCCAGTGCTCTGCTGTGCCCTGGGCTGGATCTCAGTCCCCTTGACCTGCAACAAGGAATCTAGGGGAGGTCTTTGAGAGGTCACCCCAGGAAATACCACTTGGAGAGTGAGAAATGTGTGACAGGGAAGGCAAGATAGCCACAGAAGAGCTTCTAGTGAGGGATCACTTGAGCAACTTAATTTAATTCTGTTGGGAACCCCGGGAGCCTGACGGAACACAGCCCACCCAGACAGTGAGAGGTGGGGGACATTTGGACTCTGCTTCTTACAGTCATTGTCCCCAGCATTTCCACCTAGTTCTATACAAGGGAGAACTGAGAAATTCCTTAGGCACGAAGATGCAGAGCTGGCAGCTTGGAGTGGAGGGCGAATACTGAAACGGTGAGGCCCGAGGAGATGATGGAAATGCTGCCAGAGGATGTGAAGATGAGGGGGTGTCTTGTCCCTAAAGAGCACATACTCCAAATGGGGATGAGATCGGGTCACTATATATACCTAGGTAAACACTACATGCCCAGCTGGTCCCCGCTTCAGGATCTGCTGTGTCTACTGGGCCTGGGGCCCTGGGCAATTCTGTGTATGAATTAGTCTTCATGAGGAGGATTTATGAGACAGGTGTCAGGAGGAGGAAGTTGAGTGGCATGTGGTGTCTTCCCCAGGGACTAGACAGCACCTGCAGTGTACTGAATTGTGTGCTCCTTTACATTCATGTGCTGAAACCCTAACCCCCAAGGTGATGGCGTGAGGAGGTAGGAACTCTGGGTTACAACATAAGGGTGGACCTTATGAAAGGGATTAGTGAGTGTCCTTTTACAAGGGACCCAAGAAAACTCTGTCACCTTCTTTCTGCCACATGTATCAGCGATGTGCAACCAGAAAGAAGGCCCCCACCAGAACTTGAGCATTCTCACACCTGACCTTGGACTTGCAGCCTCCAGTACTGTGGGAAATAAATGCTTGTTGTTCTAGTCACCTGGTCTATGGTACTTTGTATAATGGCCCAAACTAAGACAGAAATCCTAGGACCCTAACAACGAAAGCCAACAGCCTGGCTTCCCAACGGCCATTGGGAAACCTGTAATGCTGCAATGTCCAGCTGGTGAGAACATGGTCTCAAAGCTGGAAAGAAGGGCACCGTACCCATATCTGCAGCTTATACCACATGGCTCCCAGATAGCCTTAGTGAAGGGGATAGGTGTGTCTGCAGCTTTGGGAGCCCCAAGAGGTGTTATCTCAACCCAGCCAGCATTCTCAACCAAAGGATGATGGCTCGAGTAAGCACACACAAAACACTTCAGTGACTTCCTAAAATATCCTGGTAAGAATGTGAGAGAGAATATTTAGGAATAAAATGTCAGTAGAATTCAAAAGATCTCACTGGTAGGACCTGGGGAAACTCCATCTTCAATGTTATATGTATCTACTGGCAGGTGGAACGTGGAAGCAGAGCGGTGTGGGACAGTTAGAAAGAAGTCCATGCCTAGGACAGGCCAGGGAAAAGTCTGAGGGGACGGGATTAGACCTGCAGGTGCTTCTGCGCCTAAGCTGCTACAGCCAATGGTACAAGAGATAGAGCTTTTAAACAGGATGAAAAGGACACAAGAATGTGGAGCAACAGGAACTCTCCTTTACGGCTGGTGGGAATGCAGAATGATGCTGCCATTTTGGAAGACAGCTTCCCAGTTTCCTACAAAATTAGACATGCTCTTATGATACAATCTATCAATCACACCACTTGGTATTTACTCAAAGGGATTAGAAACATATGTCCATACAAAAACTTACACAGGGATGATTGTAACAGCATTATTCATAACTGCCTCAATGTGGAAGTAACCAAGATGCCCTTCAGTGGGTGAATGAATAAACGGACTGTGGTACATCCATACAATGAAATAGAAAAACTAAAAAGAAATGAGTTGGCGAGCCACAAAATACATGGAAGAAACTTAAATATATATTTTTGAGTTAAAAAAAAGTCTATCTGAAAAAGCTACATGGTATAATTCCAACTGTATGGCCTTGAAGAAAAGGTAAAAATATAAAGACAGTAAAAAAATCAATGGTTTCCAGGGTTAGGGGCAAGGGAGAGATGAATAGGTGGAAAATAGAGACTTTTTAGCAGTGAAACTATTCACTGTGGTATTGTAATGGTGGATACAGGTATTCAAGCTTCTGTCCTAACACATAGGAGATACAGCACCAGGAGTGAGCCCTTGTGTAAACTATGCACTTTGCTTCTTCAAGGGAGCCCCAAACTCTCACCAGTAGATACAGATCTGTAATAAACTCCCTAAACTATCTGAAGCAGAGGACCTGAAAGGAGTTACACAAGGAAGATCTCGGCTACCTGTCCCCGGGGTCTTGGAGAACTCACCCCTCCACACTTAGAGAATCTCCCCACGCTTGCTCTGCCCGAGTTTGGGTCCCGCCTCCCTTTCTGACCAGCTCCAAGACCTGACACCAGTAGCTTAACCGCTCTCCACCTCGTTTTCCCCATCTATAAAATGGGGACAGGACTACCTGCCCTGTTTTCCTTATGAAAAGGTTGTGACAATGAAGTGGAAAACATAAATTGATGTTCATTAACAGCATCCAAAGGAGAGTCACTCTCATCACAGTTACTAGTTGCCTATCTTCCAAAATCTTGCATGTGTTCCTGTTATGGTTTGGATGTGAGGAATCCCAAAAAAAACTCATATGTGATACAATGCAAGAAGGTTTAGAGGAGAAATAATTGGGTGATGAGAAGCTTAACTCAATCAGTAAATTAATTCCCTGAGAGGGATTAACTAAGAGGTAACTGAAGGTGTTCAGGATGTGGCAGGAGGAGGTGGGCATTGGTGGTGTGCCTTTGAGGTATATATTTGTATCTGGTGAGTGGAGTCTCTCTCTGCTTCCTGATCATCATGTGAGCCGCTTCCCTTTGTCACAGTCTTCTGTCATGTTGTTCTGCCTCACATCTACCCCAAAGAATGGAGCTGGCTGTCTATGGACTCAGACCTCTTCTGATACCATGAGCCCCCAAATAAACTTTTCCTCCTCTACAATTGTTCTGGTCAGGTCTTTTAGTCACAACAGTGAAAAAGCTGACTAAAACAATTCCCATATTTTGTTCCTTCTGCCAATAGCTTTCTATAGGGAAAAAAAAATTCTGATTTTTAGCATTTGCCAATTTCCATGGTGTAAATATCCGCCCCCCCATGGCTGATTTCAAGGTACTAACATATATCATTGACTGCTGAGTTAGGTAGAGGTAAGCACAGTCCTCTAGAAGGCTCCAGCTCCTCTTCCTGACAAGAGAACTTGCTTGTTCCTTCAAATTTTGCCTGAATATTTGAATTTCTCATCAATAGCCTGTCTCTGGTTTTCCATAACTGCAGTCTTCTGATCCTCAATTTGTGAGACAAAAGCCCTGTCCCCTTTCTCCAGACCTCCTTCCTGGCTCTCCCAGCCCTGGCTCCTAGTCCTCCCTGTGTCCTGGTCTGCCCCAGATCCACTGAGTGGTGTCAGAGGCGCCTATATGCTGTGGCATTAGCAAAAACCCTGGCCTGGAGCCATCCTGGGCTCCGGCTTGCCTCCCAGCCCCCAGGTCTGCCAAAGTCACAGTCAAAGAATAACAAACACGAGGAAATGGGCTCAGATTAAAACAGGAAAGGTTTTGATTGGCTATAAGAACTTCTTGGCCCTAGTCTGCAAAGGGTACTCAAGGAGGCTGCTGGATCTCTGAGTCCCAAGAAACTTTGGGAAGAAAATAAATTATGCTCTTCCTGAATGGCAGGACATTTACCTGCCTGAAAGAGGGGTGACTGAGGCAGGATTTACGTCCCTTTGAGATGTCACAGGTTGTCATGGTAGCTGGTGCTCCTGGCCTGGGGAAGATGTTAGGGCTACGGGGGTCAAACATTACAGAAAAAGAGATTCTTGCCCTTGAAGACATTGTAGGGTAATGCTACGCCTTGTTGAACATATACTGTGTGCCAGGTAGTTTATATAAATAATCTCTGATTTTTCAGAAAAATTCTGCAGGTAGGTCATGTTCATGTCATTCCCAAGGGAATAAACAGGCCTCAAGTCTTGTCCAGAACACTCAGGTGGTAAGTGGCAGGCCTTGGGCCACCATGCTGCCTGACTTCAAAGTCCACAGCGAGTAATGTCCCAGTGATATGGCATGGAGGCCCCCAGGACACGGGTTTTAAATCCAGGTTTGAATGAGTCAGCTGCGTGAGCCTTCTCCCTGACATCACACCTCCCTTCTCACTAATGCTAATTACCAAATGCTGGCAGTTGGTGACATGTTCTGCTACCACAGTTATGGGTCAATGTCACAGTTCTACCGCTAACTGGCTCTGACACCCGGAGACAAGGTTCCCCAACAGCGGCTGGTAGGTTGATGGTGGCCTTGATGTTTTCACGTGTCTATGGCAAAATGGAAAAAAAATAAGGACCCTGCAGAAAATTCATCATAAAGCTCAATTTGAAGGGCAGTCTTATTCTAATATTATGCTGTCCACCTTTTCCTGGATTCACAATGCTCACTCACTGATGAAAGGATAACAACAGGTTTTGGTAACCTGGGCTGTACATGTCTGCCACTTACCAGCTATGGGTCTGGACAAGGTGACTGACCTCTCTAGCCTTGGCTTCCTTTCTTGGGGCACAAGGCTGAATTCTTCAGAATTTTTCTGGAGAATCAGAGGTTACTTCTGTAAAGTCCCTGGCTCACGCGTTTTTTAAATGCTTATAAATTGGCAGAAGAAAGAACTGGAAATGTACCGCTGAGACCCTTTCTTAAAAGAACACCTGGCCTTGTAAGTGGGGGACCGGGGGTTCACAGCAGCCTCTTCTGTCTCCAGAGCCACCTTCCTCCCTCCACCCGCCACCTAGGAAGGTCACCCCTCCATCCTACCCGGCTCACATGCAGGCCGCTCCTCTGGCCTGAGAACTCAGAGGCATGTTCTATGGAAGGAAGCTCACAGGAGACAGACAGAGCACCAGTCCCTTGGGTCCAGCTTGAAGTCAGAGTGTCACGAGAGGCACGCTTGATTTCCATTCGGTCTGAGTCACTTCCCGTGCCATTTCCCCATCAACACGATGGGGAACACAGGCCTTTCCTATTGCAGAGGCCTGCTGGGCCCAGCCACTTAACTAATTGTGAGTGGTCTTGCAGTGTCAGGGAGCCATTCCTGCGTTCCTGGGCAAGGTTGGGCCCTGCTGGCTCCACGCGGCGCCCCCTCTCTGCCCAAGCCCTTTCAGTCTCCAGTTCCTGCAGAGTGGCATTCTGCTGCCCAGCCCCCCAAGCAACAGCACTGGGCTAAGCCCTTCCCTCCTCTCCAGGCATCCCTCCCCATTACCTCGTGAAGGAAGGAACCAGAAAGCTTGTGATTAGTGCCAGCTATAATTCAGAATAATTCTAAAAGCATTTGTTGAGACTTTACCACGTTTTTGGCTTCCCACACCAGGGCCCATTATCCACCAGGAGTAGTTCTGTTGCCAGCACCTGCCCACCCAGGGGCCAGCTGACTCAGGGCTGGCTCTCTGGAGGGCAGGAGGGGAGCAATGAGACATGTTGCCCTGTTCTTCCTTGTCAAGGGGACCTCTGCTTCCCTCATGAGTTCAAGGCCTTTGGTCCCCTCAGCTGGCCAGATTCAGCTTTCCTCCTGTTTGATCTCTGTGTTCCATTGCTTTCCAGAACCTTCAAAAAATTCACAATCCCATTGCTCTTTATCTGGCAGTTCACGGGTGGCTTTTGGCTGGCCTGCTTTTCTCCTTCTTTCCCCTCTTCCCCTGTGCCCTCTCCTCCCTTCTCTCTCCGTCTCTCCCTAGCCACCTTCTTGTGTCTCAGGAGTCATGCCAGAGCTTGGAAATATGAGGAGAAGCAGAAGAGGGAAGGGGTTTCTGCCTAACAGAGAGACCCTTCCCATTCAGAAGAGAGGGGAAAGATGACACACTCACACACCAGCCACAGTGTGATGTGGCACGAGAGGACCACAGGACGGGGCTCAGCACCAGGCTTTGGGACCTCAGGAAAACATGACCCCGCAAGATGAGGAAACCAAATGACCCAATGTCAGGCTGGGAAAGAGAATAGGTGAGGGGGTCGCTGGGAAATAAGGCTAGAAGATGGCAACATGTTAAGGAATTTGAGCTTCATTCTGTAGAAAAGCAGATTTTTATTTTAAAAATATAAATCTGGCAACAGATGAAGCACCAGCATGAGCTAGGAGATGGCAGAAGCCATTAGGATAAAGGTGGTGCATGTTAGGGGGGGAGGCCTCAATTTGTAGCATTTGCCAATTTCTCTGCTGTAAATTTCTCTGGCCAATTTCAAGCTACAAGAGTAACCTCACAGAAAGCAGAATTGGAGAGAAATGAGCACCATCAGCCCCTGAGAGGTGGTTACAGGCCACCACTGCCAGGACAGTGAGAGAACTCAGGCAAGGAGTGCAGATTTCTTGGTCACTGGCCTCCAGCCACCATCTGACCCTCAATGTCCATCTATCCCTGTAGTGGTCTCATCACCCAGCGCTGCAAGACAGTGATATATAAGAGACACAGAAGCTCCGCAACTCAAGAGGTGCCCCTTCTCCAAGGAGCTTGCTACGGTCCAATCTCCTAGAAGCTGTAATTTTCAAAGCCACACTCTTTGTCATCTCTAACCCCAAACTAAACCCTCCACTTTGAATCATGCTTTCAGCTTTTTCCGCCAAACCCAGAAAAATCTCATTTCCCTCTCCAAGTGGGATTCAGAGTTGGTTGTTGAGCAAGGAAATTTGGTGCTGTGATAAAATCAAGGCTTTGGCTGGATCTTTGACTGAGTTCTTCCCCATTTGCTTGGGAAGTTAAAGAGAAGCCCAGATGATAAACAGGGAAATTCACAAGTGGTGGAATGGTTTCTTCCAAAGACTGCAGATCAAATGTCGATGCTAACCTGAAGGACCGACTGTTGTTCTAAATGCTCCTTATCCGCACCATTTAACTTGGTATTAAGGAGTTTGTGGTCATCAAATGAGAGGCAGCAAGTTGAGCACAGGATTGGGAGAGATTAGGACTCATGTCATGGATCAAAAAGGATTCCTGGGGCTGAGGTTGTGGCTCAGTGGTAGAGCGCTTGCCTTGCACATGTGAAGCACTGGGTTCGATCCTCAGCACCACATAAAAATAAATCAACAGAATAAGGGTGTTTGTCCGTTTACAACTAAAAACTTACAAGTAAATAAATAAGCAAGCAAACAAACAAATAGATAAAGGATTCCTGAAGTCCTCACAAGCTGGCAGGACATTCCTGCTGTAACAAAATGCAACTTATAAAATAGAATAAATGTGGCCTTCTTGAAGGCAAACAGCAACAAAAAGTTCTCCCCAGTTTCTGATGAGGAAGATGTGGTTTGAACAGGATTGGGAGAGATTAGGATTAAAAAACAGGGTTAAAGCTAACTGTAAACTCACTGTTAGTCACTGTGATGTGGTTGCCTAAAACAAAAACGTTAATGCAGTGTTGGGGTTTCTAGAAAACCCCTAAAAGGTGAATAGTAATTCCCCTGGGCTTTACACACTTGGCTCCAGCTCAGCAATGCCCGCTAAGGGCCCAGAGGCTAAATAGTCTGTGTTCTAAGTGTGGAAATTGGATCCTGGGAGCCTGGGGAGCTTGGAGCAGGATGCAGACCCTTGAGACCAAAGGGAGCAGTGAGTCTGGGGAAGGCAGGATGGAGTGCTGATTTCAAATGATGGTTGGGCTGCCATGTTAAAAAAAAAAAAAAAAAAAAAAAAAAAAGTGAATCTGGAATCTGATTCCTTCATCCAGGTTAAAAAAAAAAAAAAAAAAGGTGAATCTGATTCCTTCATCCAGGTCAAGTTTTAAAATAAAATGCAACACATAGAGGAAAGGAGGGAGGAGGATCTTTATATACGCATGCTGTTGTCCCTCAATATCTACAGTGAATTGATTTTAGGACCCCTGCAGATATCAAAATCTAAGGATGCTCAAGTCCCTTATATAAAATGGCATAGTACTAGCATCTAACCTAAGCACATCCTCTGGGTGGCTTATATCTAATATAATGTAGATGCTATGTCAATAGTCACTTTACACTTTATTTGAGGACTAATGACAAGGGGAAAATACTCTGTACATGTTTAGTACAGGTGAAGTTTCCCCCCCACCCAATATTTTCAATCCTGAGTTGGTTGGACGCATGGATGCGGAACCCTCAAACACGGAAGGCCAACTGAATGACAGTTTCCCATTAATGTGTTTGTACCCTTGCTAATTTGCCGACCTCTCCCAAGGCAGATGTCTCTCCCAGTTTAAGGATGAGGAAAAGTGACCCAACCAAGCCAGCCAACCTAGGGCCTCCTTTCTTAAGTGGCAAAACCTGGACCAGAACTCAGATTTCCCATCTTACCCCAAAATCACACAGGGCCTAAGTCTTCAGCTAGCCGTGGCTCTGGGCTCTGTCTCTGTGCCAAAGAAGAGCTCAGAGGAGCCTGCTTTCTAGAATTCTGATAAAATCCAAACTGCTCACTATAAGCTCATCAGCCTGTAGCCACGTAGCCCTGAAAGAAATGTGGGCTTTCAACACTATTAATAGGTGTGACAGTGTCGGATGCATAAAGTTTTATTAAAGCATCTCATAGGATACATTTAACAAACAACCAAAAACAATTGGTGGTTAAAAGAAGACTCAAGTACTTTTTTTTTTTTTTTTTTTTTTAAAACCCAAAAGCACAAACACAGGTCTAACAGCACAGGTGTTGTCCTCCTCATCCATCACCACCGTAGAAGCAACACAAACATCCCTCAAAAAAAGCATCTCCACCTGCCAGCCTCCAATCTGCCACTCGTTGCAAATGCAGTCTACGCCAAAAACTTGCTTCATGTAAACAAACACAAAAACATCCAACCTGACAATGCCCCCGTGTGTACACTGCAGCAATCAGCCTTCATTTTAACATTAGCTGGATAAAACACCAATTTAGATGCCCCGTCAAGTGAATAGGAGGCCACCTGTGTGTGAAAGACTTGGGAAGATTAAAAATAGATGGAAAACCCCCCAGTGGTTAAAATTGCAAATGAAAAAATACTTTAAGGAATCACTAGAAACTCATCAAACAAGCCAAGAGACGTAAAGACAAATAATATTTTTTAAAAACTTACATTTATGGCTTGTGGTGAAACTGGTACAGTTGCCAATGAACTCAGCACTGGCTTCCTGAAGAACAACTTAGTTAAATATAAAATAACTTACACGTTGACATACCCCACAAGGGGTGTGGATCATTTGCATGAAGATGTTCACGACTGTACCACGGATCATAGGGAAATCATGAGAAACCAAACAAAGTGCTCAGGGAAATTCTCAGGGAGAAAGCTAAGCAATATTGATGATGATAAACTATGAAAAGGATGTGGGGAATAGTCGTACATGAAAAGATTTATATAAAAATGTAAAGTGACAGAGAATGGAATTTACATACTTATTATAACTACATAAAACACATCTATATTTAAAACTACATGCAATTAAAAGATCTTAAGTTCTTTTACTGTTATACTGGTTAAATATATTTAAAAAACACGTACAGTCTGTCCCCAAGGATAAAGCTGGCCCCCTTTCCTGTGCATCTGCCTCTAGAGCCTTTTCTTGTGGTCTGGTTTCCTGTGCTCACCATGCAGCCCAGGGTGGCCAATGTTCTTGCCACAAAGCTAGACTGGAGAGCACATATGGCACCTAAAGTTGAAATTTCTGGATCCTATCAAAAAATCAGGTTTGGGGGTAAACAATGCAGAGAGACAGCTCAGTGAAATTTGACAGGAGAGACTGAGACCACAGGAGTGGTCCCTGACTCTAAATAGTCCTCAGGAGCCCAGAGTGTCTTGCAAGGCCTCAAGATTCTTTGCTACACTGTGACCGTGGGTCCCTCTCCAGCCCTCAGACCCTAGCACCCACCCATGACCTTCTTTCACCCCTCTCGGCTGTCAAAGGGCTTATTTCTGAGTAATAACACAGAGCACTCCCCCCGCTCTGCACCAGCCTAGCACTTCACCGGTACCATGAGTCCCTTCTGTCCTAATAACAGCTTAAAAGGTAGGTACTGTTATCCCCCGTCTCATCCATGGGGCAACTGAGGCTGAGCAGGTAACTCCCAAGGTCACACAGCAAGTAGAGAGCAGAAATGTGACTCCGGTGGAGTTGGACAGGGCTCCAGAGGAGGGCACTTTGCTGCCACACCCTGCAGTGATGAAGAGCCTGGCAGTAAGCCAGAGTCCAGGCCTGTCCACCAAGGAGGCCTCACCCCACGGCACGCCCAGAGAAGTGCCCCTGGGGCCTGTGGATTCTAACAGGAGGAAAGTTCCTAAGGGAACTTTCAAGGTCGGTGCTTCCTTCCCCCTACTCACAGGCACAGTGTATCTCTGGGGGAGGTGAGAAATGCATCTCCCAGGCCTGAGCTCCATACAGGAGTGCAGGCCTGTGTGGGTGGGGCCCAGCCATCTCTATTTTTTGATTTAAAAAAAAAACATTTTTTTGACAGTCTCGCTATGTTGTTGCCCAGGCTGACCTTAAACCCCTAGATTCAAGCAATTTTACTGCCTCCCACATGGTGGTACTTTTGCCATGTGCCACCAAGCCTGGTATTGACTTTTTAAATAGTTTTTAATTAAATTTAAACATTTTTTTTTGTGGGGCTGGGTTTGTGGCTCAGCAGCACAGCGCTCGCCTAGCATGGGCACAGCCCGGGTTTGATCCTCAGTACCATGTAAGAATAAACGCATTAGCCGGGCGCGGGTGGCACACGCCTGTAATCCCAGCACTTGGGAGGCTGAAGTAGGAGGATTGAGAATTCAAAGCCAGCCTCAGCAATGGTGAGGCACTTAGCAACTCAGTGAGACCCTGTCTCTAATAAAATACAAAAAAGAGCTGGGGATGTGGCTCAGTGGTCAACTGCCCCTGAGTTCAATCCCTGGTACCAAAAAAAAAAAAAAGAATAAAGGCATTGTATACAACTAAAACAAATATATATTAAATATATATATTAAAATATATATTAAATATATATATTAAATATATAAATATATATTAAATATATAAATATATATATTAAATATTAAAATCTATATATTAAAAAAATTTTTTTGTGGCAGTGGAGTTTGAAACCAAGGGTGCTCAACAACTGAACTATATCCCCAAACTCTTTTTTATTTTATATTTTGAGACAGGGTTTTGCTAAGTTGCTCTTGCCTCAGTCCTCTGAGTAACTGGGGTTACAGGTGTCCACCACCATGCCCAGATTTGTTTTTAAAAATTTTTAGTTGAGGGGCTGGGGATATAGCTCAGTTGGTAGAGTGTTTGCCTTGCATGTACAAGACCCTGGGGTCGATCCCCAGCACCACAAAAAAAAAAAAAAAATTTAGTTGAAATTGTATGTACAATGTGATATCTTGATATACATAGTGAACTGATAATTGCGATAAAGGTTGTTAACATATTCATCTCTCCATATAGTTACTGTGTGTGCATGTGTGTGTAGTGAGAACATGTCAAATCCACTCTCAGCAAATATCCAGTACATAATACAGTGTAATTCATCAATGTGCATTAGACCTCTAGGACTTACTTGTTCTACGTCCTAGAAACTGTCTTCTTTGACAACCATCTCCCTATTTTCCAGGGGGTGATGCTAACACCTGCCCAGTGAAAGTGAGAAGCTGCTGCTCTGGTCCTTGCCTCGCTGGTGAGAACTGAGTTTGAGAGAGATTAAGTGGCGCAGTCTCTCAGCTGGAACTGGGGCCCCCCAGTTCCCAGGTGGCAGACCTCCCATGGCCAGGGTGGTGTCCAACCAGAGCTTTGTGTTGCGACAGATCTTAATGGGTTACGATTTGTAAATGCCTGTGTGTCTCTGGGCCTCTTATTTCAGACTACAGTGGTGGTTTCTATTTTAGTGTCTTCTGGTTACCCAAGCCCTTTATTGGGAAATGGGCAGAGAGAAAAAAAAAAAAAAAAACAGTTAGTTTCAATTGTTCACAGCTCAGAAAATTTGGGGGAACTTTGTTCTTCTAAAACTCCAGCCATGAAAGTTCAAAGCAGAGAGTCTGGGTATAGAGCCAAGAAACCCCCAGCACAAACCTCTTTTCTAGCAACTTTCCCACCACTGCTCAAGCTGCAGTGGTAGTTTTCTTCCCTGATTAGAAAATGAAATAAAAGACAAAGAGAAAAAACCCAATTGACATTCTCCTGAATGCCAACAGTAGGAAGACGACTCTCAGGGTTTTAAGAATTATGGAAGAAAATGATCACATCCACCCAGAGCCAGGCATGAAAACTTAGAGCTGGGGAGAAGGCTGGGCAGGGGAAGAACCAACCCTCAGAGCTGCCTGTGGACCACAATTTTAGTAGCAAGACCCTGAGAATGACAGATAGCTTAGCACTCAAAAAAAAAAAAAAAAAAAAAAAAAAACGTAGAAGCAACATCATGCTTTTGCCATACTACCATCTCACCTGGGTACAGAGCCTCATTCATAATTAAGTAATTAATAAGCAGATGGTTCAATTAAAGTAATTCATATTCAGTTAAAGGAATATGCAAACTCCAAATGTTATATGCGCAGTCACTATATAAATGTACTCCCATGGTGTTATGGTTTAAATATGAAGTGTCCCCCAAAGACTTGTGACTTGGACCCCCAGTAACGTTCAGAGGTGGGATATTTTGGGAGGTGACTGGAACATGAGGGTTCTGACCTCATCAGCGAATTGACTCATTGATAGCTGAATGGATCCTGGGAGGCAGGACCTGGTGGAGGGAGTAGGTCCTTGGCGTCATGTCCTGGGGATGATACCTTGACCCTAGGTCTTGCCCCTTCTCTTCTATATCCGTCAGCTTCCCAGCCGCCATGAGTAGCTTTCCTCTGCTGCAGCCTTGCACCACGATGTCCTAGCGCACTCAGGCCCAAAGCAATGGAGCCAGCAACCTTGGACTGAAACCTCTGAGACTGTGAGCCAAATACATTTTTCCTCCTTCAAGTTGCTTTTCTTGTCACAGCGACGAAAAGCTGACAACATGCATAGTTAAACTGAGTTGTATACTGAGAGGAAATAGAGAAATTAAAACAGTTGTAGTAGAGAGGAAATTAAGATTCCCCCATCAATGCTGGCTTGGTTTCAACAGTGAAGGATCACTTTGGCTATCTCTTTAGATAAATTTGACCCAAGTCTGAAAATAATAAGGGTCCTAGGCCCTACTTCCAGCCCCCAAGCATTTACATTTTCTCTGAAGCCAAGTTGGGGATAGAGTAGTCAGAATCATGGGTTTTATCTGTCAAAGTCATGAATCCAGCTTCCCCCCCCATCGGATGTAAGCTGGTGTTTGGTGTAACGGTCCCCGGCCTTTCTTCCTTCAGCTCTCTTTCATTGAGGTTTCTGAAGAGCACAGGAAGTCAGAAAAAAGAACAGCAACCCACTTCACAGCTCACCACAGTCTAAAGGCTGGAGGGAGAGCAGAGAGCCCAGAGGCTCAGGGGACTGCATGTGGGTCACCTTCTGGGGCAGACAAGGTGGGCGGAGCAAGCAGAGGAAAGTGGGGTGTTGGGCAGGGTTATGCTCACATCCAGGGGTTCAGGAACCCCCAGTTGGAGTAAGTTCTCTTTCTGCTGACTGAGAATTTTCTGGTATGTACACACACACACACACACACACACACACACACAGAGCGTCATGAAAGTGATAAGAGTTTACATTCTTTGGAATCACATCCAACTGACATTCCATAAAGATAACTCAGATAACTTGGGCAAGACATCGCATTTGTACATCTGCTGGAACTCAGTTTTTCTCATCTCAGAATCGAGGGGATTAGGCAAGAGAAGAAAGGTTCGAGGGAGTTTAGGAAAGACAAGATATACAATACTGGGGTATAGATAAGGGGGAAAATTACTAAGATTGCAAGCTCCTTGATAGTGGGAACTAGGGCTTCAAGAGGTTCCAGATCATTTGTTTTACTTCTGTTCTTCACAGATGAGACTGAAGCTGAGATGCTAAGTGACTTCCAAAGGTTCATGTATGCCCCCGTTGGCTGCTGGGGACCATGTGAGCCCTAGGGGCTGACTGTACACATGGCCCTAGGTACAGAGTTAAACAGAAGAGGGATGTTTTCCAGAAGTTTCTCCACGGCATCCAACATCTCTCTACCCTGCCCTGCCCTCCATGGACTGCCCCGTTGGGAAAGGCTTCTTCTTCCAATGAGCCCACCTGCCCAGGCCCTGAGTCTTCATCTAACAGCGGCCTCAGTACAAATGCTCTCCCTCTCATGCATTGCATGTGATAGCTTCCCAAGCACCAGCTTCCTCCTCCCTCCCCTCTCTGGAGGTGATGTTGCCCCCTTCATAGGGAGGAGGCACCGGCTCAGAAAGGGCTAAGGCCTACACTCACCTGGAGCAAGAAACTGAGTGAGAAGAAGCCTCCCAGGCTCTGCTGAGGGAGGGACTCCAGATAAGGAAAGTTCCACCATTCTGGGCATGGAGTAAACTCATCTGTCCTGGCCCAGTCAGATCATCTGGGACAGACCCTGGTACCTCCCTGAATCTCAGGGTGCTTGTCCACTGAGGTTGGGCATGTGAAACTGTCTTTCCTAGGACTGTTGTGAAGATTAGCAATACTAACATATATAAGACCCTTATTTGTAAACGACAAGTCTCCAATGCCAGGAGATGGTCATGTTCACAGATCCTCCAAGTTCCTCGGGTTCCTTGAAGCATCTGCATAAATGCTTTGGATGGAGGGACCCATCTTGTTGGAAACAGCCCGTCCATTCCACTGCTGGACCATTTTCAGTACCAGAGAGGTCGTCATGACAACGTGCTGGAGGAATTTTCTACAACTTCTAGCAAGGCGCCAGCTCTGCCCTGGAGTGCCAGGTTATGCACCTCACCCCCCTTGCCTTGGCTTTGCACGACCCGTCTCTAGTTCTAAGCACAAAACTATAGAAAACACAAGGGCTTGGGGGTTCACAGATCTTTCTGTAGTGGGACCATCTGCTATTCATACACATTTCAGTCCCAACCTCAAGATACCTGTAGGAATCAGTTTCAATGGGATCTGGTGACACCAGTGATGGCAGCTAGAAGCTTTGAAAGGTTACTCCCAGGAGGAACAAGGAAGACGGCCATGCCTGGTGGCCCTGCCCACATCTGCCCAGCCTGAACCTGTCCTGTGGTTCCCTCCTCTCTTGGTCTAGGTCTTGGGATTTGGGAGCTCACTGAGCCTTGAAGATCACATGCCCTGAGCCTTCTCCTTGGCCTTGCAGCCCCGACGTGTGGCTCCTGTCTGATGCTCGGTCCACTCTGAACTCTGGTCCCTGTTCATCCTCGAGCTGAGGTGGCAACCACAGTCCTCCTCATCCCCAGAGCACCAGCTGAGCCGACTAACCTCCCACTCTGTGTTCTATTCTCGGCTGTCAACATCGCCATCATTTGTCAAGTGTCTAATTGCCTGGCTGTGTGCCAGGTGAGGGGAAGGAAGATCCAGAACACAGGCTTCCCTGCTCACCGCCGCAGCCCACGGCCCTTCTGGGAAAAAACAGGTCATCTGGGCAAATCCCAGACCAGATGTGAATGTGAATAGTGCCCATCTTACGTACAGTGGGCGTCCCCTGTTCATGGCTGTGGCAGGGCAGAGGAAGAGCAGAGCCCCGGGGGTTCTGCTTCTCAGCCCATGGGGGCCTAGTAGCTTGGGAACCTTCCAGCACGGCTTCCTCTGTGCAGCCCTCTGCTGTCTGTGGTTCAGTGGTAATAATTTGCCCACGTAGACTAGCCCAGACCAAAGGGGTCTCAGAGATCATCTGGTCTGGTGGTTTCTAGAATTCAGATGCTTCTTGGAGAAAATCATTAGAAACACAGAGCTACCCCAGACCTACTGGTCAGAATGAATGGGTGGGGACAAGGATCCTCATTTCAGCAGAAGCAGTTGGTTCAGGACACAGCTGTGACTGGATCGGGGCCTCATCCCAGGCTGCATCTGGGCTCTGAGACCTGGGTTCTAAGAATTCCCTGTGTGGCCAGCCAGGTTTGGAGTGGGGACAGCCTCACAAGTCTGACAGGGTCTGCCCTACTGCCCTACCTTCCTATTGCCCCCATCTTCCTACTGCCCCAGGGAGCTACCATACTGCCAGCGGGAGGCACTTCCGAGCCCCTGTATCCCAGTGTCCATGCATGCCCACAACTGAGGACCCCAGGCCTGCTCCCTCCAGCGCCTTCCAACCTCGCATCATGCTGGGAAAGCCTTGAGCTCCAGGCTCTTTAATTAGCCATGAGACTTTGAACAGAGTAGTTCAACCCTTTGGGCTCAGGTCTCTTTGAAGAAGAAGGAAGGCTGGACTCTCAGGTCACTTATGGCTCAATATCCACATGCCCTAAGCACCCCAGCCAGGTAACAGACAACTGGGGACAACCCCTGTTCCCCAGAGCCTGCTGAAACCATCCACTCCAGCCAATCCTAACCTACTCACCCTGCCGTACCTGTTCTTTCCCATGGAAACCACAATAGAAGCTCCTTCAGCCTCCTGACCCGCACAGTGTCCCTGCATGGCCCACTGTGGCTCCTACTTCTAGGGATCTGTGAGTTTAGACTACAGTTGTGTCTGCACATGCCAGTCTTGTAGCACCGGATTAAAAGTAACCCTAGCTACCCTGGGCTTATATGCAGTCTGCTTTGGGGTTCCAAATACCTTCCAGTTTACCTCTTGTATGCTGTGCAAAATTTTCAGAGTTTATGCATGCATGAAACAAGTTTGGAACCCCACACCCAGCAGCAGCCTGCAGGCCAACAATGAAGCCCTCTCTGCAGCCCCTGCTGCCCTTCAGTCTGGCACTTCACAGCCTTATGACCCAGCCTTTCCACTTCCAGCACAAACCTGCCTTCTCTTAGCTGGTGGGTGGACATCTGTCCTCTCCGATCCCTTTTCAACGTGACATTCCTTCAAATCTTTAAAAGCAGCAGCCCTGAGCTCCCTGGAGGATTTTCCTCTCCCGTGTCACACTCCCTGTTCCCTCAGGTGCTCAGAAGTGAGGTGGCATGATTTGCACTATTCTGTAGCTCTAGAAGATTTGATCCCAAGGCCCATCTGTCCTGCTTCTAGTCTGAAGGAGGACAAAAGACACCGTACCTGAAAAGCACCTTTTATGTGTCATGCATGGTACTAAGCAATGCCTATATGCTTTCTTGTGTAATCCACACAACAGCAGAACTTAAAAGCCTTCTCAGGACAGAGATGTGACAGTCCTCTCCAAGGTGTATGCCACTCCTGGACCAGAACACGGTGTAGAAAAGGTGCTCAGAAACATGATGCAGTGAGTTAAATAATGAGCCATTCTTTAAAAACTGATACTGTCAATATCCTCGTATTACAGATGGGGAAATGGATTCTCCAAGAAACTAAATAACCTGCATAAGGTCACAGATTACAGGGCTCAGAGATGGTGGAACTGAGACATGCTCTCAGGTTCACTTGAATTCAGAACCCACATTCTTTCTTCTTTTTTTTTTTTTTAATTTTTTATTGGTTGTGTTTAGTTATCTATCACAGTAGAGTCCATTTTGATATGTAAGTATGGAATATATCTTATTCTAATTAGGACTCTATAGTCTTGTGGATATACAAAATGGTGAAATCCACTGTGGTGTATTTATATATGTCCATAGGAAGGTTATGTCAGATTCATTCCACTGTCTTTCCTTTTTCTATTCCTTCCTCCCTCCCTTCCCTTCATTCTCCTTCATCTAATCTACTAAAGTTCTATTCTTCTCCTCTCCCCTTTATTATTGATTAGCTTCCACACATTCAACCTTGGTTTTGGGGATTGGCTTATTTCACCTAGCATGATAGTCTCCAGATCCACCCATTTAACAGCAAATGTCATGAAGTAATTCTTCTTTATGGCTGAGTAATACTCCATCGTGTATATATGTCAAATTTTCTTTATCCATTCATCTGTTGAAGGGCACCTAGGTTGGCTCCATAGCTTACCTGTTGTGAATTGTGCTCTTATAAACACTGATGTGGCAGTGTCTCTGTAGTATGCTGATTTTAAATCCTTTGGATACATGCTGAGGAGTGGGATAACTGGGTCAAATGGTGGTTCCATTCCTAGTTTTTGGAGGAATCTCCATGCTGCCTTCCAGAGTTGCAGAATCCACATTATTGTCTTGACATCCTCCTCCCAGTGTACATGCAAGAGTCAGTCTGGTTTCCACTGCCTGACCTTGAAATCCACACCTATGATCCTCTTAGGCAGTGGAAATGCCCAGTGTGGGGTCCCTTTGCAGCTCGGGATGCCCTGGCCCACTTCTAGATTGACAGCTCTGCTACAAAGCTATCCACTGATGTTTCTAGAGACTCATTTAGAAATCTAACCACAGTTTCCATCTTTAAAAATAAGACAAAACCAAGAGAGGAAAGCCACTGTCGCCCCTGTTTCTCAGAGTTGCATTCGGTAGCAGAGGAGTCAGGCCACCTGATGATGCTCAGGATGAGAAGCGAGACCACAGAGCCAGAAGAGGCTGACCACTCTGGGGGAGGAAGAAGGGTTTAAGGCCCCATGTCCGGTGTCCAGGACTACCAACCACCTCCTGCTCATTCTGCGTTGCTCTGACGCTGCCTGTGGGGAAAGCCACAAGGCAGGATAGCAGAGAAGGGACAGGGAGGAGTGGAGTTGGGCACAACTCAACAAAGGAAAAGCACATTGAGCACAAGGGCAGGACCCCGGGACCAACGCAGAGGTGAGAGACTCACATGGTCTCCACACGCTGTCAGACCCAGTGGCCGTAGAAGGTGCAAGGAGATGACAGATGACTTGGCCTCGGATGTGGCCACACACAAGTCTACTCCTTTGCTTGTTCATGACCAGAACCTCTCACTCCAGATTCAGGAAAGCGTCCCAAATTCCCCAGTGCTTTCCTGGGAGCCATTTTAGTCCATAAACACACAGGGTAGGGCAAACCAAATCTGTCTGAGACAAACAATAGTCTGGTTTATCTTTCTGTCCCCTAAGGGCATTGGGCTCCCTTTCCAAGGACTTTAGTACAACACAGCTGTGCTGATAAAGACAGAGTGAGGCCCAAGGAAAACCTGTGTGGTCAGGTGTGTTATGGCCCTGTCTGACCTCTCAGGAGCCCAGCATGTCCAGGAGGGGACCTCAGTCGCCGCAATGAAGCAGGAAGAGGTCGGATCAGCTTTTACATTCTTTCATTTAAAACCTTAGTACAAATTGAGCATCTCAGTCTGAAAATCCAGAATCTGAAATGCTCTCAAATCCCAAACTTTTTGAGGACGGACATGACACCACAAATGGAAGATTCCACGTCCAAGTCCACATGACAGGTCACAGTCAAAATGAAGATGCACTCAAACATTGTCTCAGATTACCTTTGGACTATATGTATAAGGTACACATGGAACATAAATCAATTTCACCTGTGCACTTGGGTCCCATCCTCAAGATCTCTCATTATTTATATGTAAACACTCCAAAATATGAAATACTTCTGGTATCCAAGCATTTCAGATAAGGGGTGCTCAACCTGTATATGAATTCTTGTATCACTTGACATGGAGTCTTTGCAGGTAGGAACGCCTGGAGCCTCTGAGCCCAGGACACGGCCTGGCCCTATCAGGGCCCCTATGGTTATAAGACGGTAGAAGAGCTATAGGGCAGGGGGCGTGGAGGATGGGGTATTAGGGCAAGGCCTTTAAGAAGAGGGAAGAGGAGGCTGGAAAACTTTGGGATGAGCAAAAACACAAAGAGGAGATGAGGTTCCTTTCTTCTTTTATCCCCATATCACAGCTCTGTTTATTCTGAGAAGCAACCAGCTGCAGCTCCAAAATAGATATGCTGAGAAACGCCTCTAATGACAGAGAACACTTCTGTAGGAACCCAGCTCGGAACAGCCCTCTTCAAGGGATGGGAGCACAGAGGCCCGGGAGAGGGGAGGTGCTCCTAAAGCTCTTTCTGGGCCCGCCCACCCTTCCCCACTTTCTCCAGCTCAAGGCACTCGTGGTTTATCGTTCCAGAGCTCCAGGGAGCAAAGTCTGGCTTTGCAGTCACTCCCAGGCCCCAGGGAGCCTGGCCAGCTTGTCCCTCACAGGGACGCCTTGGCCACGTGGGACAGGTGATGGCTCCACTGACCTCAATCGCCTTTCCAAGCAACTTTTCTGGGAGCGGGAGAGAAGATGGTTTGTTAAGCCTCTGAGTTGATAGTTTATGTGTGTTGAGTGCACAAGAAATCACAACAGATGGAGTCAAACAGGAGAGGCTTTTTCAAGAGTATTACTTGCTCTAGGGAGAATTGAACTCCAACTACAGAGGAGCAGCTGGGGCAGGGAGAGGGAACCAGGATGGACAGTTACTAAGAGGACTTGGTTGGGCAGCAATGATAGCAAGGTGAACAGGGTTTAGCAGGTCCAGGATGAGGCCTGGTCAAGAAGAGGGCTCCAAGGAGCCTAAGTTCGGTCATGGAGGGTGTCCTCGTCAGTGGACGGGAAGCAGGGAGAGCAGTGTGTTTGGGGACATAGCTCTTCCCCTTCCTCACCCCACATGAGCATCAGCTCTGACCAGTCCCCAGCTGTCATGCACTCACCCTGCAGCTGAGGGAAAGGATGCCCAAGGCTCTGTGGCAGCTGGAAACAAGGGCAACGTAGATTTGGGCCTACCGAAAAGCCGATCCCGTGCCCAGAGCAGGCCCAGTCTGGCCTGCGTCCACAGCAGTCTATGCTCTAGGGGCTGCTTTGTCTCCTGGCTCTTGATGAGGAATCAGAAACCCCGACAGGAGTTCCCCAGCAACACCTTCATGACTTGCAGGGGGCTGATTTAGGGTGACTAGAGGGAGAGAGTGTCTTCTTGGGGGCCCACAGCCTGTCTCCCTATTGAAATTGATACTTGACTGAGTGGACCCAGATGGGAAGGCCCGGACCTTTGCACACCTAGGTTGTTCAGCCCCTCCCCACCCCCAGCAGGTAATGCAAATCCAGGAGCTATCCTGACACAGCACCTGGACTTTTCCTTTAATGGTCTAGAAAATCTGGACATCTAGCTGCCTCCCTGAGTCCATTAAAGAATCTCTCAGGTTGGGGCTGGGCAACTCCCAAAGCCAGAAAGCCACTTGGTTCTGACTCATGGAATAGACGACCGTCAACATTATTTCTAAACAAATCCATTCATGTCAATTTGTGTACATTTGTGTGTGTGTGCGTGCACGTGTGTGCGTGCGCATAAAATTATTAATTGGTGAAAGTCAACATTTAAAATACATCATACTGTCTGCTGCCCTATTTTGGCATTTCTTTTTCTTCTTTTATAACCCAGAGAGCCTCTAAAAATGGAAGTAGTCCAGACCTTTCTAGAACTTTCTGTTCTCAGCACTGTCTACCTCCTCAAATTGAGCCTGCAAATGCCAGGCAAGCAGAGGATGGCCTCTTTCCCCTCCTGTTCTCTCCATTCTGTTCCTTAGGCTGCCTGACTGCTTCCCTTGGTACATATCCCACCCCTGTCCCTGCCCATCAGTGCCTGCTCCTGTCACACACAAACATAAACACCCATGACCTGCTGGGAGCAGAAGCCTCAGGGCAGGTCCTCTCCCAACCTCTATTCTGTGTTCTCGGACATTTCACATGAGACTTCCTGCATTCTCAGGGGACATAGGCTCAGTCACAGGAAATTTGCACATTGCAAAGACTAACCTGCACAGGAGCCCTGCCCAGGAAATACCTGCCTGGGAGTGGGAGGTTAGCTGGTGGGGGGAGAACTCAGTGGACCAGAAGCCATTGCCATGCCCAGATGCCTGCTATGACCCTGGCCTCTGACCCTGCAGGATTTGGGGCAGACCAGGATCTGGCTGGTGGAAAGACTTCCTGGATTCGATTGGGTGAAGGCTGGCCTACCGCCACAAGAACCACCAGCACTCAAATCTGGAAGCTGGACGTTGCTGGGGAGACCGTGCTGTCCACATGGGAGACAAACTAGGTTAGCATAAAAGGAAGTGGAGAGCTATCCATAGCCCTGCCCCACAGAAGGAGCTGGCCGCCCCCGGGGATGAAGAGATAAAGGAGGGGCATGGGAGGGGTGCTGAGGAGGCTGAGGCCAGGGACGCTGAACTAACGCTCAGGTTGGGCATGGGATGGAGTCACTCCAAGCTCTGTGTCACTCCAAGACCTGAGAGCTGTGAGTCACCTCTTAGGTTTTCAGACTTCCTGCCAATCACAGGAAGTACAGTATCAGGTTCCTCATGTCCTATTTGACAAAGAAGCTTGATTGGACCAGGGTATATGTGGCAGAGGCAAGAAGACACAAAAAGGCAGGCCAGCCAGGGCTGACTGCCAGGTTCCAATGTCTCAGTGTCAACGGAAATGCAGAGAAACAAGGCATGATGGCCAGGCATGGTGTATGGTGCATGCCTGTAATCCCAGCAACTCGGGAGGCTGAGGCAAGAAGATTGTAAATTCAAGGCCAACTTCAACAAGGCTTAGTGAAGTCCTAAGCAACTTAGTAAGACTCTGTTTCAATAAAAAAATAAAAAGGAGCCGGGCGCAGTGGCGCACTCCTGTAATCCCAGTGGCTCGGCAGGCTGAGACAAGAGGATCATGAGTTCAAAGCCAGCCTTAGCAACAGTGAGGTGTAAGCAACTCAGTGAGACCCTGTCTCTAAATAAAATACAAAATGGGGCTGGGGATGTGGCTCAGTGGCTGAGTGCCCCTAGGTTCAATCCCTGGTATCCCCCACAAAAAATAAAAATAAAAAAAATAAAAAGGGCTGGGAATGTGGCTCAGTGGTTAAGTGCCCCCCCTTCAATCCTCAGTAACCCCGCCCCTCCCAAGGGAAGAAGAAAAGAAAAGAAAAAGAAACGAGGCATGATGTGTGTGTGTCATTTGGTATCCTTCCTCAGGACTGTAAACATCAAGTCCCTCATCATCTTGCCTCATGTTCAAATCCTGAGGTTTAGTTTGGTGGGAGGAAGGCAGATTACCAACAACTACCCAAGTGGTCCCTATAATCAAGTCATCTCAAGCCTTTCTAGTGTTTAAGCTGTGTGCCTTTTGTGTCTAGGAGGGGACACAGGCTATTGATAATAATAACCTTAAGATAATAAACATTTATTGTATACTTTTAATGTGTTGGTGACAAATATTATTAACACATTTATTTCTCAAAGAAAAGCAAAGAAATAGGTACTATTATTTTCCAGCCACATTGCATATGGGGAAACTGAGTCATGGACAGATTAAAGGAACTCTCTCAACATCACAGAGCTGTGAAATGGCAGACCTGGCTCTTCTGTCCTTACCCAGCACGCAACACCATCTCTGAAGGAGACATATAGCATGTCCTTGTATCATGGAGGAAAGCAAGCAGGGCTTGGGCAGGTCCCTGCTCTTGCTAAATTGTTTCTTCTCCAACAATAGCCACGACCAAAAAGCTGCCAAGGTTAAGTTATGTGTTCTGGTCTCCTGTCTCCTTCTGCCTTCCCTCCCCTGGACTGGGGCTGAACTGCAGAGATTATGATGATAATCAATTCAACAAACATCCTTGAATACCTGCCCAGTGGGTGGACAAGAGAGAATACAAAGACCAGGAAAGAATGATCCAGAAACTGACATGGAGGTGGGCAGACTTTTCCACCAGATAATGGAAAGTACAAGAGAGGTACAGATTACACGGGCGTCAGTGCAAGTGAAAGCAGTTAATCCCACCTCATGGGGAGTGGCCCTGCTTGAGCCCAGCCTTTCAGGGTGGACAGTCTTGTAAAGAAGAGGAGCAGGGTGGCAAAGCTGTTAGCAAAACTCTAAACGAACAGGTACAAAGTGGCAGGGAACTCTGGGGCTTGCTAAGAATTTCCTCAAAGGTGCCAGGGTTTACAAAGGTGATGGTGATTCTGCCCACAGTAAGGCGTGGAATGGATTTGCAGGAAAAGACCCTCAGGGCAGAACCTTGGTGGCCCATGCATTGCTTTTAGCAAGAAGAGAGTCTCACCAAGAATGGGGACAACACTGAAGAGAAAGAAGGGACAGGTGAAGGGAGATTCCCGAGGTGGAATCTACAGGAATCCATAGCTGACTGGAGGAGAAGCATCAGCCAATGAGAGGGACCGAGTTTAGGCCATCCATCAAGTCAGGTCAGAAGCTGGTCTGGAAAGTTCTGTTTGGGCTGGGGCCATCCATAGAAAGGTAGAGAAAGTGGGGAAGTCAAAACCGCTCCCTTCACAAGAGCTCAAGAACTCAAGGCAAAATTCTCTTTGGTCCCTCTAGCCCTGAAGGCAGCATCTTGCTGCCCTCGCCCCATATCTCTGCCTGTCCAGGGCTCCTTTTTTGCAAGTCCACCTAACTGTGCCATCTCTGCCCTGAAGCTTCTCTTCACACCCACAGTAGGATAAGCTCTTGCACCCTTTATGGTACATCTTGCAAACATGTTCACTCTGGGGCTACTGGTTTCTCATAAGCTGGAAGAGTATGGGACCCACTTCCAAGTTGTATTTGGCATAGGACCTGGGGCATCCAGAGGAGGCTGTCATTTACTGGTGAGTGTGGAGCTGAATGGGCCTGGCCCAAGACCCTGTGCTCTGCAGGTGCCCGGGCCCCTCCGTGGATGCCCACGGGATGCACTTCCAGCTCCTGTTGGCAGCTGCTGCATAGACAGAGCATCCTGGGGTCAGACCACAGCTCTACTACTTGTTAGCCATGTCACAAGCTCATTGCCAACTGCTCTGGGCCTGGACTTCTTCCCCTGTAACAAGGTAATAATAATGCAGCTGTTGCAGAGCCATGAGGATCAAAAGCCAGCTGGATGCATGTGGGCTGTATGGAGAGCGCCAGGCCCCAGGACCCTTGGCAGCTTGCAGGCACCCAACTGGTGTTTGCTCTGCGTGCAGGAGCATGTTGGGAGCAGGCGACCATCGGGCTCTCTAATCTTAGCCCTGCAGCGGCCTGGCTATTTCCTCACTTCCTCCTCTGCAGCTCAAGGGAGAGTAATCATGACCCACAGGACGGGGGTGGTGAAACGACCGGTTAGAATTCACACGTACATGTCCCAGAGACACTAAGTGACCATACCCGCTCAGCACGGGGCACACATTTCTGGGGCTTCAGCCAAGAACCATCGCATAACCCAACCCAGATATAGGACTGGGTGACACCTTGGGCCTCTGCCTCACTCCAAGGAGGAAGTCTGTGATGGGAAAGGCAGGGGTTGGTCACAGAGCTCTGTGGGGTTGAAAGAGGGGCCAGGCTAGATCCCAATCAGAGTCACAGAGGCTCTGAGCAGAGAGGGCTGTCAGAGGTCACCCTGGCCAACTCGAGCCCAGCACAAACAGGCATTCCCTCTCGGCCTGAATTCTTTTAGTGAAAAAGGGGACTCACTACCTCAACATTTCTGCAGCCTCTTCCATGGCTCCAAGATCTAATGTTTAGGAAGCTTTCCTTAGAAAGCCCAACGCACTTCTCCGTAACTTTCTGGGTCTGCCTTGTGGACAAATGCTGGCCACCTAGGCTGTGAGAAAACAGCTCATGTGCCTTTCCATTTTTTTTTCAATCTAAGCTGCCTCGAACCCTTCAAACAGTTCTCGCAAAGTGTCCTCCTCAGGTCCTTCACCGTCACTGACACTGCCCCAGAGCCTTTCCAGTGGGTTCAAGAGGATCCTTCAGAACTGGCCCAAGAGCCACAGCCTGACAGCAGGAGCTGGCCCCCATCCTGCCCCCCACCTGACTCAGGGCCTTCAGCCAGTAACAGGCACTGAGCCTTCTCCCATTGTCCACTGTGAGCAGGGCCGGAGTCGATGCCATCACAGGAGAAACATAAGAATTCCCAGCCCACCCTGGCCATGTGGGCATCTCAGGTACCCTTTGCCACCAAGAATTGGGGCAGTGCTCCTGATCCACGACACTGCAGAACGCACAGAACCTCACTATTTTCCAGGGCCGCGTGTGGGACTGGCTGACACTCTCTCACTCTGGTCTGCTAAGTTCCTTGGAGAGATGGCCAGTAGGGGACTTGGAGGGTGGGTCCCCTCTGTCCCTCAGTGTGGGGCAGGCTGCTGCAAAGGGCTTTGGGCTAGGACACAGGGTTGCAGGGAAGCATGGGTGGGGAAATAGTGCTGGGAATGGGTGGGGCGGGGCTTGGTCTGCCAAAGACCCCAGGTGTCAGGGAAGAGGGGCGGGTGGGAACAGGTGCCAAGGACAGGACGAACAGGCTGACAGATCCCTAGGAGGATGCGACCGTCCAGCCCTGCTCAGTCAGGCCAGGGGAGTAGTGGGAATGGAGGACACTGCCATCTGTCTGCGTTTCTCCAGCGTCAGGCAATGACACATACCTGCCATGCTGGCGGGGAGCTGCCCGTGAATCACACCCCGGAAGTGGAGCGGGAGAGGGCTGGCTCGGGGGCGGGGCGGGGCGGGGCGTGGAGCCCCACGAGGCGCAGGGTCCTGGCCTCGCCAGGGGCTCTGGCTTCCACTCAGGTTCCTGCCTCCAGGGTGACAAACTGGGTCAGCAAAATGATCAGAGGCTCAGGGCCAGACCTGGATCAGGACAGGCTGCTGGGGACTGGTCAGCGATTTGTAGGCATAAAAGGACGTTCCAAGTGAGATCCAGGCTGCCCCTCCCATCTCGCAGACCTGGCCAGGTTAGTAAACCCTGGACCTGCTCAGCGTGGGCCTTCGGAACACACAGACTGCATTTGCCTGACACGATGGGTAGGGTGAGGCAGCAGGGGCTGTCCCGCTCCAGGCCAATCAATCCAGGTGCCAAGGCCCAGGGAGGAGGTACCACTGGGAGCCCTGAAAATGCAGGGTGCTGAGAGAAAGGGTCCTTCCAGCCTTTGTACAGCCTCCCAATTTTACAGAGAAGGTGGGTGCCCATGAACCCCCACCCACAGTTCCACCCCAGTCAGAGGGTGAGCTTACCTCTCCCAGTCCAGGGCTCTCTTGCCTCTAAAATCTCAAACCCTACCTGCCCTTTCCTTCATCACCTCCCCCACAATTAAAAGACCAACAAATTGTATTTAGAGAGTAACTAAGAGTCCTTCTCCCTGCTACCATCTGGAAGAAGAAATCCAGAAATCTAAACCCAGAGGGCAAGGGAAATGGAGTCTTAACTCCTGCACCCCACCCAGTTTGTCAAGACACAGCAGGTGCAGCCCGCGGGGTTGCACATCTCTGTTTCTTAACCCAGCACAGGCGAGCTGTGTCATTGCTTCATAGTGTTCGGGCCTCGTGCTGGGGAAGGCCTGCCCCCTCGCTGGTCCTGCCCCTCAGGATTTAATCACCCTGGCTTCTTCTACCTGATCAGCGAGCAGGTTAGCTCCCAGGTAAAGGTGGGAGGGCTGGGAGGAGGAAGGGCCCTGTAACTTAGCACTCCTTACCTGTCCTGGCCTCTGTGGCCTCTCCCTGCCTCTTTCCTGACCTCTGGCCAGTCCAGGTCTCCCTCAGAGCATGTACCGTCCTGGAAGCTGCAGATTCCCAGAGCTGCAGATTCATATTTATTTAGGCTGCTGGAGTCAATTCTGTGTGCCCGTCCGGATGAGGGGTTCTCTTGCCTCATTACTGCAGCCCCGGGACATAGCTCCCTCAGTGACATTAGCTGCCTGCATTAATGAAAGTGAACTTCCACCCATGACGTGTAGGCCTGTGTGGGTTACAGTGGCTCTGACAGATGGGCCCAATGCAGACTGGGCCCCTCCCCTCCAAATGCATGGATGCTGGGAAAAAAACTCTCAGTCACAACCAAGGGGCACCAAGGAAATCTCCAGGTATCAGAAATGACACTCAAATTCAGAGCAGTGGGTGAGCAATAAAGCTGGAGAGGTCCCAAGGGTATCAGAGGATCATCCCCAGGAGCTGGGGCTGGGGACTCATGTTCATGCAGAGTGGTGACATCAGACTTCAGATCTCTGTGAGGCAGGGACAGAACACGGACAACAAACAGCTGCCCTAACTCAAAGATGGGCTCTGGGCACACTGATTGCCCATAGTTCCCCACACACGAGGAGTCCTGACCTCTGTCCAGGCCCCAGTTAAAAAAAGAAAGACAAAAAAAATTAAGAACCAAAGCCTGTGCTGTTCTACTTAGTGCAGTGGGCATTCCAACCCAAGTCATTAAAATAGGAACGAATCTAGAAATGGCGACACATGATTCAGGCAGAGGAACAAGCAAGACTCTGCGGGACATTTCCACAAACAAAAACACGTGAAAGGCTCACTCCCTTCCCCGTTCACAATTATAATCCACACGCAACATCGTCAACCTTGAGGAAGAGGCAGTAGGCACAAACCAGAGTAGAAAATCAAGGACTGGAGCAAACAGAGCAATTTAGGACTAAAAACATAGTATAGGATTTGGAGTGCAGCTCAGTGGTAGAGCACTTGCTAAACTGGGAATTGAGAATGTTAAAAAGAAGGCCACACTCACACACTAGTTGACAACAGCTTAGAAGATGGGGGCGGAACGGCTAGAGTCAAGGTGTCCCCAAGCCATTCCACCTCGAGGAGCAGGAGGATGCAACTAACCAATGTTTAAGCTTTCAATTCAAGTCCATGTTCAAAATTATAAAACCACCAAGAGAACAGAACCAATAAGAGGAGGAAATAATAATAATCAAGCCAATAATAGCAAGAACATGGAAAGGGCAAATATAAAACACAGCTAATAGAAAACGTGAAATAATTCGGTAGGAATGTACTCGATATATGAGAAGTTGTCTTGGTCTATGCTGTGCTGCTGTAACAAAACACCCGACACTGGGAAATTTATAAAAAACAGAGATTTGTTCTCTCCGTTCTGGAGGCTAGGAAGTCCAAAGTCAAGGGCCCACATTTCATGTGAGAGAGGGCAGAGGGCAAATTGGCAAGGTGCACAGGAGCAGCTACTTGAAGCCTCTTTTGAAAAGGCCTTAACCAGGGAGCAGCCCTCATAACCCAATTGCCTCTTAAAGTCACCATCTCTTCATCCTGCCACACTGATGACACCTATATTACAGAGGAGACACATTCAAACGTATCAGAATTTTAAAAATAAATAGATAAAGCTTAAATTTCCCATTAAAATACAAAGATCTTTAGAATTGTTTTTTTTTTTTTTTAATCTGGACTAATTGTGAATTAAATGTGAATTTTACATAAACTATGCCTAAAATCTCAAAACAAAATAGTTGAAATAAGGAGGCAGAAAAATGTAAATCAGACAATTACTAAACAAAAGGAAGTTGACATATAAAATAACCATTGAGCACGGTTATGAGAAATTAAGGAAAAATATACCAAGAAGTTACAATCATAAACTTATACACACCAAAACACAGAGAATTAAAAACTATGATGCAAATGTCAATAGAAAGACAAAGAGAAATCCTCCTTTTCTCCTACACAACTTCATTTGGCCGGAGCTGGGCAGAACGGTGCTGCGTTCGAGTCAACTGAACCTTCCATACTGAGCTATGTCCTCAGCCCTGTGCAACCCTGCTGGAATTCAGACAATTCTGGGCAGTCCGTACAGGAGTGGAGCCCAGAGAGGGCAGGCAAACCTATAGAAAACACACAGTAGCTACCATTCAAGACACAGTGCTAAGTACTAGGTGCAACCTCTCGTGTTGTGAGTCCAAGGAGGTTGGTTTAGTTACTCCAATTGCTATGAGTAACCCCCCTCAAAAAAAAAAAAAAAAAAAAAAAAAAAAAAAAAACTAAGCTTGAAAGATATTAAGGAACTTTTCAGAGGTCACACGAGAGGTGAGCCAGGAAGTCTGCATCCAGACAATCTGATGGGATCTCCATAGGACCAGCTGCCATCCTTCCCTGGCCTGCTCGTCCAACATGCAAAGCGATGCCAGGCACCGGGGGGCCTTTGATGCATACCCGAGGAAGGGGGAGTCCAGCTATCACTCCGCGCCTGTACCTTCCTTTCTGCCAGGGCACCTACTCGGTTATCTCACTCGTCTTGGCTAAGGCTTCCTTTACCCAACAAAGGCTTCTCCTCTCTCCGGCTGGTTTCCTGGCCACTTCCCCTCTGTCATCCAGAGACGGCAAAGGAGAAAGAAAGCCCGGCTCACGACACGTGACACAGCATCAACTGTGTCTCACAAACCCAGCCAACTTCAGGCTGGTGGTTGGGAAATGGTGCCCGGATGTTGGTGCGGGAGAAGGCAGGCACGAGGTGGCCCGAAGCCCTGAGGATCTGGGAGGAAATGAGCTTTCTCTTCCCCTCTGTGGTGGTGGCTAGTTTCACCTCCCTCTCCACACGCCCTTGAGCAGACGTCTGGAAGTGATGGGAAGAAGCTGAGGTGAACACCAACTCCGATGGCCTTGGAACTATTTGGGTGGTGAGGAAAGTCTAGGGGACAGAAGTGTCAGGATTTTTAGCCAGTAGCTGTTTCTTTCTACTTTTCATTTTGAAATAATTATAGACACACAGGAAATTGCACAAATAGCACACAGAGTCCTGTGTACTCATGATCCATCTTCCCCTACTAGTGACATCTTGAACTATAACGTCAAAACCAAGAAATGGATATGGGTATAACACTCTGACCAGACCACAGACCTTATTCCATTTTCACATAGAGTTGTTTGTGTGCATGTATGTGTGTGCATGTATGTGCATGTAGTTCTATGCAGTTTCATCTCACGTGCATACCCATGTAACTGCCACCTCAATCAAGACATGTAACTGCTCCATCACTATGAAAGGACTGCCTTATAGTCATATTCAGCTGCTCATCTCTGAAATTATCATGTGTTCTCTGTCTCCACAGCATTGTCCTTTTAAGAATGCTAGTAAATGGAATCAAACAGCATATAACCTTTCAAGATTGACTTTTATCCACTCCACATAATGCATTTGAGATTTATCTAGGTGGCTATATGTTTCTGTGGTTCCATCCTTTTTTTTATTGCTGAGTAATATTTCACTGAATGGATATACCAGTGACCCATTGAAAGACATGTGGGTTGCTTCCATTTTTAGAAATTTGCTATTGACTGCAGCTCTTCAACAAGAACATCACCTTTTCTGCGAAGTCTTTATGTTAATAACAATCTCCGTGGTCAGACTCAGCTTCCCATATGTGTCCTTCACTCTTACCCTCAACTCTGGTCCAGTACACAGCATGGTCATTGTGAAATTGACAGATTAACAGCAAAGTTACCATCACAGTCATTTTCTAATATAGGCCACCCCTGCCCACCTGCGATCACGACACACTGTTGGAGGCAACATCATCAGTGGGTGGTGGCCATGAGTGGGTGGTCATGTCCTCTAACTTGAGCCACGCTGTGACTGCAATAGAGATGGGGACAACCACGGAATTCTCGGGTGACTGTATTAGAGATAATAATATAATGAATCTCTTAGTATAAAAGTAGAATGACTGAGTCAAAAGTCCTAAACTCTTTTATATTTCTTGATCCACACTTGTTGTCGCCTGAAGCGATGGCCGCTTGGAGCAGCAAAGCCGTGGGAATAAGTTCAGAGGCAGACTGGAAACAAACAAGATCTTTATTTTGTCAGCTTTTCTCTCTGGCTGTAACAACTCTAACACATACCACACACCACCAAACAACCAACAACCAAAATGGCCCCCACCCGCTCTATGCTCGGCCCAAGTCTCTCAAGATCCCAGACCAAATCTCATGAGAGTACAAAAGACGACAGTGTTCAAACATCTCCATGGCCCGAAGTCAACCACAATCATAGCCATCTCCCCAAACAGGGCTCCTACACACACTGACAAGTTGCTTTCCAGAAAGGCAGATGAATTCGTTTCCTACAGTCGGTGTAGCAAATTAACCACAGATTTGGTGGCTTAAAAAACACAAATTTCTCTTACAGTTCTTGAGGTCAGAAATCCTAAGAGTAGGTCATCAGGGTTGCATTCCTACTTGGAGATTGAAGGGACAGGCCAAGGTGGGTTTTCAATGTCACACATAGGCCATATCATACAAAAGTCATCCTTGAGAATCAGGCGTGATTCCGTGGGAATTCGCTGACACTGACACTGGGTTCAGTTCAGCAAAGGTGAAAAAATGAGCAAACGCGTGACCTGGTCTGTGACATCCCACAAAAAGGCCAACATGAGCAAGAGGGCGAGCTCGGTCACCTCTTTCCTCTAGTTGCTGTTGTCAGCCCTTACACTGGCCAGCACAGCAGCACAGAGCTGATTCATCGATGGCTACCGCACGATCTTGTTACCCCATCTTCTTGCAAAGTTTTACTCGGCCCTCAGCAATAACATAGTGTGACCAATTTCCAAGCACTTTCGGTGTCACCGTATGTCCCCATTTGCCAAGTTTGACAGTCCTCCTTACAGTCGTACATACCTGCATCTGTGAATCATGATCTGCTCCACAACCCATCAAAGCTTGCAAATTTATTGCAGGGGCCCTCAATTGCTTCCCTTGCCTGCAACGCCTCCTCCCCTTGCTCCAGAGAATTCCACTCCCTTTCTTGGTGGGAACTCCTCCTCCTCTTGCGCCCACCTCATACCTCTGGTGGAGGCTGTCCATCATGGTAGATCATCTCTTCTACCTCCTCGCTGTGGTCTGGACACAGGATGGGACACACTAACTCAACTAAAGCAAACAGAGTCCCTGTCCCTCCTGGCTGTGAGGATTGCCCCTGAAATGATCTTAGCCAAAATCACCAGAGTTCTTCTCTGGCATTTTAAATGTGGCTTCACTGTGTGAGTGATGGGTGGACGCTTGGACATGGTGAGCAGCCACGTTCCTTGCATATGGCAGAGGCTGTTCTGAAAGAATAAAGTCAATGTGCAGCGAGGGCCAGAGGCTCACGAGACAGAGACTGGGAAGCAGAGGGACAGACCCAGGGGTACTTGACCACATCTAAGTCCCAGGTTCCAGTCCTCTTTGGGTTCAGCTGCTTTTGGATCGTCACTTAATTTGCATGTACAAGCCAGCAGATCCCCCCTTTGGGGTTTCTGACCCCTGCAACCAAGAGTGCTGTGACAGTCAACAGGCAGCGATGCCTCTTGTCTTGCTTCCTTTTCCACAGCAGGCCCGCCACTGCCGGTGCTGAGTCTGCCCTGCTCTTACAGCGCCGTGCACAGCCACACACAGCCAGGTCTAAGGGACGGAAGGGGTTTAAAGAGCTGGCACCCCAGCTGTTCCCCCTCCAGCTGCTGAGCTGTGGGAAATCTCGCCTCTCAAGTGGAATCCCCGTGGAACAGCTCTGCCATGACAGTGTCTCCTGTGGTCTGGTCTGCCATGATGAGCGCATAGAGGGATGTGTCCTGGTGACCCGACTACGGGTGCCTACGTGAGAGAGGGGGACACTCGTGAGTGAAGGAGTTAGGGCACTCAGACTCACAGGTCAGCCCGTGGGGGCACGGTTAGGCCACGCTGGGCCCCTTCCATCCCACAGGGAAGGAGAGGGACAGAAAATGTACTGTAGAGGCCAGGCAATGGGATGTCCTGGCAAGCAGTAGCACTTTCTTGGACAGGGCATGCCAGTCCCCACAGCTAAGGTGACTCACGGGCTCTCCATGGTGGCCCCCTAGCTGTCCCACCAGCCTTGTCATGGGTATCCAACAAAACACAGCTTCCACCATTAACAGTCCTACCAAAGCACAGCTCATAGAAAATCTGCATTATAGGCTGTCTGGGTTTCCCTCCTAGTGGGTACTAAATAAATATTTGTGGAATATTTTTGGATTTATTTAGGAAAAAATGTTTATTTTGCAAAACAAATATTTTTTGAAATTAAGTCCTCTTTAACCCAGGCAGGCAGTCTTGTGAACATGCTGCTTTCCACTTCTGTGTCCTTGAGGTGACTACGGTCCCCGCTAGCTTAGGGGAGGAAGACCCCGTACCTCTTATGTATTTGCTCTTTATTGTTCTTGTTGTAGAAAATGCTACTGTCCTCGTTCTAGAAATCGGCCCCTGGAGTTTAGAAATCGCCCAAATACACAAAAGCTCCTATCCTGGCTGATTCTTGGGGCGAAGGCAGGTTCACAAGCGTGAACTGGCCCAGATGACCCCCTCCCCCTCCCCCCGAAAACATGAAGTGCAACACGCTCTTGCTCCAACAGGTATTTAGAACAGCTGGGAGGCCTATCCTGCCTTTTGTTGTTGTTTTTCACAAGAATACGTTTTGACCCGCACTTGGCCCTCCATGCATCATGCATACACAAGAGACTAGGAATCCTATATATGAGTAGGTGGGTGGAAAAGAGCTTTCTGGCAGCTCACCAAGCTCTGTGTATGATGGGGCTGGGGAGACGCGCTGAAGGTTAGCAATGCTGCAATGGCAGAGGAAGCTTGGTCAGAGGGGAGAGGAGAGGCAGCCCTACCACCGGGCCCTGAGTCACCCAGCCCGGCCCCACAGAGCCACTGCTGTCAACTCCCAGCCCGGAGGAAGTGGAGCCTGAACAGCAGACTGAGTCATATTTATTGAAGAGACCCTGGGAACAAAAGTGTAGACAGGAGCCTGTGCGGGGGACGGCGTTCAAACTGCTTTCAGCACCCCATTAGTGCTGTTTCCCCGCCTTGAGTGGCTGGGCTATGTGGGACGTGGCTGACGAAAATCAGACTTGAGTTCCACCTTCACATGGCCCTTCGGCAGGTGGCTTTAACCCCCTAGAACCAGGTGTGTTTGGAGACTGGCTTCCTACTGACGTTTCACGTTTAACATGGAACCAGTCTATGTTTTATTCAAAAGATAATGTTCCTGAAATTATCCTGGAAATTGTGAAGTGTTGATTATTTAAAGGCTTAAATGGCAAAGAGTCGTTGGCAGCATGATTACGCTGCTATCGTAAAAGATCTTTTTCCAGACTCAGTTCTGTCCTCGGATGGAATCCCGCTGGGACAAGTAGAGGGATGGAAGGTGACGGATTTGGGGGTCCCGACAAGTGCTCCCTCCACACTGCAGCAGAACTTCAGGGACAGTCGCTTGCCTGTGGTCGCACGTTTGTATTTTTGTTTGAAAAGGAAAAGAAATACTTTCAAAATCCCAGATTAACCCTTGCTGAGGTCTCAGGGGCTATTTTCTCACCTGTACATAGGGGATTGGTGGGTAAATGCCAAGGTCTTTTCTAGCTTAACATACTTTGGTTTTACATCTTACTAGTCTGTCTGTCAAGGCAGGATCTAGATCAAATCTGTCTCCTCACAGCTCCACACCAAGTACCTATATCTTCTTTTTATTTGTACCAGGGATTGAATCCAGGAGTGCTTAACTACTGAGCCACATCCATAGCCCTTTTTAAAATATTATATTTAGAGACAGGGTCTCACTGAGTTGCTTAAGGCCTCCCTAAATTGCTAAGGCTGGCTTTGAACTTGTGATCCTCCTGCCTCAGCCTCCAGAGCCTCTGGGATTACAGGTGTGCGCCATCACACCCAGCAGTACCTATATCTTTTAAAAGCTGACTTTATAAGGTGGCTCACAGCTGACCCCTGCATCACACCCACCTTCTTTAACTTTACTATGAAGAAGGAGTTCCTGGCTTTATAGAAGAAGGCTCTGTGCCTCTCTCCTGCCCCAGAAGTCATGGGTTGGAGGATAGGTGGTAGCCAAGTCCCTGACTGAAGTTACACCCCTCTTCCCAAGGGCTTTGAAATAGGTCTTTCAGGCAAAATCAGAGCCTTGAGAGTGTCTGACATCTCCCATCTTACCTGTTAGCATTCTCTGTCACAAGAAAACCATCCAGAAAAGAAAGTCCAATGTCTCTGGGATGTTGTTCATCCCTGGCCAGACTCCTAACCTTTAATATTCAGCAACATCCACATTCTGTTTATTTCTTATGCCTTCATTTGACTTCACATAAATCACTTGCTTTAATACCTCCGGCTCCAAGTATTGGTCATTTGTGAATTCAGATTTTGGTGGAACAAAGGCAGGTCACTTCTAAACTCTTAACTACCCAGCAAGTACCCATGCCATAAACTCCAAACACTTTGCTATCTTGCCTTGGGCATGTTCCGACTCATTTGTTTTTCTTATTGCAAAGACAGAACAATGCACAGTCCCAAGTCAGAATGAAGAAGAAGAAGCCTCTAGCCAGTGTCTGGACTGAGGTTTTGACTAGGTGATAACCAGTCACCTTGGTCATGGGACCCCAGGGAGCAAGAGTGGAAGTGTTGCTGCAATCTATTGTGACGGCCACAGGACAAATGAAGGATTTGGTTTACCCACTGAGGGCTTTGGAGGGCCAGTGACTGTCATCTTTCAGCTTGCAAAAAGTTGAGATAAGTTTAAGGAGACTTTAGGAATTTTGGAAACTTTCTCTGTTATACAGATACAAAAATAGGATCATATTTGTTCAAGAAAATTCTTCTAAAATTTGTAAACATCTTGAAATGTGTGGAGGACATTGGTGCATACCATCTTCTTTGAGCCTTACAGCCACTCACTGTATTTGACAAGTCAGGGGCTCATAGCCCCATTCCAAGCCAATGAAAGGAACCTCTGGGGCATTGAGTGTGGGACCCAAGATCAGAGGTGCTACATAGCAGAGCTGAGCATTGTGGCCATGGCACTGAACTTGCTCCTGAGCATCCAACCAGAAACCTAGCCTTAGCTTGAGGGAGGGAAGACATGAAGGGAAGAATGGGGAAGTAGAGATGGAAGGAAGGGAAAGGAATATTTTAGAAGTTTGCCAACTGAAAAAAAAATCCACCAACTGCATGCCATGTATTTTGCTGAGTTTGTTCTATTATTTCATTTAATACTCATGATAGCCCTGTGAGGAAAAGATTTTAATTCCCTTAGAATATTAAGATTTAAGTTAAAGAAACATAGCCTAAATTACATAGTCAAAGGGGGAATAAAGAAAAAGATCTGGGTTTGGAACACACATCTTCAGACTCAGACTCTCTGCCTTTCTATATTGTTTCACACCATGGATACCCAGGTATCCCCAGTGAAGTCTCCAGTTTTTAATCATGATACCAATGAGAGCAGGAGGTGGGGGGCCTCACCTCCCTTTGTATGGTGTCTGGCCCAAAGACTGGGGGCTGGGATGCACATGAATTGAGGGAAAGGGAAGGGGAAGGACATGCCTGAACCAGGAAGTTGGTGCTGTCCAGCATCACAGAGAAGCATCCAAAAGGCAGACACTGAGCACTGGGAGAGCAAGAGAGCCACCAGGCAGGGGCCAGGGTAGTGCCAGAGCACAGAGAGACCCCTTCCACATGGAAGAGACATTGGGGAACAAGGCGGCTGGGGGTGGTGGGACAAAGGCTTGGTGCAGGGCAGGGCTGCGTGGGAGCAGAGAGGATTCTGCAAGCCGCCCTGCCCGCATCACAAGCATCCTGAGAACAAGTGCAAGCAGAGAGATCCGGCCCTTCAAGAACCACCTACCCAGCCGCCCCCACAAAGATATTACCCAATGCCAAGTAAAAGCCAAACAGCAACCAATTCAGGCCCCCGGATGATGAGCACTATCTCTGGAGCATAATGCTGGCCACCTCTGACAGTTACCTTCCTCTAGCTGCAGAGAGAAACCAGGGAACTGTTTGTATTGTCTGCGGTGCTCCAAGTACAATGCTGGGAGGTGTGATCACACTTCCCTTACTGGTTGCTAAGCACATTGTTACTAGGCAACAGCACTGAGATGATGCACAAGGCTGAAGTTCTAGGAGGTGTGCATGTCGGATGCATGCTGGGGAGGAGCAGGAAAGTGAAGTGGTAGGAAAAGCAGGCAGACATTATTACCCTGTGTACATACATGATTACACTACCAGTGTAATTCTACAACATGGACAACCAGAAGAATGAGAAGTTATACTCAATTGATGTGTGATGTGTCAAAATGCATTCTATTGTCACGTATAGCTAATTAGAATAAATAAAAATAAAATAAAAATTTATACTTTGAAAAATAAAGAAAAAGAGGCTCTGTTGATTTTGCTTTAACTGAGAGGTCTTGGCAAGTCTGTTTAGGAGTGTCCTATCTTGAAGAGGGAACACAGTAGAGATCACAGGACTTCTGAAGAATCAGGGTCAAATGAAGAACCATTTGAGAATTCGCAGCAAAAGAAAAGGGCCAGATTCTGCTTAAAATTGCTCCCCAAGAACTGTACATTGGTGCAACCACTTTGGAAAGCAGTATGGAAATTCCTTAGAAATTCCTTGGAATGGAACCATCATTTGACCAGCTATCCCACTCCTCTGTTTATATCCAAAGGACTTAAAATCAGCATACTACAGTGACGCAGCCACATCAAAGCTTATAGCAGCTCAATTCACAATAGCTAAACTACGGAACCAACCTAGATGCCCTTCAGCTGATGGATGGATCAAGAAAATATGGTTCATATACACAATGTAATGTTACCCAGACTTAAAGAAGAAGAAAATTATGGCATTTGTGGGTAAATAAATAGAGCTGGAGAATATCGTACTAAGCCAAATAAGCCAGACCCCCAAAACCAGAGGCCAAATGTTTTCTCTGTTAAACGGATGCTAATCCATAAGGGGAGGAGGGTGGGTGGGGAAGAATGAAGGTACTTTGGATTGTGAAGAGGGCAATCAGGGAGGGGTGGAGCTGTGAGGATGGGAAGGACAATAGAATGAGACAGACATTGTTAATATATATATATGCATATATATATATACATAACGTATGATTGTACTATTGGTGTGACTCTGCACCATGTACAACCAGAGGAATGAGAAGTTGTGCTCCATTTGTGTACAATGTGTCAAAACGCATTCTATTGTCATGTATAACTAATTAGAACAAATTAAAAAAAAAAAAAAAGCTGCTCCCCAAGAGCACTGCCTTCCAATAGACAGGTTTCAGGTATCAGGTTTCAAAGGGATCTTTTCACTTTTTTTTCCCCCATATGCTACTCAGGTCTTATTTTATCTAGAGATCATTTTATCTGAATTGAAAAGAAAAGCACCTTCAGTTTGTGAAACTTTTTTTTTTCTTATTGCTATGACATTTATTGCTGTAATGTGTACAAAGTACTTAACATAATATTTGGAACAGAAATATTCAAAAATTAGAAATTACCATTTTATTTAAAACATCATATTATTTGAAGTTATATACCATGAAAAAGAATATGATTTGGTTATATATATTCATATTCACATACACACACACACACACACACACACACACACACACTCCCTTCCAAAAACCAATTTAAAAAAACTCTAAAACCTGTATGAATGTGTAAAGAAACTTGCATTTTGAGTCATCATCCTTCATTGATGCTGTCAAGGTGGTACACCAGGAATTTGAAGTTTTATTTAAATTCTGTGAGTTTTGTTAAATTGCAATACCATAAAAACAACAACAACAACAGCAGCAGCAGCAGCAGCAGCAGAATAGCAGTCTGCCCAAAGCAAGTATCTCTTTGATGTTATCCACAATGTCTCACATAATCTCTCAGTAACATTATTCTTATTATTTAGGCTCAAAGGTCTCATTTTTTGATGATTTTAGTCCCCTTACCTCATAACCAATCTCATCTTGAGTCTTTCTATTCCTAAACTTGACGCCCTTGCTGCGACACGAGGCTCTAGAAGCAAGCAGAATGGGCCACGTTAGGAGAAATGGTCTATCTCCATGGGCATCTAAGCAGACTGTACAATGCTTAGCATCAGAGATTACAGGAAGAGCATCCCTGAAAGAGAAGAGGGTAGCAGAGACAAAGGCATGGAGATGGAAATAAAGTGTGTGCTCTGGAAAGAGGAGGTGAGGTCAGCATAACTAGAAGAAAGTGGAAGAGAATGCTCTGGACTGAATTGTGACCCACAAAATTCTTATGTTCAACCCCCAGTACCTCAGCATATGACTGCATTTGAAGATGGGCCTTTACAGAGGTGGCTAGGATAATATGAGTCCATATGCATGATCCTTTCTCCAATCTGACTGGTGTCTTTATAAGAAGAGAACATTAGGACAAGACACACACAGAGGGAGACCATGGAAAGATTCAAGGAGAAGACAACCATCTGCAAGCCAAGGAGAATGGCTTTCCAAGGAAACAGACCTGCAGACAACTTGACCTTGAACTTCCAACCTCCAGGACTGGGAGAAAATAAAGGTCTGCTGTTGAAGCCACTGGTCTGGTGCTTTGTTATAGCAGCCCAAGTTGACTAACACAGGAATGATGAGGAGCAAAGCTGGGAGAATGGGCCAGAGGAGAACCGCAGAGGAGTTGTGGGGTCGTAAATGTCAGGCTGAGGAATTCAAACATGAAGGGATTTGTAGATACATTTTACTTATTAAACTTAATTAGCAAAAAAAAAAAAAAGTATTGCAAAACATAAAGTTCACTTAGAGAGGGGAAGACAGGAGCCCACAATGGCAGGAGGCTGCAAACCACTAGCTGAGAGGTTCTGCTTTCTGTGTGGTGTTATGTCTACTGCTGGCCAGGACTTTTCAAGATGGCAACAAAATTATTTGTCCAGCAGTGGAGGGCCACAGAAGCAGGGCATCTGGACCACCACCTCAAGCAAAGAAATGGGAGCCACTCTGTATGTTAAGTCCAGATCAGAGAGTGAGTGGGTGGTGGCCCCCTCTCGTTGAGGGCTGTCATAAGGAACAACCACCGTCCTGGGCTGTTGCAGAGCGTAGTTCTAGCACCAGAGCATGTGAGATTTCAGCTCAGTGAGAGGAACAACCTTCTAGCAGCAACAAGCATCCAACAACGGAATGCATGGTTGGGACGAAACTTTCTAACAGGCGCTGGAGGAAAATAAAACCTCTCCCCAAGGAGGAGTTCGCACTAGCTGACTTTGAGCAGTGTACTCTCTTCCCCCAAATGCTTTTGATTCACTGGGGGCATTTTCAGTCCTTTGTGATGCTCCCTTTCTCTGGGGCAAGAGGAGACTCTACATTACTTTGTCCTATGGCAGCATGGAGCAGAAAACAAAGAATTCTAGGAGAATAGACTAAACACAAGAACCCACACAGCCTCTTTGTTGGGCTCTTTCCCATCTGCAAATGGAACACTGGAGCTGCAATGGAGAAGTGCTTCCACATCTCCTGCTTCCCTACGTTCCTCGCCACAGCCTGCAGCCCACGTCCACCAAGGTCTTGAACACCGGACATGAAGCTGAATCAGGTCCTCCACTCTGGGATCGCAGAGAACTACCCTTCATAAAGTGTCAGATAGAGTTCTAAAAGCTATGTGGAGAACTAATGATGTGCCAGATACTGCCCAGGCCACTAGACAGGCCTGAACAAGGATTTAAAGATAGGCAAGGCTGTCTGCAGGTTCACTCACAGACTGAAGGAGGAGGGTGCCTGCTCTGGCCACTCCATCTGACCCAGGCAGGGGGCGGGGGCGGGCAGCCTCACAGACGTGGTATGGCGGAAAGTTGGAGAGGAAGGACTTCAAGGAGTGAAAATGAAGAAAGAGGAAGCAAGAGGGGATGAGAAACACTTGGGTAGAAGAGATAGCTCTTCCGGCCCAGAATGAGAGGTGAAAAACCTCCTGGGGACAAGAGGGTCCTGCCAGGCTCAGCCGCTTTGTGACCGGAGGCGTGCACATCTCCTGCTTCCCTAAGTTCCTCGCCACAGCCTGCAGCCCTAACTGTGGCCTCCAGGGCTTGGGCTCCTGGGTTCTGAGCAGCCAGCTGTCGTAGCTGTGGCTCCTGCTTGAGTTTTTCTTTGCCTCACCTTCCCATGAATGTGTCAGGCCTGTCAGAGGTTTCATTTTTTTTCCAGGCCTGAACTCACCTGCGTGTAATAGAATCTGTTTACCTCTCATCCATCTCCTCATTTAACCAGAAGGTCAGTGCTACAATTCTTCACAAAGAAGTTACCCAGTCCCGTAGCAGAATGTCAGGTTTGGGGAAAGCAACCCTTCCTCTCACAAACAGCAGAAGCCATCCGCACCCCACTTTGGCTCACTTTGGCTTTTCAGGGGTCCAGGGTGTCAGTTCCAAGAGAGTCTGTTCTCCAGGCCACGGAGCCTTCCATCCCAGTGACGGGCAGCTCCTCAGCCCCACCTTGCCACTTGCCTCTCAAGTTCACCCAGATGTCAACATGGGCTTCTCTGCCTTAAGGACTCAGAATCTTTATTTAAATGCTTGTAAGAGATGAAGAGGAGATGGAGACAGAAGTCCTTCTAGGAAGAAAACTATTTGTGTAGAAATTTGCCCCATTAAATCAATGCAGCTAGAAGATGAGGCTCAAGGAGCCTAGGTGGGGTGTAATTTGTGCATTGCAGAAGGAGAGGGGAAGGCCGGAGAAGTGGTACCTGCTACACGCTCTGACATGACACTTTTTCCTCTCTCCTTTTCTCCGGTGCAGCCCACAAAAATTGTCAGTGTTCTGTCTGGTCTGTGACTTCTTGGGTCATTGGTGAAAGAGCTGAGTTGTGCACTGTGGAGTGATTTGGCTAAACAAGGGGTACCAGTACAGAGAAGGTGAGCAGGGAGTACGCCTAGAAGCAGCAGAGATCACGATGAGGCCCTGAGGCTGACGACGGCTAAGGAGCTGGGATTTGCACCAAGTATGATCAGCTAGGCAAGGGGTACGCCCCACTGACCTTTCATATACACACATTTCTGTCCTCTAGTGATGTGGTGGCCACTGATACACAGAATCACTAATGGATTGAGTACCTATTCCGTGTAATGCATTATGGAGGCAAATATCTCCTTTTAATTTTTGTAATATTGCTGTGGGAAAAACACTATTACCATGAGACTTTAGCAGGTAGGAAGGCCGAGCTGAGAGGGGTTGAGAAGTGCTTGGGGTCACGTGGTTGGCAAGTAGAGGGGCCACGCCTGGAGCTTGAGTGCTGTCCCAGCCTTAGGCCTGCCTCCCTGATAGACTGCAGAATTGCTTAAGTGCAAACCAATGTCCCCCCACCCCAAACTGGGAGATTTATCAATCCATATTTTAAAAAGCAAAAATATCAGCTCCAACTCTGTGCTGGGCAGGGAGGCCTGGGGGGACATAGCAGAGAGGGCACACAAATAATTGAGGGGACACACATGCCATTTTCCTGAAAAGTGAAAGACAGGATCAGGAACCGAGACTAAGAGCCCCTTCTCCAATCTGAGGGCATTTTCCTTTAGACATGTACTCAGAGGGAAGTTTTGTTTTGTTTTGTTTTCTTTCTTTTTTTTTTTTTTTTTTAAGAGAAAGGCCAGAATTTAGGGGACAATGGTAATGGTTAACGAATTAGGTACAAGTTGAAGGGCGGTTTCCAAGAGCACCTCGGTGGAGAAGCTGAACTGAAACCAGTTCAAGGACATCGTGTGAATGGAATTCTCTCCAAGGTGACACTCCCATTTTATTAGACAGATGTCCCAGAGATGCATCGGGAACCTTTTAGGCTTCTGGGACTCATGTGGGGTCCACAGGTCAGGGGATACCATTGAACCTGGGGGACATGGTGGCTTTGTTGGAGAGGAATGAGGAACAAGAAATGAAGACAGGGCTGGTGCAGAGGAACTGTGTTTGGAAGTCATGTGAGTGTTGAAGGGATGCAAGGGAAGAAGGCTTGGCTGTGCTGATGGAGAGATCCGGAAGGAAAAGATCTGGAAGAAGTACAGGAATGAGAGGGGGAAAGTCAAAAATTAAAAAAAAGAGGGATCAATCATAAAATGAAATTCCCGAGGCTGGCTGGGATGCCAAAGACAGCACATTTCTTTGCCTGAGGAAAACATTCCTAATACAGCTCTGGGGGTGGCAGTTCCCTGAGTGAGGGAGATTAGTAATTGCATTATTTTCAAGGCTGAGGAGCCCACCGCCTCTGGCTCTGGGCCACACCATCTCATGGTGGGTTCTACACTGCTACCCCTTCCCCATCACTTGGGCTTCTGTACGTACATCTCCAGAAGGCGGCCAGCAAGGGCCGATGCAAACAGTCTCCACCGACCCATGAGGGGTACAGGCCCTTGGACTCTGTCCTCAGGAGTCCACATCTAACTGGGAAAGTCATACATATAATACAGGGTACAGTAAGGTAGAAGGAAAGTCCCGAGAAAGTCAGGGAGAGACCTGTGGAGACCCTTGGGGTAGGGGGAAGACGGGAACCCATTCAGGGGGAAGGTGGGAATCCAGGGGCGGGGTCCTGACTGAGAGTACTCCGTGGACAAAGGCAATCCAGGGAAGCCGCCCTGGTGGTCAGGGCGCCGCGGGCAGACAGATACCAGATTGTTTCAACCAGGGTGGGCATCAGAACAACCATGTTTGGAGCTCTAGGAGCAAAGCCGAGGAAAACCAAAAGAGAGAAATGGCCATCCTGGTCCTACTGTGGACGTGCCCAGGAACGTGTGAGGAGTGCCCCACGGTGAGGGGCCTCAAATGCACATCCCTGAGGAACAGAAGTGGAAAGGTACTTGAGGTGTGGTCCTACGGGGCCTGTACCCAGTGGTTCCCAAAGTGTCACCCCCAGGCCACCTGCCACCTGTCAGAAGTGCCCCAGCCTCAGGCCCCAACCTCGACATGCTGTCAGAAACCCTGGAGCTGGAGTTGTGGATTGGGGTTTTAAAGATCCTCCACGTGATTCTGATACCTCGAAGAAGCATGACCCCCATGCTACACTGGAGACTCTTGTGGCACTGTGTGGTCAGTAAAGTGGCCATCGCTGCTGCCTGTGCCCCTGGGTCATCTCATGTGCTTCCCCTTGGGACAGAATTCACCTGAGTAGCCACAGCCCAGGGCCAGGACTCCTTTGTGCCTGCATTTCCCTCAGCAGCTGATGAGACTTTGTGCATCGTGTTTTAATCTGAATCTCTCTGATACCCTTTGTTCCCATAGGAACTGGAAACCGTCTCTAAATTTGTACTTTTTCCTTAGGTATTTTCCCTAAAACTTCCTCAGATCTGGGTAAATGTTTCCTGAGTGCAAGCTGTGAATCTCTACATTTGCTGGATTAGGATCAGGAGACACAGGGCACAAAATAAGGCCCCTGCCTTCCCACCACTCCATTCAGCAAAGCGTGTACTTGTGAAAAATAATTTTATCTCAAGAAAACATGTGCCAGGCACAACTGGATGCAGCAGCCAAGTGCTCCGGGAAAGGGGCAGGGGGAGGCGGAATGCCAGCCTCTGCCCTTGCCCAAGCCCTCAGCCTCCCCCAGAGCCCTGTCCTGGACAGCCTCTTTGCTTCAGCATTCCTATACAATTGCCTGTTCCAACTCTCAGGCGAAAATACATGCCTGGCCACCCCTTGCTTTCCAGGTAGGTGTCCTCTTTGTGGGTTCCCCATCCTGTGGAGTAAGCACGTCTCACCCTCCCTGCCTCCTGCGGGAGGCACGTTCGTTCTTGCTCACCTGGCCAAGCCCGCTGTTCTCTTCTCGCCACACCCCCATTGCAAACATGAGTACAGGGGAAGAAAGCAGAAAGGAGGCTCTTCCTCGGGACCAGCCCTGATCACCAGCCTCGTTGGCAACAGGCAGCACGCACTGTGGACCTGACCATGCCCCTGGAGGGCTTGCGCCTCCCATGGCTGTGCACTGGCCCAGCCCTGTCTGCTGCCCTTGGCCACACCCCAGAATGCCTGTTTGCAGATCTCCCAGCCAGAGCTTCTCTGTGCTTGGCACAAGAGCTCCTCTGGCCTGGGGCCAGAGTCCTCCTCTCCAAAACAAAACACTGACTCTTCTCTGCTTGAAAACTCGTATAGCTACATATCCTATTCTACACATCCCACAGCTTCCTGATGCCTGAGAATAATGTCCAATGGCAAGCCACGGTGATAGAAGGCCTGTCTGCATCCCGCCAGTATAATTCCCACTATGATCCTGGTAGATGCAGCCCCCTGGGCTGTTCACAGCTTCCCCAGTGGACCTGCAGGGCTTTCATTCTAGAAAGCACCTCATCACCTTCTTCTGCCTGGTTCACTTCTATCCATTCTTCACAACCTTTCCCAGCACCACCTCATTTGTGATGCTTTTTTAGCCTTGCCTTGGGGACACTGGTGGCTCTGGCCTTGTGGCTCCATGGCATTTGCATCACTGTCTGGCAGCACAATCGGTTTTCATGTGACTGCATGCATGGCTATTTCATCTTGAGGGTAGCTTCCTTCTCCCCTCTGCATGCCCAGTGTTTAGCACAGCTCCTGATCCATAGTAAATACAGTCGTCCTTGGTGTCCACAGGACACTGGTTCTGAGACCCGCCCCCCCCCCACGGATCGCAACCCTATGGAAGCACAAGTCCTTTGTCTTATATAAAATGGCACAGTATTTCCATATTTGCATGCCTATACACATCTTCCTGTACATTTAAATCATCGGCATGTTACTTATAATACCTAACGCAATGTTTGCACTATGTAAATAGTCGTTACATTGCATTGTTAAAATAGAAATGACATGAAAACACACCCTGCACACCTGTGCAGATGTGAACATCGTAGGCCCAGTTACATCCACTGTTGGGTGAACTGGCAGATGCGGAACCCACATAAACAGAGGGCTGGCTGGAAGAGGGTGGTCTTCAGACTCACTGCTTCAAAGCCACCAGCACCACACCCTTGAAAAAGGAAGCAAGACTTTGGGGAAGAAGAAGGACTTTTTCCTTGTGGATGTTCAAAACCAAGGGAAATGTCCACCTGAAGGACAGGGGGACACTCCTGACACAGCATGGAAGGAAGGACTAGCTGTCATTCCACTGGAGCACACCGAGTCCTGTCTAGAAGTAGACTAAGGTCCTATGGAAGGGATCCGCATGCTCATCTGATCCATGCAGATCTGAAGCCCCGTTCCAACCCCCTGCACCAACACTGGAACGGGTGCTGTCCATGCTGTCCTTTTCGGTTGCTCCCCCACCGCGGCTCCCAGCACACCTTCCAGAGCGAACTTGAACTTCACGGGAACCTGCCCTTCAAGCTGCTTCTGTGAAGCTTTCTCCAAAGAGCAATACTGTCGTCCCTTCTTCCCTCTCAGGGTGTGAGCCTTTAAAAGTCATCTCTCGAGTGTGGGCCTACATCTGTCACTTCTTGCAGAAGCCCTGATTAGAGAGTCGGCGGAGACCGTTTGTTTACATCGGAAATGCCTTCCAGATCTCGCTCGCCTTAAAATCTCACGGGACTTTATAAGAGATAGAAAAAACTTTGTACCAGAGGAAATAACCAGCAGGCGCCATTCTCCTGCCGGACCACATGATAGTGGGATCTTGCCCGGGAGAATTAAATTAATCTTTTCTTTTCTATTTTGTCTTCGAGTTCTTTCCACAGCTTCACCGTAACTTGCCCGCGGCCGGTTACAACTTCTTCATGTCTGGTCACAGCTTCCTTTCTTATCTTCTTGCCTGATATTCTTCCTCTTTCCTTTGCTCACTCTCACCCCAGACTCCAAGTTCCCTTTGCTAGCTCATGTGTGTTTTCTTGGGGAAGGACCAAAGGGGAAGAACGGAGAGGGGAGTCTCTCCCTGTGGAAGCTGGTGGTGAATCATGGTGAGTTTGGTCACTGAGATGATCAGACTGTCCCACGCAGAGGCAGGAGAAGGAAAAAGGACTGGAAGAAAAAGCAGGGACTCAGAAGTCCCCACACTGATCGGAAGGGCAGTGGTAGACAGACCTGAACAGGGCAAGACCCAGCATCCTTGTGTCGAATCACAGACCTAAAGGTCCTCTCCAGTGACAGAGACTCTGAAGTCACATCACTTGGTCACCAAGTTTTGACCACATCCAGAAATCGGGCAGCCTCAGTTTCCCCCATTTTAAATGAATATATTCAAGATACATGAGGCAACAGAAAACGCAGCATCTTACTTCTAAACTGTAACCACAAAGAGTTCTTAAAACTCTTTTATATACAGTTCTATGAAATGTAAGTTAAAGATTAATGCCAGTTTTCTAAGTGGGGATTAGAAAATCATTTTTTGAAACGCAGCATCTTACTTAAACTGTAACCACAAAGAGTTCTTAAAACTCTTTTTATACAGTTTTGAAATGTAAGTTAAAGATTAATGCCAGTTTTCTAAGTGGGGATTAAAAATCATTTTTTGAAACTTTTTTTTAAATAACTTTATTTATTTATTTTTTATGTGGTGCTGAGGATCAAACCTTGTACCTCACCCATGCTAGGCAAGTGCTCTGCCCCAGTCTCTAGAAAATCTTGAGTAAGGAGGGAAAGACTGGTGTGGCTGTTCAGCTGACTGGATTACTGGCTTGCATCCCATTTCTTGTTCATTCATTCATTGGTCTGCTTGTCCATCATGTATCAGTCCATCACCCATCCACCATTCATCCACCATCCATTATCTTTCCATCCAACCACCATCCATCCATTATCCATCCATCCAACCAACCATCCATCCAACCATCCATCCATTATCCATCCATCCAACCACCCATTCTTCCATCCAACATCCATTTGTTTTTAAATGTCATATATGGTAAAGCATAAGGTAAAGTTCTTTCCTTCCCTAATTATCTGTCAGAAAAGAGGAATTCTATATTCAAATCCTTACAGATCTTTCATACTTTCGGTTGCTTTCTCAATTTCCTTATTTTAAACAAAAATAGACTGGGGAAAAATATTAGCCTGAAACCACTTCAGTAGTTTTGCTAGTTTGGGTTGCTTACAAAAGTCATCTGATAAAATGATTTTTTTTTTTAAGCAGGCAGGGTACTATGATATAGATTCAGACTTTTATCGAAACCAATGCTAAATGTTGTAAACAAACTTTGAGAAGGGCATTTTGTAAAAGCAATTAACTAAGTGGTCAAATTGTGGGCATCAAAAATAAATAACTTCTTTTATGGGGGGCTCCTGGGGATGAAAATGAAAACTTTCTAAAGAATTGTAATAGACATTTCTCCAAAGAAGACATACAAGTGTCAAACAAGTACAAGAAAAGAGGTTCAATATCGTTAGTGATCAGGTAAACACAAGTGAAAACCATAATAGGATACCACTTCATCCCTACTAAGATGACTAAAATCAGAATCACAGACAACAAAAAGCGTCGGCAGGAACATGGAGAAATTGGAACCATGATGCCCTGCCGGTGGAGGTAGAAGACAATGCAAACACTGTGGAAAATAGTTAGGTAATTGCTCAAAATGATAAACACAGGGTTATTATGTGATCCAGTAACTCTACTCCTATGTATATAACTAAGAGAAATGAAAACACAAGACCCTGTACATGAATGTTCATAGAGGTATTATTGATAAAGGTTAAAAAGAGGAAACAACACAAAGGTTCATCAGCGAATAAAAAGGTAAATAAAATGTGGCATATCCATACAATGGAATATTATTCATCAATAAAAAAGAGTGAGGTACTGATAGATACTACAACATGCTACATAAAAGAAGCCATTCACAAAAGGCCATTTACATGGAATGACCAGAAAAAGTATATCCATAAAAATAGAAAGTAGATTAGGAGGGACTAACTGCTAATGGGACAGAGTTTCTTTTGGAGTGATGAAACATTTTGCAAATTAGTAAGGGCCATGATTGCACAATCTGAAAAACCAATGAATTGTGCATTTTTAAAGGGTGAATTTTATGGAATGTGAATTATTTCTCAAAAAGGCTGTTATCAAAAAATAAACACCTTCTGGATTAATAAGGAACAGCCAATTCTCCCTAGACCATGGGAACAGAGGTATGTGCAGAACCAAGAGCTGATATAGGAGGATCCTAGTGTTGACATGGATGTTGGCGTCACAGACGGGCAAACTGCTCAAATCCATCATATCAGGGAGCATTGGGGAATGCAGTATCTTTAAGATAATGTATTATTTTATATAGTATGTGATTTTTAAATGTCCATCACTAAAATGATATATGAAATATTATCCTAAAAAGTTTACATATTTAAATTAGCATTTTTCTTTTTTTTTTTTTTAAGCCCTCCTTATTGGAAGAACACCCAGGTATATGCTGTATACATTGAATGACGCCTGTGTGTCTGGCACCAGGCTGCATCCTGGGGCTGCAATCATGGCTCTCAGAACAGTGTGGTTCTGTTCTCCACTGGGCTTGCAGCCTGGAATTAAAGAGAAGCCCAAGTTTATGGCCATGTGTATGAATAGTCTGTAATGCTGATAACATTTTGTAAGAGCTCTTCCTAAATTGGGGGGTCACGGGCTCCTTGGAGAGTCAGATGAAAGCTGTGGACTTTCTTCCAGAAAATATTCATTTGCTCAGAGGTGAACAATAGGCACTTTCAGAGGGTTCATGTACACAGTCTCCCAACAATATATGCAAACCCCCAACAATGTGTACACCCCCAATAAAGCATACGATCTCCCAACAATGCATACAACACCCCAAACATTACATACAACCCTCCAATAAAATATACTACTCCTAACAATGTATATAACCCCACTTCAACAATTTATAGTCTCCCCATAATGAATGGAACCCTTAACAATGTATACATCCCCCACCAACACAGACCTCCTAGAGGATCCCAGGGGCCACTATGGAGAGGAGCTGGGGACCTGGAAGGCATTTCCCCTCCCCACTTCAGCTCTGGACAGGTCTATTCTAACCTGGTTTATAGAGTGGGCTTCCATCTACCATATACTTTGAAGAAAGCTTTCCTCTTGTTAAAAAAGTCCCCAACCCCCTTATCATGTACACAAATGAGAATCCTAAGGCTCACTCAGGCTTTCTCGGTGTCCCATCCAGGAGCTTGTGGTAGGATGGCGAGGAAGCAGCCACTCACCCAGGGATCCCTGTCCCACGTCCTCAGGGGTCCTGAGTGAGAACCCAGGTGGGGGTTGAGTGTTCAACACATGTGTGCAGAAGAGTCAGGTAAAGATGGAGGGAGAGGGCCCAGCGGCCACACTGGGGACAATGGAAGCCTCCTCTGCAAGATAAGGAAGTTAATGTACGTGGAGTGTTTTCTCCTCTTGGGAATGGAGGAGCTGAAGGCTCAGAGTCCAGTGACCATGGCAAGTCTGTACACATTGCTAGGTCAAAGTCCAGGTCACTTAAAACCCTGTTTCCCAAACCCATGAGTCTCTCTCCTCTTTTCCCACTGCAATTTCACCCTCAGTTGGGGTGAATTTCACTCCCACCCCCTTCCTGCCTCCTGTCATTCACCAGGGCCCAGAAGGGCTCAAAGCCAGAGGACAGAAGAAAAGAGAGAGCAGGATCTCACAGATGGGGAGACTCAGGGGCAGCTCTATGACTCCTCTCAGGGCTACAGGAAGTCTCCACCTCCAGGAGGGGTTAGGAGGGCATCCTGGCCCTGGGGCGAAAACTCAAGAGGCTTGGGATGTGGTCCCTGCCAGGTGGATGTTGCAACAGGCTGTTGTGACGCCCAGTGCAGGGAATGAGGAAGAGCCTGTGAGTGTCTGTGCAGGTAAGCCAGGCGTGAGTGTGTGAGTGTGCAGCGAAGTGTGCAGCGAGGGCGGGTCGTACTTCTCTGGCCCAGGGAAATGGAATCTCCTAGCCTGGGAATTTGAGGACAGAAGGAAGGAGAATACAATGAAAAGCGTGTCCCTGTCCTGGGGGAATGTAGCATCAGAATCTGAGTTGATGCATGTTGGGAGTTCAGAGGACACACAAAAGCCTGGAGGCTGCAGTGGGAGCTCAGGTTTGGAATGGGTGGGCCTGCAAGCGGGTCCTGGGGGATGAGTATGTGGGACTGGGGACTGGGGCAGGTAGACAGGGCTGCTGCTCCAGCAGGACCCAGGACTCCACAGAGGTTTGATGGTCACCAGTGAGCAGAGCAGGCTGACTGGGGTGAAGGGCTTCATTTGGAGAGTATGGGGACATTGGGTAAGAAGGGGACAGTAAGGTCAAGGTAAACTTAAGGAAACCTGGATTTGACTAGAGGCATTGGGAAACTTTCGAGGGATGGGAAGAGAAGCCCTTAAGAACTATTTAGTAACATGAGGTAATAAGGCCCGGGCTTGAGTAAGGAAGGAAGGAATGAGAGGCATGAAGAAAGAATCTGTGGGATTTAGTGATGGGCAAGATATGAGCAGAGGAAAGCAAAGGCAGAGAGGTAAGGGAGAGACAGCCATGGCTTCCAACCCGAGCCTGCGGGAGAATAACCACCGCAGAGAGAAAGAAAAATTCCGGGAGGAGGACAGGCTTTGGGGAGAGAGGAAGTCCAGACTGATTTCCACACTGCAGTATTTAAGATGAGCTTCTCAAGTGAGGCCGTGGAGGGTCTGGGGGAGGTGGAACCTGGGAGTCATCAGCACCCAGTGCTTCAAGGCGAGGGCCTCAGAAAGGGACTTAGGTGTGAAGGGAGAACGTGGAAGAAAGAGAGAATTCTGGAGAATTGGAAGATTACCTATATAACCTACACCACTTGATGTTCCCACAAGCCTAAGTTTTCTAAATCACCAAAGAACCAACTTCAGCTCTGAGAAAATAGAAACTTCCAGTTGATGCATAGAAACCATCCAGACCCCACGATCAACCCAAACCACGCAATGTATTCACTCTCAGGGCCTGAGCCACTGCGAAAGTCCCTTACCCAGCAAGCACAAGCTCTCTCGTCTCTCCAATCCACTTTACACCGCTTCCTGAATCTCATCGTGGCCCCTCCACCCAAGTCAACATCTCCAACAGCTCCCAAGTCAACATCTCCAACAGCTCCCCTTTCCCAATAAAATCCCATGGCTTCCCACACTCCTCGGCCTCCAGGTCCAGGCAGCCGCACTTCCACTCTTATTTTCTGTTGCCGTTTGCCACCTTGGGCTCCGCCCCAAATGAGTCACTCAGACTATGCCTTTCCACCTCTAGGCTTTTATTTACACTCTTCTTTGACCACTTCACCTTCCCAAGTTCCCAAGCTGAATCCTGCCTGTCCTTTCAGAGCTTTCCCAAATGCCACTCCCTCTATGAAGCTCTGTCACACTTCTTTTTTTTTTTTTTTTAATATTTATTTATTTGTTTTAGTTGTGTACAATGCCTTTGTTTCTCCGTGGTGCTGAGGATTGAACCCGGGCCGCGCACATGCTAGGCGAGTGCTCTACTGCTGAGCCACAATCCCAGCCCTCTGTCATACTTCTTAACCAGAGTCTCCCTGTCCTCTAATCTCACAGCACTCTGTGCCTCTTTAAAGGCATTGCAAATTCGTATATTGCCAGTTATTCATCTCCATGTATTACCTCCCCTGCCAGACTGTAAACTTGCGAGGACAGACAGACTCTGCGAGGACAGACAGACTCCTTCAAATTTGGATGAAAAGATGGAACTCTGAGAATGCAGGGGAGAGACCCTCAATGAAGGCCTAGAATGAGTTTCCAGGAGGAAAGGATGGTTCCGAGCAGTTCCATTACCTGACAAACCTCAGCCAAGACTCAGGCCTGCACATCATTCTGTCCCCAAACTCTTTCACTTCCCTGGGACAATTCCCAGAGTTTTTTTGGAGCACTGTCACACAAATAGTATATTTCTCTCAAGGACCTCATAAGAGAGGTGGGACAAAGTCTTCATTTTCAAACAGGAAAGGGAGGCTTAGAAGAGTAGAGACACTCAAGGTCACACAGCTAGCAGGCAGAAGAAGCCAGGGCCCAAGCTGGGGGGCGGGGAGGGGTGGGGAGGGATTCTCCTTCTAATTCCCAGGGAAGCCAGACTGCACTGTGGTTATGGCTGCGTGGAACCTGGGGCTCAGGAATGGGGTTCATGGTGGCCCCTTACAAAGGCCTCAACTGACAGCTCCGTACATCAGCGCCAACCACCTGTGCCACAGCAAGGGGACAGACCGGATGCTGCCGAGAGTGTGCAGGTGCAGTAGCATCAGCTCTCTTGGAACCTGTAAGAAGCAGGCGCTTGGGGTGGAGGGTGGTGAGGCCCAATGGAAAGATTCTAGAGCTACAGGCTCCTGCAGAACAAAGAGAAGCTTTGGGTGCCTGAGGAAGTGGTCAGGAGAACAAAGCACATTAGCTTAGAAACCAGGACAAGCCATGCTACCTCCTCAAGGGGCCAGGACGGCAGCCTGGCCTTTCCCACACAGCTGGGACAGGAACCCCTAAAGATCAAAACTCATATTGAGGGTGCAATTCCCAGAGGGGCTGAGAGGAGCCTCCTGTATGAACCCTGTGGGCACCAGAGGGACTGCCCTGGCTTGGGGAAGTCCCAGAGAGTCAGGTGGAAGACCCTCCACGAGAGAAAGAGTGTGGAAAATGGGGGAGCCCTGAGCCTGGGTGGGAGAGCTGGCCCACTGTGGAGGGAGACCCGTCCATGAGCTGGAAGGAAGCCCATCCCAAGGGCTGGACTCCAGACCAGAGAGATTCCTCTGAGCTACCCTGTCTTTAGTGAGTGATCTTGTTGTCAGATTCTGGGGTTGGGGGTTCAGAACATTGAAAGGAAGAGACAACTGGAGAGGGGGAAAATGGTAGTGACCCTAGCCAAGATGTAAAAGGGGAACCCTCCTCCCTCCACGGGCGTTGGTGGCTGTGGATCGTGGCTCCAATCCCATTGACTGGCTGTCTTATAAGAACCACAGGGCCCTGAGCATGGGGAAAAGGGAAGAGCTGGAGAAGACCCCAAAACTTAGAGCAGTGCCCATCCCTGCGGCCCACCTGGAGAGTCTCTTAAAAACACAACTGTGCAGTTTTCTTCATCTGCCCATTGCATCTAGGTAAAAAGTGCATCAGAATATGCAGCTTGGAGTCTGCTCTCTTAATCAAACTGTCATCGTGAGTAATAATTATACCTTGGGAAACAGCAGAGTGACTCAAAAAGCTGTCCCCTCCCCCACCCCCACCTCCTCACACAGCTCAGAGCTTTGCACACAGTATGAAGAGGCCCAGGAAGGACAGGCACCATTTTCTCCTGCCTGTCAGCTCTCTGAATACTTTCAGTGATCACTGGGGCTCCAGTTCCTGATGGGCATCACTGGACAGTGTCTTTTCTGGCTAAATAGAGTCAATTAGGCTTGGCTACTCCCAAGGTGTAGTAGACTGGGAGCGGATAGTGTTGAGTGCCTGATGCAGGCCCATGAGGCAGCACTCAGGGAAGCTGAGAAGGTGGCCCATAGCCTTAAGAACTAAGAGAAAAAAAAAAAAAGAAAAAAAAAAGATAAAGTGCTTCCCACAAGCTCAGATACAGCCACAAGTCAAAACAGAACAGCTAACATTCATTGGGCGTCCACCGAGTGCCTGTTACTAGACTGAATGTTTCATGTGCAGCCGAGGATATTAAGTTGTGAATAGGCCCTCTAGGTGTTAAAATTTGAAATATGTCGCAGCCCCCTGAAGGCCTGCCTCTTTTACCCCCAGAGTCCCCCTGATCTGGCACTATTGGGGTGACCCTGAAGCAGCAGAGAGCTTGTCCCATTCTGCTTAGGGTGATGCTAGTGTCCTCTCTGGTCTGTGCCCCCGGTGCATACTATCTCACCCCAGCCTTACCAAAGCCCTTTACCATCCCCATCTTATAGATGAGGAAACTCACAGCTAGATCACCTGCCCAGCATCATACAGACAGTCCCAGGGCTGGGCTTGGAACCCAGGCATGCTGATGCCTAGCCTGGGCTATTGACCACGGGCCTGCTTAGGAGGGAAGCACACACGAGGGTTGTAGAGACTGTGCCCCTGCTCTTGCTCCTGTGCCCTACAACTGGTCCATCGTACGAGGAATGGTCATGAAGCCAGACTGCTCAGTACCATACCTCAGACAACTGCTTTCTGCTCCTGTGCCTCTCTGCTCCCATCACCTCTGTGGGACCACCCTGGAGCCCCATCCACCTGGGAGGCCAGGCCCACATGGGGAGAACTAGGATCTGAGAGACCCCACACACGGGTCCATTGGGGGGACCACCATATCCCCTCCCCTAGCCTCATCAGCAGCTTTACTCATCCTAGCAGTATTTAGGCACATGGAAATGCCATCATCACAGGCAGAGCTAAGTGCCCAAGAAGTAGGTTTTCCCAGGGTTTCTGAAGCATGGGACAGGGAGATAAGCTGCAGGGGAATGGTCAGGCCAACACAGGTAGAGTCTGTCTAGGAAGGATGGTGATGCTGGAGAGTTGCACACAAGAGCTTGTTCCCCAGAGATCTCTGAGGTGGACACAGCTAAGTCCAGGATGAGACAGGCCAGTCCTGGGTAGAGGAGGAACAGTACCTTTGGAAGTCCTGTGTAATACCTACCCTGTGCCCTCATCCACGCTCACTACATGCCCAATGTCACATCCCTTAAAAATCTGCAAGGGTTCTACGGCTGCATTCAATGAGTACTTGCATAAAACCATTGATGCGTACTTTATTCGATATCACTTACCTTAACCTTGACCATGCCAGTATGAATGACACACCTCATTGGACTCTTTTGCCAATGGAGCACCTCTCACTACCTCATGGCATAGAGTCTCTCAGAACACTCCTGGCAAATGCTGCCCTAAAGGACTAGGGACAAAAATACTTATCACTGGGCAGGGGAAGGGGGAGATTTACCACTGGAAAGAGGGACACTTTATAACCCAGCAGTTCCCACGAGGTGAACACACTTTCCATTTCCTCTTTCTCTTAACAAACTCTAAGTCCCTCCAGGATCCCTTTCAGGAAGCCCCTAGTTTGTCCTTACAAATGTTCTTACTAAAATCAAAACAGGGTTCACAAGGCACCCTTCCTTCGTCCATCCCAGAGTTCCACTTTTCTAATAAGGAGCTCATTATAAAACTACGAATAATGACAGCCTCATCTTATGGAGCATTTGTCAGCATCAGGCATTGTTAGGTGTCTGATGTGGATTGTCCTTTAATTCATTCACTGTTCCCTCCAGCTAATTGGGCTTTGAGCTATTCCCACTTGGCCTACCTGCCACCCTCCAAGTACAAGACCAGGTATCTCCTCTTCTTGAAACAGGCCATACAGATGGGTATGGTAGCCCTGAGAAAAGAACACCAGCCCCCTCCCTGCCCAGGGACTACCCCCCCCCCCAATCAGGAACAAACCCCACCAAGTATTCCCCCTATACTTCTGAGGGCTCCATGGATGCAAATGAAAATAAGATAGCTCTGAGCACTTTGTGGGTGCTGTTTTGGTCACCCTCTGTGAATGTGTTATAAAAATTAATATGTACCACTTTTTCCGTAATGCTCATGGGCAATTTATATACCTTATCACGGATCCTCCCCATAAGCAGGATCTGAGGTTCAGAGAAGTTAACTGGTTACACGAATTTGAATCCAGCCCCAGCAAGCTGTGAAGCCCAGTTTCTTTCTGAGATACCACCCTTCTCTAGATCAGTAGACAAACGAGCTGACCAAGGGATTGATTTTATTTATTACCATCATCATTGTCATCATCATCCTTATCATCATAGGTCACTCAGTGATGGAACTCCAAAATGGAATCCAGGAGAATTTGGTTACAAGAGAAATATATCCTGAGACTGTCGCAGGGGCAGAAAGGCAGTTACCAGTTTTGTCTCCTAGAAGAGCACCAACTTAGAGTAAGGTTGCCTGACAGATACAGGGCATGCAGTTAGATTTGAATTTCAGATAAACAATGCCTGGGTATAAGTATGTCCCAAATATTGAATTGAGATAATTATACTGAAAACAAATATTCAAATATGCTTATTTGAAATTAAATTCTGAGTGTCCCATGTTTTTATTTGCTAAATCTGGCACCTTCATCCCAGAGTTGAAGGCATGCTGGGAAGTCTCATGCTGGGCTCCAGGTCCCAAGCTTTGCTCCAACAAGAGTTGCCATGGCAGCCTGAGCATGCCTTCAGAGGCTCTTGGGAGCTGTCTCAATTTACCTCACAGCTTCCCCTCGCCCCTGCGCTCTCTAGGCTCCCAACTAACCAAGCTACTTTCAGTTCCCCCATTTGTCAAGCTGCTTCTAACCTCCTGCTGCTTCTAGCCTCTGGTGTTTGTACTTCCCTGCCTCTGTGCCATCTTCTTCCCCCCTCTTCCTCTTTCCTGGCAAATTCCTATAGATCCTTCAGTCCTGACTTAGAGCCACTTGTGCCGGGAATCCTTCCTGGCCATCCCTGACTGGCTCTGCTCTCCCACCCAAGCACTGGACTGATTGTACCCTGCCCCTTCCCACGGCATCCCCTGCTCTTCCCCATTCTGCCCTGTCAAGCAAGGGACACATCAGATTCACCTTGTCTTCCTGCATCAGCACCAGGTTGTGGGTGGGAAGTCAGTAAGAGAATGAATGACTGCAGATTGTCCTGCCAAAGTTGGGTCTTGGGAGTGTGACTGCTTCCTGTCTCCCTTCTGTCCTGAGTCACTTTTTCATTGCTGCATCCTGCTCTCCCCTGCCTCCCTACCCCCAGCAGGTGTTTAGGTCAGCAACAGCCCTTCAGGTGAGCAGAGAACAGCTAGGACATGAAGGAAACTCCTGGCACCCCTTACCCTGTTCATGCCCTCATTGGGCCAGTCTAGCTGCAGGTCTGCTTAAACCTCTTCTGCCTCTGGTTTCCAAGTCCTGCTGGCTAAGGCCACCCCTAGGTCCAAACTTGGTTCCTTAAATGATCTCAGTTGGAGTTTGCCCCTTAGGAGTGGGGACATTCTGGTGTCATATGGCCCAGGGTTAGGGCAGGTGGCAGTGTTTGGTGGGCTTCAGAACATCACCCATATGCTCCATGTTCACCCACCCAAAGCTTTGCCCACGCACAGCCTGACAGCAGGAGCAAGCAGCCCAGAGCTTAACCCTTGAGGGGTATTTAGAAGGCAGCTTCAGAAAGAACCAGCGCGGCGGGCGTTAACTTTAGTCCCGGCACAAGCACACACGCCCGGAGTTAGGAGTTAGGCGTTAGTCCCCCTTGCAGTGCCCAGCCTGCTTCCAGTCAGAGGTCTGGATTCAGAAAATTGGGAGGGGGACAAGAAATACCTGGAAGAGTGGAGTGGGATGGGGTGGGGTGAAGAATGTGACCCCAGGGGGTGCTGAAGCCCCCCCCCCCCAGAAGGGAGCAGGGCGGGGCAAGGGCAGAGTTCGGAGGCTGGAGCCTAAGTTGGATCCCGAAGCCCCCAGTTGGCTCGCGGCTCCCTCCTCTGACCTTTAGACGCGCAAGCTGTCTGTGCCTCCATGCCGGTGGCCCCAGCCTCCCCTAAGTCAAGAGCACAAAAAGGGAAAACACCTTTCAGACTCAAATTAACTCCCAAAATAGAACCTCTGGCCCCCAGCGGAAGGCAAGAGAGCTCCGGGCGTGCACAGCACCGCGACTCCACTTTCTGGGTCAGTCGCGCGTTGTCCGGGAACCCCTAGTTCCTGGTACCAGGTACCCCAATGCCGGATCTGTCGCCCCCTCTAGCCCCTTCCACCTAGTCAAGCCTCCGAGTCTTGACCCGGCGCTCAGCCGCGAATCGCGAGAGGAAGCTCACCGAGAGCGAGGCGCGGACTCCGGCGACCGCTTCTCGGGCGCGGCCAGGTGGGTCGGGGGCTGCGCAGGTTCAGGTGAGTCGGGGGGCTGCGATAGGTACAGCGCGGCGGCTCCGGAGGCTGTGGCTGAGTAAAAGGGCTGACAGGTTGGTGTTTTCCCCCTCCTCCTCCTAGTCGTTAACCACACCCCTGCTGCTCTCCTCCCCACTTCCTTAAAGGGTGGGGTGTGCAGTCTGTGCCTACTCCAGCCTCTTACCATAAACTCTGAAATAGACGCTGCCGCCAATTCCCGGAGCTGCCGGGTTGACCTGGGGCCATCTCTGCCGTCCCCCTGACCCACACGGGATCCTCAGGAGTTATGTGCCTCTTGTGAGTGGTTGAGCCCCTAGTCCCTACTGCCTGTCCCTCCTTCTCCCACTCCTCCTTTTTGGAGGTCACACTTCTTTGGTTGGCTTTGCAGAAGAGGGCTGTCTCGCTCTCCGTACCTGTGTCCCAGTCTCTCTGCATCCAGACAAGTCTCAGTCCCCTTGCAGGAAGGACATCAGGTGAATAGTACCAGGGGCACCGGCAAAACTAGTTCAGTTCCTAAATGCTAAGGACCAAGTGCCTGAGCTGATACTAGCAGGCTCAGAGGCCAGCATGAGAAGCATCAGAGAAGCCAGACAGCTTTCTCCTGGGGTCCCTCCCCATGTCAGTTCACTTGGATAACTAAAGAGTCTGGTCGTCTGGTTACTCAGGACAGTGGGATTTGAAGCAGGGACTCAAGCGAAATTTGCAACACTCTTCCCTACCTCTGGAGAGATCCCAGACTTTCTCCAGAGTGGGAGGAGGTGAACTGGACTCTGCAGAAGGTCAGGATGCTGGCAGGCACTCCGTATCACCCACATCCTCAGAGTCCTTCTCCAGAGGCCCTTCCCATGACTCCAGGAGTTGTCTCATGCTGCTCAGACACCTGTGACAGCGAGGCATATATGGCTACTTCAATGACTTTTCCTCCCTAAGTAGATCAGTCATCCCAGGAGAGCAAAGGGAAAAATGGCTTTTGGCAAACATGTTCAGGATGTGACCACTGTGCTAAGGAAGCCTTCTCACTCCACATGATTGCCTTGAATTCTCCCCATTTTCTGAGAATAAAATGCAGACTTTATTATTAACAAACCAGAAAGTCAACACTTCTCAAAGCACATCAGTGAACAACCAGTAGCTTTTTCCTGGATGTTACTCTGAGCTGAAGCTGGGCGTCTGCACTATGTGTTCCATGGTGGCGCTCAAAACCCATCAGAGGTAGCTGCTGGATTCCCTCCTTGGTCATTCTGCTTACAGATTTGTCACACTCTGTGCAATCACTTGCAGTCTTAGAGATAATGCTGGTCAGAAGCTGGCCAGGTCGGAAACTTTGACTAGGACTTGGAGAGGCAAGGCAAGTGAATGGAGGTAAACTGAAGTTAGCAAGGAAGGTGCTGGGCCATGAGGTGGTAACTGACAACATGGCAAGGAAACTCCAGAGGCATCAGGGGGTAGATGACACTCCCATCCTGCACACAAGGATGAGGGCTGAGCCCAGTTGGTAAGAAAGTTAGATCCCTGAGTGAGCCTCTGTCTGCAGGAGGGTGGATGGTGCAGTGGGACTAAGACCAAAGCCAGTCCGACCACTTTATGAAGAGGTGCGTTTGTGTGTGCTGCCCCTGTGTGGCCAAGTGGGTTAACTACAACTTCGTCGCTATTGGACCTAATTCAGGGAGTTTTCAGATTGCTTTCAGGGGTTGTTGAATGCTTCAGCACTTTTTTTGCAGCTCCAAACCTAGCTCCAAGAAGCATAGAAGTATAGGCTTTTTTTTTTTTTTTAAATATAGAGACCTTGAGAAACTCCAAAGATGGCCAGTTTTGCCTTCGGGTCTCCTTAGGTTCTGTCCAGAGTAGCCACAAGTTTTGAAGGTGACAGGTCACACACTTCCATCTGTCACCTGTCCTTCAAACAACCTGTCAGAAACTCTATGATCTTATAATGGTGCTCTAAAATACATTACCTTGGCTCCTTTTAAATGTGATAATGACCTACGCCAACGGAGAAGCAATGTATCTCCTCCTATCCACTCTGCTGCCAATGTGAGAGGCCCTGGTGGGGAGAGGAGGGTGCCTGCATTACTAGGAAGAGAAAGTGTAAGGAAAAAGGATTCTAAACAAACATTCCATAGCTGCTTGGCTTTCCGTTTAGCTGTCCCTCCCTTGCTCTAAGACCGGTCTACAACCTGCATCAGACACACACTCATAGCTTCCCTTCTAGTCCTATCCCTGAGTGTCTCCCAAGCATCCACTGTTAGATTCCATGACTCCCTTGGAATCCCAAAGCCATGTAGTCTCCACATCCTGGGAATCCTTCTAAGCATCTCTTGCATCCATTTTTTTTTCTAGCTCCATCATCCCCACCCTGGCTCAGGTCCTCTTTGCTGTCTGGACTTCTGTGAAAGGGCTCTCCTAATCTGCTCCCACCTCTGACCTGGGAGTCATCAAGAACAGAGTAGCCTGCACAGGTGACAAACTTTGGGGATGGCATTTGCAATGACAGGAATGGATAAGATTGTTGAGGTCAAGAGTAAGAGGGAACAGAGAGCTTGAGGTCAGCCAGTCTTTATCCAGGAGCAAATTATGCAGAGACAAAAGTCAAATGGGGCGGGCTGATGAGAATCAGAAAAGCGGACATGGAGGTAGCACATGCTGGCAACTCTTGTGAAAAGCTTGGCTGTCAAGGGGGAGTTGAGGGGAGGTTTGAAAGAGGGCTGCTTTGTGATTGGTGTAAGACGAGAGCCAGTGGAGCAGGTATAATGCACAAGGGAAGGACCCAGCAAGAGGGAAGAGGCTGCAACCTTGGGCAATTGAATCCATCTGTCTGAGCTTGTGCACAGTGTTCCCCTAATCTGCAGCTTCACTTTCCTGTGTCAGTTACCCACTGTCAATAAAAGAAGTGCGAGCACGAGTTGGATATTTTGAGAGACCATAACTCTTTCCTTCATAGCTTTTCTTAGTGCTGTTATAATTATTCTATTTTATTATTAGTTATTGTTAATCTCTCACCTAACTAATGTGTATATTAAAGTTTCTCATGTACGTATGGATAGGAAGAAAGTTTACGTAGGGTTCAATACTACTTGTGGTTTCAAGCATCCACTGGGGATCCTGGAACATATCCCCCTTGGATAAGGGGGGTCTACTGTATTTACTAATCTAGAAGATGAGAAGAATAGTATTATCTGCTCCACTGTTATAGGATAGGATAGGAAGTGTCCCCCAAAGCCCCCTGTGTTGAAGGCTTGGTCCCTAATGCAGCAATATGCAGGGGTGGAAGTTTGGGGAAGTGATCGGATTGTGAGGGCTTGGATCTCATCAATGCACTAATCCATTCAGGGATTCCTAGCTGAAGGGACTGCTGGGAGGTGGTGGAAGCTGTAGAAAGTGGAACCTAAGTGGAGGGAGTGGGTCCTTGGGGGAGGGCCCTTGTCCCCAGTCCCCTCCTTTTCTCTTTCTCTGCTTCCCAGCTGCCACAAGGTGAGCAGCTTTCCTCCACCAGGCCCTTCTGCCATGATGTTCTGCCTCACTTCATGTCAAAGCAATGGAGCCAGCTGACCATGGACTGAGGCCTCTGAAACCATGAGCCAAAATAAACCTTTCCTCCTCTAAGTTGTTTTTCTCAGGCATTTTGTCACAGTGATGGGAAGCTTACTGACACATCTGCCTATTTCACAGGTATTCTAAAGCAAAACTTAAGTGATAGCTGTGAAAATGCTAAAAAAAAATGCTATGGTTATTATTTTTAGAAATGATAGGAATTAAACAGCATAGAGTTAGTAGGAGAAATTATACACATAATCTGAATACAGATAAAATTTACCAAGTGTTCTCTGTGTGCCAAGAACCTTCATTTGTCCTCTGTTGACCTCTGAAACTATCGCTGAGGTAGATGGTATTATTTGCAGAAAGGAAAAGAGGTTTGGAGAAGGGAAATGTGTCCACAGCCACTGAGGTAGGAAAGAGCAGAACTGAATCTAAAACCATCATTGGTGGGGCTGTTACTATGTAACTGGAGCCTCTCCAGTAAGGGTGACAGAATTTAATTTACATAATGTAAATTTACTATTAGAATAAATTTTATTCTAAAAGGAAAGTATGGTTATAAATGTTCTGAACAAAAATGCACAAAGCGAATATTCGTGGGGATGAGGGTGAAATGACTGAAGTCCCTAATCAAGGGATGTCTATCTCCAGTTTAACCAGTTACCACTGAGTTTATTAAATGGGCCACAATTGAGGCCAAAATAAAGAACTCAAAACCACATCCTGAACTTGAAAAGAACCCTTTTATCCTATCCAGGAAAGTACTGCTTGCTAATCCCCTTTAATAATTGAATTTTAAATTTTTGTTAGGTCACAGGCTACCCAAAATCTGGACTACATTGCCCAGTCTCCCTCACAGGTGTGATCATGTGACGAAATGCAGGGTGGTGTTTGGTGTGTAGAAACTATGCATGCAACCCCAGTATCATGCCCTTCAAGGAAATGGGCACACCATCCACTATTCCCTTCTCCACCTCTACCTGACAATAAAACCTGGGGCAGCCATCTTGGCCTATGATGTTGAGAATGGCTGAGTGATGTGAGGTGAGATCTGGGTCCCACATGCTCATCCTGGGTGTTAGATGAGATGGGCAGGCTTAAAGGTCGCCAAAAGTTCACCCTGTTCCACAGGCAAAGGGTCAAAAGTTCGCCCTGTTCCACAGGCAGAGGGCCAAAAGGTTGCTCTGCTCTCTGGGCAGGAGGTTTCATCATCCTCGGGCAGGAACCAATAGGCTTCAAGGCTGCTCTCACACCATAAGCAGGAGCCAATAGGCTTAAAGTTCGCTCTGGTACACCCCCCCCCCCACCAGTAATCCCTACATAAACTCCCTTCCATTCAAAGTTTGGGTGCCAGAGAGCCAGACGCTGACAGAGAGCCAGCGAGACAAAGATGACGAGAAGAGCAAGGCAACGAGAAGAGAGACAATGGAGGCAGAGAAGAGGCAGCCACTGTACACTTACCCACCGTCTCTAGCCCAATGGCAGCTGCCCTAGCCAATAGCTCCAGAGACCGCAGCCTGTGCGACCAGACTCCCACTTTCCGTTCAGAGCTTGCACACTTATTGAGCTTGCACACTCCCCTCTCCCTGACTCCTTTCTCCCACCAGAGCTTGCACACTTCCCTCTCACTGGTTCCCCTCTCCCCATTCCTTTTCTACCCTTAACCACCCATAAAGGCTGGTGAATAAATCCCTTGGCTGCACAGCCTTCCCCGGTGTGATTTTTGCCCTTCACTGGGCACAGTCTGGACCTAGGTGAACTTTTACAGGAGAAAAACATTTAACTTGCTCAGGTTACTACATTTGAGGCCTTTCTCTTATGTAGCAGGAACTGCATCCATGATGCTGTGAAGTGAGAAATATATAATTGGCATCACCAGGGGTTCCTGGCTCCTAAAACCATTGGAATCTCCAAAGTATTAAGTGTCTTTTGTATACTAATGAGATAACTGGTGGCAGGAGGCCCCTAAATAAACTCAGTATGGGGGCTGTATCCAGAAAGACTGAGGCAGGATAGAAGGCTGGACGTTGGGTGCCCTCCCCCCACCTCTGGGTAGGAAAGAAAAGTTGAGGTAATCACCTGTGGCCATTGTAATTGGTTGATGGGATTGATCATGCCTATGAAGCTCCCTAAACACTCAAAAAGACAGAGAGCTTCCAGGTAGTTGAACACACAGAGGTACTGGAGGGTGGCACCCCAAAGAGGGCCTAAAATATCCACACCCCTTTCTCATGCCCTCTTTACATCTCTTCCATCTGGCTGTTCATCTGTGTTCTTAGGCGAATGGAAGTCAAGTGTTTCCCTGGGCCCTGTGAGCCACTCTAGCAAATTAATGGAACACATGGAGGAGGATCAGAGGAGACCTGGTTTATAGTCAGATGCATGGACCACCACCTGGGACTTGCAACTGGGCATCTGAAGTGGGGGCAGCCTTGTGTGGCCCAGAGCTCAACCTGTGGGATCTGATTTTATCTCCAGGTAGTAAGCATCAGAACTGAGTTGAACTAGAGGACATCCAGCTGGTGTCCTGCATCAGGGAATTGGTTGTTGGTGAGGAGACTGACACCTGCTGCCCCAAGTGACTGTTGAGTGGGGTGTGAGAGTAGAAAGAAGAAAACATTGTTGTTGCTTTTCTCTTCAGAGTTTCCCAACTAATGCACCATCATTTAGCCTTTGTTCTAGCTACACATTAAGGCAGAACCTCAATGTCCTGTTCTACTAAAATGGTATTTACCTTTGAGGGTTGTTAAAAGGACAAGAAGTGGTGCATGAATATTTCCTTGCTAGTATTATAACTCATAGATGACAATCCATGGAGATTATGGTCTGTTGTTAAAATGGGTTCCTGAAAACAAAACAATATTATTTAAAAATATTCCACCTTCCTGCCTTGGGGAGGGGGGGAAGCAGAGGAGGGAGATGAAACAAAACAGCAAAGTTGAAAATAAATGATGGGCATGTGGGGTTAATTATACTTGTCTTTTCTAAATATTGAATGTAGTTTAAAATGTATACAATGAAAAAGTTAAAATAAATGAACAAAATAAAAATCTTCCCACAGAGCAATGAAGGGGAGAGGGTGCCTCATGGACGTAATCCAAAATGAAGTTCCTCAGGAAAAGTCAAAATGTATTTAAGCTGCTGAGCAGTTGATTCAAGCCCCAAGAGGGAGAGGGATACAGAAGAGGCAGAAGTGCTTTTTATTTCTCCATTAAAGAACAGGCAGAGTGGGCTCAGTGCCAAGAGGTCAAGTGCCTCCCACAGTGATGGGCAGTGCCTCCAGCTCTGTGGCTTCCCAGGTGGCCACAGGACTGTAGCTTCAGGGGACAGGCACCTACCCTGCTGTCATGCCTGCTCCAAGTCAGCTCTTTGTGGCTTTGGTCTTATTGACTATCAGTCCATTATCTCATCTATGGGTGAGCTCATCGGTTACCCCACCTCATGGATAAGCTGTGAAGCAGAGGTGAGACTATGGGAAACTTCTTGCCACTGTTGATTCTGACAGTTCTAGTAAACCTCGCTGCCTGGTCTCAGCCCACAGTGTGCTGAAAGCATCAGCTAAGAAGCGGAGGCAGACTGCTACAGGCAGATGTAATGCTGGTAGCAAGAACCTCTAGGAAGAAAAGAAAAACAAAAATTGCCTAGCAAATGCAAGAGCCCGGAAACACATGCATCTGTGGCCATTTACAAGGCAATGATAAACAACTCTACATAGTTCATTAACTCCTGAGGGAGTTACTTTATCACCCAGCACAGGATGGGATCATTAGTGTCTATTTTGTTAAATCACAAAGAATAGTTTTATATTCTGTATCCTGTTTTATAGAAAAAAACACACAATATGTTTCTGAAGTTTTTCTATTCTGAATGGTTGCAATAATTTAATTGGGTGCTTACAGATAAATTTCAGGAGCATGGAAAATCAGCTTTGATTTTGTTTTGTCCAGTTGTCAATGTGCCTGCCTGTTCCAGAGCATTCTACCACTCTCGCTCCTTCAGAATGGATAGCAGCAGTGTGTACCCACCACTGTGGATGATCTAAATAAGGGGTAGAAGGCACAGATGCCTACAGTGGGCAGGCAGGGAATGTGAGGGGAAGCTGGCCAGACAGGGGCTATAGCAAACTGGAGAACAAATGTCCTCCTAGAAGGAACAGCTGCTGTTCAGCTCAAAACCTATTGCCACGCAGGAAAGTCAGGTGATGAAGCCAGATTTTCTTTTTCTTCTTTTTTAATAAAAGCAAAAGTGGACAATGAACTATCTGAAAACAAAATTATGAAAACAATTCCATTTACAATAGCATCAAAAAGAACAAAATACTTAACAATCAACTTAACCCAGAAAGTGAAAGACTTGTACTCTGAGTACAATAAAACCTGCTGAAAGAAATTCTAGAAAAATGGAATGACATCTGGTGTCTGTGGACTGGAGACTTAATATTGTTAAGAGGTCACCATTGCCCAAAGCAATGGACAGATTGAATGCGGGACCTGTCAAAATCTCAGTAGCATTTTAAGCAAAGATTGAAAATTGAAAATTCTAAAATTTATATGGACTATCAAGGGACCCCCAAATAGACAAAACAATCTTTAGAAAACAAACACCACTGAAGCCCTCATACTTCCAGATTTCAAAAATTACTGCAAAGCTACAGCAAACAAAACTATATACTCCTGGAATAAAGTCAGATATAGAAACCAATGGCAAAGGATAAGGAGTCCAGAAATAAATACTTATATATATGGACACATGATTCTCAACTAAGTTGCTAAGATCACACAATGGGAAAAGAATGATCTCTTGACAATGTGGATGCTAACTCACAACAAGGAAGGGTAGGGAGGGGGAAAATGGAAGTTCGTTGGATTAGACAAAGGGGAATGAAGGTAAGGGAGGGAGAATGGGAAAGACAGTAGAATAAATCGGACATAACTTTCCTATGGTCATATATGAATACATGACCAGTATTAACTCCATATCATGTAAAACCACAAGAATGGGATCCTAATTACAATGTTATATTCCTTGTATGTATAATATGTCAAAATACACTCATGTATATCTTAAAAAGGACAAATTTTTAAAAAGAAAACTGGACAGCCACATGCAAAGGAATTAATTTGTGTATCCTCCTTATTCCAAATACAATATATAACTCAAAATGGATCAAAAACTTAAACATGTCAAACTAGAAAACTCTTAGAAGAAAATGTAGGGGGAAAACCTCATGACAATGGATTTGGCAATGATTTCTTAGATATGACATCAAAAGCACAGGCAATAAAAGTGAAAAAGGTAAGTTGGAGTACATCAAACTTAAAAATGTCTGTGCTTCAAGTACACAAGTAGCAAAGTAAACAGACAACCAATGGAATGGGAGAACATATTTGACATGGGGTTAACATGGGATCATATATCTGACATGGGGTTAAGATCTAGAATACATAAAGCTCTCTTAAGACTCAACGACAGACTACATACAGTCTTGGCCTTTGCGGGACCCCATCTACAGTCTTGGCCCTTGCAGGACCCCATGCCCTGGAGCCTTCACATGGTGGGAACTGCCATTGGTGGCTTTGAAGGTGCCTTGGTGGGCACTGCTGATGAGGTCACTGCTGGAGATGGGAGTCATGCCAAAGAGATGATGAGACTGTTGCTGAGTTTATCAGGAGGACCATCTTGAAAATCCCCATGTATGAAATGATGAGAATCTTAAAAGCCTGGGATATGTATTTTTTTTAATCTGAGAACCAACTGCAGACCATAAACTTCCATCAGAGAAAGGAATGTCTGGTTCAGGACTTGGTTCTGCTGTGTGAGGAGAAGTGTACGAGTCTCAAGGATGCAGCCCTTGCAGATGTCATTTATACTCAAGTTCACTGGCACCAAAAAGTTTGGGATGTTTTTCAGATGAGTAAAGAGCCAGAAGAAGATGTTGCCCTTTTTGATATGGAACAATTCAAACATCCATTCAAGAAAATTCTTCAGAGAGCTTTGAAAAATGTGATGGCCAGCTTCAGAGATGCTGAGGAGAATGCAGTCTGGATCCAAATTGCCTGGGGAATAAGGTGTACAAAGCCAAACCAATACCAACCCACATATGTACTGCATTACCTCCCAGCCTCCCTAGGCCTTCCCCTCCTCCCCACTGAAGAGCATTTTGCTCCTTCTGGGTCAGGCACTGACAGTTGCTGGCAAACACCATTAGATGGTGAAAATGGACCCGAGAAGCTGACACCTGGACTATCTCAGGCTACTGTTTTTAAACAGTATAATCAGACCTTTGAAAATCACAACTCTACAACACCTCTACAAGAAAGGTGATGGGACTAGATGTAAATATGGATTCAAGGATCATTCATGAAAACACAGTAGAAAAAGAGAGGTCCAAAGAGTAACTCAAGAAACTTTTGGAGACTGTCCTCAACCACAATTAGAATTGGCATAATATAAGCTTGAAACGAAGTTCAAACGTGTCTTAAATGGGGGCATCTGGCTTAGAGGAAAGAATCCCTCTGGTGCCTAATAAAATTCTCTAGTCCTCATCTTTGGAAGCATTGAAATCCTTAGCACTGACCGGTATTGCAAATGCACCACTTTCTCCACTCCTCACCTGCATACCCAATAAGGGAATGAATTATTTTAAAATCAGAGACAAATAAGATGAATATGGTTCTGTAAGCCAAATGGATCCTTGGTGATGGTGCACATGCATTCCAGTTAATGGCTAACTGGACAGCTTCTGACTATAAGCTTGTGCTTCAGAAATTAATCCTTGGTATTGAAAATTTAGAAGTGTTCATACAATTGTTGGGACTGATTCTTCCTTGGGTCCCCTCTCTCATTTTTCCTGCTAAATATAGCAGTTGTGGGCATTTGAGAGGTGACAGGATATGTATAGGCTCTGGATTGACCTTGAGTGCAGAACGCTCTAAGCCAAGCCTATGGCACTGTGGCCGATTCTGTTGGCATCATATCTAGTGTCCTTTTTCCCACTCCTGCCTCTACTTGATTCTAGGGAGGTCTAGTTCCAATTGTTGGTTTCTAGGGATTTTTCTGTTAAGCTTTGACCACTTGAAAGGAACACCAAGGAACTATGCCCAACTCAAAACTTCCAGGAGAATCATAAAATTGGTCCATTCAGAGAGTAGAATTGGGTCCACTAAGTTGTTACTGAAGGAAGTTACATATCCAGTGACTCACTTATATAAAAATAATTGTTTCATTGTAAATATGATACTTTTCATAATTATTTTATCATAGGTGTAACATCCAAACTGACAATTATATACCAATTTATGAATAAAGATGCTGAAAATCTGGTTTTAAAAAAAAAACTCAACAACAAAAAAATCAAATAATCCAATTAAAAATTGGCAAAACACTCAAATAGACATTTCTCTAAATATGATATATAAGTGGCCAAGAAGCATATAAAAAGATGTTCAGAATCACTAATCACTAGGGAAATCTAACTCAAAACCACAATGCAATATCACCTCATTCTCATTAAAAGATGGCTACTGTGGAAAAAAACTGCAAAGTAATATATGTTGGCAAGGATGTGAAGCAATTGGAATGAAAAATAAGGCAGTCACTATGGAAAACAGGATGGTGGTTACTCAAAAAAGTAAAAATAGAATTACTGTATGATCTAGTAATTCCACTTCTGGGCATATACCCAAAAGAATTGAAACCAGGGTCCTAAAGAGACATCTGTACACCCAAACACATAGCAGCATTAACCACAATAGCCAAAAGGGGCAAGCAACCCAAGTGTCCATCAACAGATGAATGGATAAACTGAATGTGGAAGTCTCGCTTCATATATCATACAACAGAATATTATTCAGTCTGTGCTAAAACAACAGGGGCTACAGCATGGATGAACTTTGAGGACATTATGCTAAGTGAAATAAACCAGCCACAAAAAGACAAATAACATGATTCCACTTATGTGAGTTAGAGTACTTAAATTCTTAGAGACAAAAAGTAGAATGGTGGTTTCTGGGTGCCATGGGGAAGGGAAATTGGGGAGTTGGTTAATGGGTATTGATGAAAAAATTTTGCAAGGTAAAAAGTTCTGGAGACCAGTTGTACAGAATGAGAAAATAACACCACCAAACTATACACTTAAAAATGATTAAGATGATAAATTTTTGCTATGTGTTTTATCTCAATTAAAATTTTAAAAATGAAAAAACAGAAAAGGTAGAACTATAATTTTTTATGTGAAATCTTCCAATTTGTAGACGTTGGCAATGGTCCTGAGTCTGTAGTTGCCTGATGTTTTAGTCAGCCTTTTCATCACTGTGACCAAAAAAGCTGACAAGACCAACTTAAAGGAGGAAAAGTTTATTTTGGCTCAGGGTTAGAGGTTCAGTCAATGGTCAAATGACTCCATTGCTCTGGGCCTAAAGTGGCAGAATATTATGGCAGAAGGGCATGGCAGAGGGAAGAGCTTAGGACATGATAGTGAGGAAGCAAAGAGCTGTGCTTACCAGGAACAAAATATAAACCCCAAAGGCATACGCTCAGTGACCTACTTCCTCCAGCCATACCCTACCTGCCTGCAGTTACCACCTACTTAATCGATGTTAGTGGATTAATATGCCGATTAGGTTACACCTTTCATAATCTAATCATTTCACTTCTGAAAATTCTTATATTGTCTCACACATGAACTTTGGGGGATATCTCATATCAAAACCATAACACTACACCCCCAGGCTCCCAAAACTCATGCCCATCTCACAATGCAAAACACATTTAGACCATTTCCAAGAGTCCCCATAGTCTTAATAGTTCCAGCAATAACCCAGAGTCCAAGCCCAAAATCTCACCTGAGACTCAAAGCAAACTCATGGATGTTTTCCTCTAAAAAGATCAAAAGCAAATTATATATATCCAATATAGTGGCACAGAGTAAACATTTCTGTTTTAGTCAGCTTTTTTGCTGCTGTGACTAAAAGACCCGACATTTTAGAGAAGGAAATTTTAGAGGAGGAAAAGTTTATTTGGGGGTTCACAGTTTTAGAGGTCTTGGATAACAGCCAGCCAGCTCCATTCCTCGGGGCTCTGAGACAGGACATCATGGTGGAAGAGTGGCCGACATAAGTAGCTCACATCATGATCAGAAAGCAGAGAGACAGAGACTCCACTCACCAGATACAAAATATATACCCCAAAGGCACACCCCCAATGCCCACCTCCTCCAGCTACACACCCTTCCCACCTTCAGTTACCACTCAGCTAATCCCATTAGGGGATTAATTCACTGATTGGGTTAAAGCTCTCATAACCCAATCATTTCTCCTCTGAACCTTCTTGCATTGTCTCATGAGCTTTTGGGGGACACCTCACATTCAAACCATTATAATCTCCATTCCACAAGAAAGAAATAGAGGTATAGAAGGAAGGGATGGGACTGAAGCAAGATCAAAGTCTAAACAAGGGCTGAAGTTGTGGCTCAGCAGTAGAGCGCTCACCTATCACGTGTGCGGCCCGGGTTCAATCCTCAGCACCACGTAAAACTAAAGGCATGTGTACAACTAAAACAAATAAATAAATATTTTTTAAAAAGTCTAAACAAAAGCTGAACAAACAAGTCCTATAGCTCCATGTCCAGCATCCAGGGACATGGTGCCTTAACATTTCTCCGAAGGGCTTGTGTAACTTCACCTATGGCCTTGCTGGTCGTAGCCCACATGGCCTTTCTCTTGGCTGGTTTCTGCTTGATTCCTGCAGCTTTCATTGGCAGATGTCCTGTGTTACTGCCATCTCTTAATCCCAAGAGTCTCTACTGCAGCTTTGACTTCCTTCTCACATCTTTATGCATCACCCCCTTAGGGACAGCTTACAAGGACTAAGACCCTGCTACACTTTGCCTGGTCTCCCAGGCCTTCCTTTGAAATCCCAGTGGAAGCCCCTAAACCCCAGCATCCTACATTCCTGCAGAACCAGCACTACATGGATGATGTCAAGGTCTGCCATCATCTCAAGTAGTAGCCAGGACTCCAGGGACTATGGCTGCAGCACCCTCTGAGTGCCTGGGTGGCTGACCATGGTGAAAAAACTCCCTAGACCCTCATAGAAACAGGATGTCCCATGTCTTTTATCAAGATTTTTACTTTGATACTCTTGAGCCTGAGATGGCTGTGGCCTTATCAATTCCTGAGATGTCCTCAAGCCACCTTTCCGATTGTTTCTGTATAAAGTACTTAATATTTCTTTAAGGTTGTGTTCTCTTTAACAAACAAAACTGCCTTAGCCCCAGTTTTACTCACATTCTTCTGGCAAAACAGCAAGATTTTCAAATCTGTCTGCTCCTGATTAGCATAGTAAACTTGGCTAAAAGCCAACAGCAATGTTCATGCTACCCCCTAAAGGCTGTGATTCCTTGAAATTTCCTCTGCCAGATTTATTAGTCTATAACCTTTAAATTCAGCTTTACAGAAAGTCTCAGGACATGGGCAAAATGTAGACAAGTTCTTTGCTGAATGCAACATGAATGGTTTCCAGTCCAATTTTCAATAGAATTCTCTTCTCTGAAACATGAGCCCAGTCTACACAGTCCTATCAGTATTCTAAGCTTCTACCAGAATCACCCGTTAAGCTCCATTTACAACATTCTAAAGCATCTATAGCTTGCATTTCAAAATGTTTCAAAGTTTCCCCACCTGCAAACCAGTTCAAAAGGCTTCTGAAACACATGGTCAGGTTAGTCATAGCAATGACCCCACTTCTTGGTACCAATTTCTATTTTAGTTAGCTTTTCATTACTGTGACCAAAAGATTTGACAAGAACATAGAGGAGGAAGTTTATTTTGGCTCATGGTTTCATGTTCAGTTCATGGTCATCTGAATCCATAGCTTTGGGCCCAACATGAGGCAGAACATCCTGGCATAAGGGCATGGTAGAGGAATGCTGCTCAGGACATGACAACTAGGAAGCAGAAAGAGAGGACACCAAGGACAAAATGTAACCCACCCCAGAGGCATGTCCCCAGTGACCTACCTCCTCTAGTCACACCCCACCTGCCTACACTTAACATTCAGTTAATCCATATCAGTGGATTAATCCACTGGTTAGGTCACACCTCATAATCTAATCATTTCACCTCTGAAAATTCTTGCTTTGTCTCTCACGTGAGTTTTTGGGGGGAACACCTCATAACTAAACCCTGAAACCTGCGTAAAAGTGATTTTACTCTCTTTCATAGTAAGTAAACACTTTTCAATGACTTCATCATGCATGTTGTCACCATAAGGGGGTTCAAAGAGGTCTATTCAGGGGCAGAGACACCTAGGTTCTTGGCACATCTCCTGAAAGTATTAAAGGACACATCAGGTTTTAGGAAAGAGGAAGAGCTTTATTTGAAAGTGAAAGTAAAGAAACACATTCTTAGAGCACAATGCAGACTATCTCAAGAACAAGAAGTGCTTTGGGGATCCCGGGCTCTTCTTTTACAGGAGACTTTGTAGTAGTAGGCTTGGGAAGGTATGTGGGAATGACTTCAGTCTGGTGAATTCAGTACTTTGATCACGGATCACAAGGTATCTGTTTATGGTAGTCTTGTCTTCTTCCAGGATCTTCAGTTTGATATTGTCTCTTATTTAGATAACATTTGGAATTGCCTTAAAAAATACCCCCCTTTGCTTTATCTAATCTGAAAATACATTGTGTAGACTAATAGTGCCCTTAAGCTTTAATCAGAATGAGGAAGTTTTCACAAATGACTGAATTTACAGTAACCCTAAGATTTGTAGATTTCGCAGAAATTTTTTTCTGGAGGAAAAAAACAGGTTTGGGGAGTAAATCCGACCATAGAGCTTTCAGATATACAATTATAGTTTCTTTTCCTTCTCTTTCATCTCCTTTCTACATACCTTTATTCCTTCTCTCCTACCGCAGTGTGACTTGGGTCAATCTAGACAGCTTCAAATTAATCATACTAGTCTGACTCCCCTTGCAAGTGATGAATTTAGAGGCAGGCATGTGACCCAGTTCTGGACAATAAGATGTGAGAAGAGGTCTTCTAGATGGTTTTAGGAAAGTTTTCTTAGCTCGGATTAAATGAGGATTTTATAAATGAAGAGACCTGAGCTATCTGGCCATGTGATGCCCTCTAGAAATGAGACACAACTGGGAAGAAATAGGTCTATTCAATTTCTTGACATTGGTTCATAACAGGATAAGATGCCTGGAGCTGCTGCTATCATTTTCTAACCTGAAGAGTCATAGGCAGACTAGAAAGATGAGAAGAATCCAGGCCACTGACATAACCAACCCTGGGGCCTTTTTGCCTCCAGATTTCCTGTTACGTTAGATAATTCATCCCCTTATTAAATTATTTCATGTTACATTTTGTAAATGTGTAGTTTAAAAGATGATAAATGATCAAGAAATGAAAAATATATGGATCAAATAAAAGATATCTGCAGCCAAATCCAGGAGGCAGGCAGTTTACTACACTGGATATTTCCCTTGTCATTCACATTGAGCACTCCCTATTTTTTATGGAAGGTCTCCCTGCATTTATCAGACCAACAAGGAGACCCATATCTTTCATGTTTCCATGGTTTAGTCCTCAGAGAAGGTCCAAGGTCCAAGCCATCACTGTTACTCCCCAAGTGTCAGACTAAAACACTGTCCACCAAGATCCTTGAGAACAGATGAAAGAGCTCCATTGGGTCTACAGCTCTGGCTGGCTGTCCTTGAAGATGCTATTGTTAGCCCTGCAACTACCGTCCCTGTTCAGCATCTGGGTTTCTTATCCCTGTAAAAATTTTTAATCTAGAAGCTGCTGTGTCCTATATATACATACAGCCATGCTAGCTTTCTTTTGATTAGCATGGTATATCTTTTTCCATCCTCGTACTTTTAGTTGTATGCTTATATGTAAAGTGGGTTCCCTGTAGGCAACATATAGTTAGGGCTTGCTTTTTTTTATGTAATCAATCTCTCCCTTTTATTTGCAGCAGCCACTATCTAGTTCACTGCTTTAAAAAGAAAGGAAGAAAAGAGGACATTCCTCTCTACTAAGGTTTGAACGTGTCCTCCAAAATTTCCTGTGTTGGAAACTTAATCCCTAAATTCATATGTAGGTAATTCAGATTAGATGAGGATTTTATAAATGAAGAAACCTGTGCTATCTGGCCATGTGATGCCCTCTGCCACAATTATTATTATTATTATTATTTAACCAGGGATTGAACCCAGGGTGCTTAACCACTGAGCCACATCCCCAGCTTTATTTTATTTTATTTTGACAAGGTCTTACTAAGATGCTTAGGGCCTTGAGGAGTTGCTGAGGCTGGCTTTGAACCCACAATCCTGCCTCAGCCTCCCGAGTCACTGGGATTATTGGCATGTGTGCCCCCTACCCTCTGCCATGTTAAAATGCAGCAAGAGGCCCCTTTTCAGGCTGGCACCATGCTTCCAGAATTTGGACTTCTCAGCCCCAGAACTGTGAGCTAAATAACCTATATTCTTAATAAATTTCTCAGTCTCTGGTACTCAGTTACAGCAACAGAAAACATTAGTCTCTCTTCTCTCTATACCATAACAACACTTTAAAAAGTTATTGTTCCCAACATAGATTTATAAGATGATGGCAAGGAGTTTGGAAATATGGCAGTGCCTTGGGACATGTAGTAGGGAGAGTTAGAGACAATGAGAACTTTGTAGTAGATTACTGTAGTAGTTTAGTTACTATTCAGAGGACCTGAAATTTAATAAGTACCTCTGAATGAAGTGTTTCTGCTGAAAGAAAAGTTGGTGACAGACTGTTATAGTCACCAAAATTTCTTTTCCCTGATCTTTAGATAAATATTTGTTACTCCTTCCTGAAATTATGTAAAGAATTAAACAGTTTCAGTGTCTGATCTGGTGTAAACTTGGAGTAATTAATGCTACCTTTCCTTTTACAGTTAAGGAAAAGGAAATCAGGAAAGTAAAATATATGCCCCAGGTCATGCCCCTCCCTGGCTAAGTACTGGAGTCTGGAATATAACCCTTCCCTATTTCCAAAAGGACTGGCAAACCGCATTGTTCTAATATTAACTTTTTATTGTAGTTTAAAAGATACATGTTAATTTCTACTCTACATCTTTGTTTTGATTTGTGGTTCCACTCAGAATCTGAGAAAAATGGCAACAAAACAAAACAAAAAATCACATAAGAACAGAATGAAACCCATAGATAGCAATATAGATCACTTCACAGAACAAGTGGGACATACGATAAGAGGACACAATGAGAGAAAATGATGGTGTTTTCCAGGGAGGTAAATGGAGTGCAGGATTATCAGCCCCATCTTGTGGCTTTCTTTAGATATTGCTTCTAAGATTCATTTTTGAACCAGTAAGGATCACTGGACACCTGACAACTTGTTGGGTGAGAAGATATAGAACAATGACTCTCAAACTTTAGTGTGCCTGAGAATCACATGGTGATCACACAAAAATGCAGATTCCTGGACAAGACAGGTAAGAAGGATTAAATGGGGTGTGAGAATCTCCATTTACTAAGCTCCCCAGGTGAATATAGATCACATATAAGAAATACTGAAGGCAATAAAAATTAGTGATGTTCATTCCCTATAAGGAAAGGGCTGTTCTGAAGAAAAGTTTGGAAGAAAATTATCTAGAACTGTAAGGGTTTGAAATTTTACCTTACTTGCAAGCTAACAAGTTAGCCTGCTACAGTTTCACGAAGGCTGGTAGGAGATGAGTCCACTGGGTCAGAGACAAAGGACAATTCATAACAGCAATAAGTGTAGTCAGCATTGTTACTGGGCCAACTTCCTGAGCCTCAATTCCCACCAGTCTTTTTGATAAGAGCCACAGTAGGTTACATTATAGAAGAGAAACTCCCAAATTTGGGAAACTGAAAGCTTTTATAATGGAGACTTTGTCTGGAGGGAAAATTATTTCTGCCTTCCAAACTTGTTCACCATAGAAACATCCTTGAAAAATTCAGACAGTGCCTCTGCTCTCAAGACATACAGTAACACAACGCACAAGAGTTGTTTCTCAGCAGAAACCAGGAATAGAAGGACCGAATGTGAAAAGTCTCCTACATGTGAAGGCTGCAAAATAATCATACTGATGCAGGAATGGGGAATTGGAGGGATTCAGCCCGACAAACCTGGCAATTATTCAGCTTGGATTCTGGTTCCCGGAGCTAACTTCAAAGAAGTCCTTCAATCCCTTTGCTTTAATGGAGACCTGCCTGATGTCATGAGCAGGCTCCACAGTTGACTTCCCTTTCAGCCTCACATCTCATGGAGACGAGATAAGCTATCGTCATTTCACTCACGAGCAAATAGATCTTGAAACGAGCAAATAGATCCTGAAACATTATGACTTATTCAACCACGGAAATGAACAGGTTTTCTCCGAGGTCTTCCCACCACCCGCTTTCCTCCTGGCCGGAAGAATATTCGCCAAATTAAGTGAAGGACGAATGCTTGAGTGACAAGCCTTTACGAAGGCACCACCTCTCTAAGCGGCGAGCCCGCGGAAGCTGCTTTAAGACCAGCCACGACTTCGGAACCAAGTCTCCCACCTCGCGGGCCAGAGGTTTCCGGGACTTTGTTAAGGAAGGGATGCCTAAACTTCATTTCCTACTTCAAGAAGACACAGCCCGGGAACGCGCCCAGCAGAGGGCGGCTACCGCGAGCTCCGCAGCCCGACCCGCTCTTCCCGCCTTCTTGTGAAAACAGGAAGCGGGGCGGAACCAGCCGAGCACGCTGCTCACGATTGGTCAGCGCCGCCGCCGCTCACCTCCGCGAGAGGAAGGGGCTGGGCACCGCCTACAGCTTGGCAGTCTGCAGCTTGGAGGGTGGGAGGGGCGCGAGCGAAAGTTGCCGGCGTCGGAGCCCGCCGCTCTGGTGTCATGGAGCCCGGGCCCGCCGCGTCCCCCGGGCCTTCCCGCTCCTTCAAAGAGGAGCTGCTCTGCGCCGTCTGCTACGACCCCTTCCGCGATGCGGTGACGCTGCACTGTGGCCACAACTTCTGCCGCGGGTGCGTGAGCCGCTGCTGGGAATTGCAGGTGGCGCCCACATGCCCGGTGTGCAAGGACCGGGCGTCGCCCGCTGACCTGCGCACCAACCACACCCTTAACAACCTGGTGGAGAAGCTGCTGCGCGAGGAGGCCGAGGGCGCGCGCTGGACAGGCCCCCGATCCCCGCGCCTCTGCCGCTTGCACCGCAGCCAGTTGAGTCTCTTCTGCCTCGAGGACAGGGAGCTGCTGTGCTGCTCATGCCAGGCCGACCCCCGGCACCGGGGACACCGCGTGCAGCCAGTGAAGGACACTGCCCAAGACTTTCGGGTAAGAGTGGCGGTGAGCGCCTGGCGACCGAGCGCACACGTGGTGGCCGGGGCTGGGCCCGCGTCCCTGCACCCGGGCTCCGCCTTCCAGCCTGCTCGTCCCGCGCGTGCTCAGGCCTTCCCCGCTCCCCGCTCCCCGCTCCAGCTCCAGGGCTTCCTCAAGACCCCCACCGCGAACTTTGGTTAGCTGCTGTGTCTGCCTTCTTCAAGGCGGGCCCAGGGTGGGAAGAAAGTGCAAACAGGAAGTGAGAGAGGGGGTCCGCGACCTTCTCCGTACTGCCCCGCCCTTTTCTGAGCGGCCAGGCCGAACACCCTTCGAGCCAGTGGTGGTGGCCCAGGTCCCTCTGAGCTGCACAAGTGTGGGTAACGCCCACGAACCCTCAGTTTAGAAGTGGGGGAGGAGCCTGGGACCTGGCCAGGGACGTAAAGCCTTAAGGTTTCCGCAACTCAGTCACCGTCCTCAGCTGATCCCAAAGTTTGTGTAACTGCGGGGAGAGGCCCTTGGCTCAGGCCCGCTGGTTAATTCTCGATCATTCTTTTAACATATTAACACATAGAGTTCCAATGGCTATAAACCAGGGAACGACTTACAGGGTGAAGTTTATGTGGAGAAGTCCTTGTTACAGAAAGGAAAAAGTGATTAGGAAATAAGGGTTAACCTAGCCAAGAATTTTTCAGAAGTATTTGGCTTTAGCCCTTAGAAAGAAACATGTTTGTTTCTCAGCGCGTTTGTCTGGTGAATGAATGAGTCGCACCCTGCATCACCCATATGTATGGATCAATAGTAAACAATAAAAGTAAAATTCTGGAAATGTCCATTATACTCTGGCAGAAGTTACACAATGTGAAACACTGAAATTGGAGCTGGGGGTGTGGCTTAGTGGTAGAGCTCTTGGCTGGCATTTGTAAGGTCCTGGGTCCCATCCCCAGCACTCAAAAAAACAAAGAAGCAGTAAATTTGTTTTTTATCACCTACAAATGCATGTACCAGACCAAAAGTTTGGACAATGCTGGTTAGCTGGCAGGAAGCTGAGTGTGTCCAGAAGGAGGTACTCCACACACCCTCTCTCCTTTTTTTTGCAGTGCCTTTATTAAGAAATATTATAATTTCGTTACAGTTCCATACACATGTTGGCATAGTCAAGTAAAGGAGAACGCCAGGTGCCATCAGTATGCATGTTTGATTGAGTGACCCTGCCACTCTTGTGTACTTCCATAGGCAAAAGTGCTAGATACTGATTTGGGACAGCTGAAGAAAGTGCTGGGCTCACTGGGAACTGGGGTCTAGGTAGGGGGACCATGAGTCAAGGTGTGACTAATTCCTATTGGGCTGGCAGAGGTACAGATCAGGAGATGGGCAGGAGTCAAGGCTGAGAACACTCAGACCCTCCCCAGGTTGGAGCCAAGCCAAGATTTAAGAGCAGTGAGCCCCGGGCCAGGAAGCATGAGGTTCCCTGACAGCTTTCTTAATTAGTAGATGTCTTGTCCTACTAGGTCCCAGGAGAGCTGCAGGAGCCGACAATTCTCACCCTCAGGGAGCTTCCAGGAGAGACCTGAGGGATGTGGAGGTATTAGCCAGGGGAAGAGTGAGGGAGGCTATGTAGACAGGGTCCGGAAGTGGGAAAACCTGACTTTCCAGGCATCTAGAGAATTTCAGTGTTTAGAACAGGATGGAGCCCTGTGGTGTCAGGTCAGTGGGCCCTCAAGGTGATGCCTGAGAGGCAAGGAGTGGTTTATTCCAGGGGAGCTGAGGACAATGCAAGCTGAGCCGTGTGGCCTGATGCAGAGTGCAGCTCTTTTCATTTACCAGACAGACATGCGCCAAGGCCTCCTGTGTGTCACAATCAGTTCTGAGTGCCCAGGTCCCTAGATAGCCCTTTACCTAACGAAGTTCACATTTTAGAGGGGGAAGTCAGGAGTCAATAGATAAGACGTGGTTCTGCATGGTTGGATGTGGGTGGTGTTTGTGGGGGGAGAAGTATGGGATTCCCCCTCCCACCCTGCTGCCAGGTGAGAAGGGGCTAGGTCAAAAGCCCTGCTGGCTGTGGGGAGCCCTGTGGGATTCTCAGTGGGGGAGTTGTGATGAGATAATGTGTTTTAGAAAAAAAGATCACTTTGGCCACCATCTAAGGATGAAGCAAGACTAATAATCATGTGGGTGGACACTTGTTGAATATTTATTATATGTTAGATGTTCTTAAGCATGTGCATGTTAGCAAATGTAATGCTCACAAAAATTCAACAATGCTAGGTGTATTAGTTTTCTATCATTGCCACAGTAAACTGGCACAAACACAGTGGTTTAAAACAGCATGAGTTTATTGTAGTTCTGGAGGTCAGATGGCCCAAATTCAAGGTGTCCGCAGGGCTGCATTTCCTTTTGGAGGTTTCAGGGGAGAACATGTTTCCTTGTCTTCTCCATCTTTAAGGAGCATGACCCTGACTTCTGCTTCAATTGTCTTATTGCCTTCCCTGGCTAGTTAGCACCTCTCCCATAAGGCCCTCGTGATTACATTGGACCCACTCCCATGATCCAGAGGAATCTCCCCATATCAAGATCTTTAATTCAGTCATCTGCAGAATCCCTTTTGCCATCACATTCACGGTTCTAGTGATTAGAACTTGGACTTTGCAGTGTTGGAGACATTTCAGCTTGCCGTAGGTAGGTAGTGTTATCCCCACTTTACAGTGTAATGATGTATAGTATAAAGACAGTCTCAGTTTAAATAACTGCCAAAGTCACAGATATAGTAGCTAGACTTCCCTGGGGGCCTTGTTTGGTTCCTGCTCTCGTCCTGGGCTTTGAGAGAGCCTTCTCTCAGCACTGCTGCTGGTGTTCTGATCTCAGAGCTGTGTGGGCAGCCAGTTGTGCATGGATGGGCAGGCATCTGGGTGGCTGTTGATCACTGATCGTCAGTGTGCAGATAGCAGGTAGGTTGAGCACCTGCTGTGTGCTGGGCTCGGTGTGTCCAGCAGCAATACAGGTCAGTCCTAGAGACCCTGCCTGGGTAAAGTTGAATACTCCCATTAACAATTGAAGCTTCAGACCTGTGAAGGAGGAGGCATTCTAAGAGGAAGGCCTGCTTTTGTCTGTTGAGGCTTGGGAAGGAGTCTCTGCAGAACTGATTTCACAAGACCTGAAAGCCCAGAGGAGTGAGGGAAGGCCATTAGCAGTAGTGGGGGCATAGGGTGGGGCCTGCAGTGACAGAAGGACATTCTACATGAGGAATGAAGAAGTCTAGGACAGATCCCACAGGGCATTGGTGGGCATGTTAAGGAACTTGGTTTGTGTCCTCAGCACAGTGGGATGTGACAGAAGGACTTGGGAGATTTTGGAATATAACAGAAATGTTTAAACCAGAGCTCTAGAAAGAATACAAGTGCTTGGAGGACCTTAGGAAGTCCTGGAGTGCAGTGTTTTTCAAACTTGAACAACGTGCCTGTTCTTCTTAAAGGAAAAAGTGTTCCAACAGTGCGGCTTAAATATGTTACCATGTATGTGCACACAAACACAAAACATGTAAATTGCTCTTGCCTATATCACAGATATGAAGTAAACCAAAGGAATTTGCCAGATTAAATGGCAAAATTAAATTCAATACAAATTCAAAGCAAAATTAAAATCAATACAATTCCAGTTAAAATATTAATTATAAGGTTTTATTTTGCTGAAACTAAATCTCTACTCTTGGCAGAGATCCTTTTGATTGATTTCTTTACTCTGTTTCAAGTGCTGACTTGATTCAGGAGTCAAAGCTTCCCTGTTTGAAGACCTTAGAAACTCAGGTGATGCACATGGTTGGCCAGTTTACAGTGTCCACACCCTCTACCTGCTAAGTGTACTGCTCTTCTCTTGTTAGGCCAAGACCATGATGCTCATACAGACTAGTGCCTGGTAATCATTAACACGTTTACACATGCTGGTGCTGACCTTGTGAGCATGTGTCACACTGTTTATGAGTTGACTCAGGATGGGCTTATCTTAGTGTTTTTTTTTTTTTTGTTGTTGTTGTTGTTGTTCATCATTCAGTGAAAACACTAACTCAGAATACTCTTAGACTACTTGTAAATCCCCAAAATACCCAGACACAGACCCCATTCCCCAGGGGACTGTGGAAATAGTTACATTTACTAATGAGAAAATGAAAGCTTAGGAAAATTCATGTACTCTTTGCAGCTTTGGGAAGTTAAAGTGGTAAAATTCTCAGGTCAGAACTCAGGTTTCCTGTTTTTAATACTAGACCCGCTCAAGACCCCCTCCAAGGCCAAGGCCCAACTGGTCTGACCCCTTTCTTATACAAGACATTACCATTCCCTGAAGCCTTGGTCCCCTACCTGGGCTACCTTCTCAGAATCAGCCTGAGAAATGTCAGCCGAATGTATTCCAGTTACTCTCAGCCACATTCAGAGGTCTCCCCCACCATGGCTTACATGTGATTTGTCCTCTCCAAAAACTTAGGTTGAAGTTTAATCTCCATTGCAAGGTATTAAGAGGGTGGAAACTTAATGTGACTGGTGTTTAGAGGTGGAGTCTTTGAGTAGGATTAGATAGGGGTGTCAGGTAGAGCCCCCACCATCCTGGTGGCTTTATGAGAGGGGAAAAAACAGGATTCACACAAACTCCCTGTTTCCCCTGTGTGATGCCCTCAGCCACACTGGAACTCAGCTAGCCTGGAAAACTATCACCAGACATGGCCCTAAACCTCAGCCCAGAACTCTGAGCCAGAATCAGCCTGTTTCCTAATAGCTTACCCAATCTATGCTGTCGTATTACTGCGAACAGAAAATGGTCTAAGACATTCCCCTTCTAGTTCTTTCTACCCTTTCCTAGCTACTCACCACTTTCTGGGTCCTCAGCTTTCAAGTCAAGCCTGGCAGACCCCTAGTTGCAGTAGAGGATGTTCATTGCCTCCTTGTTAAGCCTGTCCCCCGGCAGAGAGGGAGTCTCAGTTGCCCACTGTGGCTCCTCTGTGAAGGGGTCCAGCAGTAGGCGCCATGGTAAACACCTGTTGTGTGATGAACCTGCATATCAAGGTGAAAGAAAAATCTGGAAAACAAATTGGAGTTGGATAAGGATGAGATCTAGATGAGGTTATGTTAGCATTTATGCTGCACATTTTAAGAAACCTGGAACATCTGGTAGGAGAATTAAATTTCCTAGCTCACAAGCGGCACTATTGGTACCAAGAGCTAACTAGCCCTTGCAGCACATAGTGTGTGCCTGCCTGCTTCCCAGCGCTTGACATGCACTGATTGTCAAATCCATTGAGCTCCATAGTATTATCCCTCTTATCTGATAGGAAACTGAGGTATTAAGTAATTAGCACTGTCCCTGGCACGTGTAGGTGCTCAATAAACGGTGATGGTAATTTATCAGTACTATTACTAGAATTGTTATTATTTTTATTAGAATTAATCAAATATTAATAATATTGGATTGTTATGATTATTAGAATTTTAACTATTTTTCCAAAAGAAAAAATATGAAAAGCTTTCTCACAATGTAGAGAGAAAATGATAGGCCTCAGGTGAAAAGGTAGGAATCCAACCTAAAATTCACAGTGTTCTCCAGGAGTCCAGAAAGGTCAGAAGCAACAATTAAAATTTGAAAAACAAAAACTACTGAAGAGACAAATATTTGAATTTGACAATTAAAGTATGTCACATGACCTAAGCAATATGAGAATGTCAGGAGAAGGAGGGGCTCTGGAGGGAAGTGTTTAGATAAGACCTTATGGGAAATAACTTCACTTGATGGGAAATGATGGGATCAGCCCCTGGTATGAGACCCCCCTAATATTAGTGACTACAGACCAGTACAGTCTGGAAATTTTCAAAGGGAGCTGTGGCCCCTCCCTCTGGCCTATCCCCACAGCTCAGGGACTCAGAGCTCAGCCTTGACCAGTCCCAGGCCTAAACAGGATGCCCTTCTGTGCTATGACATGGCCAGCTTGAAAGATGACAGGCCCCTCTACCTCCTCAGCCCTGTTCCCCTACATGTACCAGGCATAGGATGGGGAGCTGGGCTAGAGGACATCTGAGGGCCCTTAGCTTTATAAATAAGTGATTCAAGATCAGGACTAACATTCAGCTGTGCTCCAGGGACTTGGCATGGACCAGGTTCAGTACATGCTGTTGTTATACTCTTGTCAAAGTGGAATTCCAGTTATAAATGTGGTGTTTGTCCTCCCTGTCTGGCCTCCAGCCCTAACTTGCCTCCTTCTCATTTCCCACGGCAGGCCAAGTGTAGAAACATGGAGCACACGCTACGGGAGAAAGCCAAGGCGTTCTGGGCCATGCGTCGCTCCTACGAGGTCATCGCCAAGCACAATCAGGTGAGTGCTTGGGCAGTGGGCAGCCAGGGAGAAGCAAGGGAGGGCTGGCCTCGGCTTTGTTGATGTCGCCCACGGAGTAGCTGTTTTGACTCTGAGTCGGCTTTACTTCACCACCAATGGTCTCACACAGCCTTGCTCTTAGCAGCTGACTGGGGCTACGCTGCCTCACTGAAGACCTGGGTGTGGCACACCGTGGCCTAGAAAGCCACCTGTGCCACTGCACTGTCATTTAAGAATAACTTCAGTGTGTGTTTGTACATCACCATTCTCCCTGTGCATGCCCCGGATGACTGGGCTCCTGTGATTCAGGAATCTTTTCTTTTCAGTGCCCGTGTCCACTCCACCCACAGCCCTGTCCCCTGTCTCTGAACAACACCACTTCCCTTGAACTCCACCTGCATTGCTGCGCCTCCTTCCTGGCTTCCTGCCTGCTTCTGTTCTTGGTTTGCTCCCCACTCTCCGAGTGCTCCAGTGGTCTTTTGGAAAAACACATCGCCGTGCCATTCCTCTGCTTAAAATTGCCTAGTGGAGTTCCGTGCCCCAGACTGCAGTCTAGACTCTTTCCCATGGCCAAGGTTGTCATCGGTGTGTGTCCACCCCCCCCCCCTACCCCCGCCTGCTCTGACTTCCTCTACTGATCTTTGGCTTGGTGCTCTGTGCCTCTGCCACTGTGGCCTTCTCTGTTCCTTAAATGAGCTAAAGCTGTTCCCCGGGCCCCATATTCAGCATCTTTGCTGTTAAAATTTCAGCTTACATGTCCCTTGGAAAGCTTTCTCTGATGCTACTCAGACTAGCCTTCCCCATTTACCCCGCGTCAGGTCTCTGTCATTTATTTTCTTCAAGACACTTCATTACCTTTTTGTTTTCTAGTTTGTCTCCTCCCATCAAAATATAAGGAAAGAGAGCACATTGCCAGTGTCTTGAAGTTCTGGGCACCTGGAGGGGGCCAGTAATGAGCTTGTAGCTGGTCCCATGGCCAGATATTAGAAAGCTTTCCTGAGCCCAGGCCTTGGCCACAAAGGCACAGTAGGGACTTCAGCGCAGTGCCCAGCAGCCCGAACCAGGTGTGTCTCAGCTGCGGCTGAGATGAGTCCAGCTGAGTGGTAATTAGTAAAGCAGTCATCTCAGAAGGTGACAGACCAGAGCCAGGATCAACAAAACAGTCAGAAACCAGCTTGTCCCAAACCAGAGGAGCAGAGCAGGAGTAGGGGCTGTGAAATACGGAGGCCAGGGCAGTAAGCTGCAAGCTGACCTTTCAAATCCAAGCAGATCCCTCGGCCCCCACCAAACGCATGCCCTCACCTGTAGAAAGAAATTCCCATTGAGATAAGGTAATGCACCTAAGTGCCCACAGAGAGAGGCCATTCAACATTTCTGATGTTTTGGAGACCAAGAAACTAAGTTGAGAGAGTGTCCACTTTATCAGTGCACCATTTGGTCATTTATGTCACAGCCGTAAGTACATACTGAGATTCCAGTCCACAGATGAGATTGCAGCCTGCCACTGCTGGAGGACACTGTGGTGTTCTTCTGGTCCTCCTCATGAAGTCGTCGGGCTTCTTCTACCCTGTAACCGGTGTCCTTCTGTGGCCAAAGCTGTTTGGCTGGCTTTGGGGGTGCGGGGCTGGACTGGGGGGTGCATCCATCTCTCCATCTCGAGCAGCAGAGAACTCTTAGGCTTCCTGTGGAGGCCAGGGTTGTTAAGGAGGTCAGGTTGAGGCCTCCAGAGTTCTGGCTGGAGGGGGCTTTTCCCGATAAATTCCCTGAATCCAAGTTGCTGACTACTGTGAGGCTGTCCCTGCCAGTGTGACAGTGGCTGGAGTTGCCTCGGCTTTTGCTGAGTTTTCCTCTTTGCTCCGTCCTTTTCTGTCCAGTGTGATAAGAATCAGTAGAGATTCCACTCTCCCTACACGGTCCGGTTTGCCCGTCTTTTCACGGTATAAATTTCTTCTGTGAATGCTGTGAATGCCAATTCATATCCATTTTTTGTTCTTGAGATATTTGTCTTTTTTCTCCCATTGGATTTTTAAGAGTGCTTTGTATATTAAGACTAATACTAGTTTGTTGAATATATTGCAAACATTTTTCCTAGTTTGTCATTTCATTTTCAATGAATTATTTTCACTTTTTGGGGGGTCATTTATACAGTAGTCATCTTGGAATTACATGTATGTATTTAACCTTGCTTATAAGGTCTTTGCCATTTAAAGCTTATTTTTTATATACATTCGTTTATCTCATTCTTTGACCCTTTTATGTTTCATATTATGCTAAGCAGTGTCTTTCTTATGCTAAGGGAAGAAGTATTTATTTGCTTTTTCTCTTGAGTATTTATATGATTTTGGTCCTCATTTCCTTAATGCTTTTTTTGTAGTTATGATTCAGAATGTGCACATTATTAATGATTGAATGTTAAAGTAAATACTTCCTACTGTTTTAGTAAACCCTCTGGATCAGACATATTTAAGGGCATAAGATTTGAAGGCAAACAAGTTTTTAAAATTGTTGCTATTTGAAATAATTCCCTTCTGTGACACAGGGTTTTCCATGCTATTGAGAACCCAAACAAGGTACAGAGTGTTGTGTGTGAGGAGGTTACAGGACTAGGGTTATCATCGATAAGCAGTGATTCATTCATTCATTCATTCATTCATTCTTCCATCCATCCCTCCCTCCTTCCCTTTCTTCCTCCCTCCCTCCCTCCCTTCCTTCCTTCCTTCCACAGGGTCTCACTAAGTTGCTTAGGGCCTTGCTGAGTTGCTGAGGCTGGCCTTGAACCTGAAATCCTCCTGTCTCAGTATTCTGAATCACTGGGATTGCAGGCGTGCACCACTGTGCCTAGCCAATGATTTCTAAAAAATTATTGAAACGGCTGTTATGCTTTCCCATTTGAAACTTGAACTTATAAATTTGTGCTAGTCAAGTCTTTCATCAGTACTTCATCTCTAGGGTTCTACATAGGATTCTTTCTGAAAGTCTAAAGGTCACCAGCTCGGGGACAGCTGAGGTGCCCCAGGTCTGATTCACTGACTCCCTCCTGCTCTCTGCTGCAGGTGGAGGCTGCCTGGCTGGAAGGCCGCATCCGGCAGGAGTTCGACAAGCTCCGTGAGTTCCTGAGGGTGGAGGAGCAGGCTGTTCTGGACGCTGTGGCCCAGGAGACCAGGCAGAAGCAGCTCCTGGCTGACGAGAAGATGAAGCAACTCACAGAAGAGACTGAGGTGCTGGCCCACGAGATCGAGCGGCTGCAGATGGAACTGAAGGAAGACGACGTCTCTTTTCTCATGGTAAGGAGCTTGGCCTCCGGACTCTGTGATGGGGCCAGATTTTCAGGGACCAGGGAGCCATGGTCACCAGTCCTGCCAAGCTGGTCTTCCTGTGGCATCCTGGCTCTTGGTCCTGAGGAGGTGGCGTCTCGAGCCTCTTCTCTGCTCCCCTTCCTTCCCTTTCTCACTCACACACTCCCTCTTTTCTCTTTGGTTTTGTTGTCATCCTTTGTTTCTTCTCTCTCTACCCCTTAGCAAAGGGAGTCTTTCAAAATTAATCCATTTTTTAAAATTTAAATATGGCTTGTTATTCTCTCTTAAGAATGATTCCATTCTCACTTTAAAAAAATATCATTGGGGGCTGGGGTTGTGGCTCAGCGGCAGAGTGCTCGCCTCGCATGTGCGCGACCAGGGTTCGATCCTCAGCACCACGTAAACATAAATGCATTGCATTGTGTACAACTAAAGTAAGTAAATAAATATTTTTAAAAAAATATCATTGAGTTCATTTTTTTTCTCACTTTTGTTGATTTCATCATTGGGCCCTGCAGAGAAGTTTCTGTAACTTGAAAACTGGTCTGTAAATTAGGATGCTCAGGATGACAAGCTATCTTCTTCACCATGGACAGCTCACCCTTCTGGAAAGGGGAACATTTGCTAGTGGGGCAGCAAGGAATGGGGATGTCTTTGTGTTCCAGCAGCGTGTCCCATCCTGGCTAAGACCTTTATGGTTGACCACCTCATGTCAAGCCTTGAACCATGATCTATCCTGCCCTGATTACAGAATCACTCAATTTAAATTGGTTCCTTCCTTGACGATTCTGCTCAGGAAATAGTATCATCCTGCCCAGTACCCAGTGATTTGGTTTGTAATTTTTTTTCAATAATGGCTTTATTGAGATATAATTTACATACTGCACTGTGTAATTCACCCATTTTTGTTGTTGTTGTTGAGGTTTTTAAAAGATGGTGTCTCACTCTCTTGCTTAGACTGGCTTCAAACTGCTGGGCTCAAGTGACCTTCCTGCTTCCCAAGTAATTGGAACTACAGCTGCATACCACCATACCCAGCTTGTCGCTTATTTATAAAATATACAGTTCAGTGATTTTCAGCACTGTACAGTTGTGTAACCATCATGGCAATCTGTATTTCAGATCATTTTTATGAGTCCAAAAAGAAGCCCCAAACCCTTTAACTGTCACTCCCCAATCCCTCCTGCCCAGTGCCTGTCAGCTACCAGTCTCTGTCTACACATTTCACATAAATGGAGTCCTGTAATGTATGTACCTTTTGTGACTGGCTTGTTTCACTCAGCGTGTTTTGAAACTTCATCCATATCTTAGCATCTACCAGTTCTTTCCTTGTTATGGTCGAATAATAATATTCCATTGTGTATTACATTTTATCCATTCATCAATTTGTGATTATTTGGGTTGTTTCTACTTTTTTGGCTCTTGTACATAATAGGGCTATAAACATTTATATGCCAGGGGTTTTTTTTGTGCTGTGGGTAGAACCCGGGGTGCTTTTACCACTGAGCTACATCCCCAGTGCTTGCTTTTTTTTTTTTTTAAGTCTTGAGACAGAGTCTGGCTGACTTGTTTGGTCTAAGTTGCTGAGGCTGACCTTGAACTTGTGATTCTCCTGTCTCAGCCTCCCAAGTCACTGGGATTACAAGCATGTGTTACCACCCCCAGCTCATGTACCAGTTATCTGCAGACCTGTCTTCATTTCTCTTGAATGTTGCTGGCTCATTTAGTAACTCTGACCCTTTGAAGAGCTGCCGAGTTCTTTTGCAAGGCAAGTGTACTGTTTTATATTCCCGTCAGCAGTGAATAAGGATTCTCATTTCTCCACATCCTTGCCAACTCTTACTTATTATTTATAGTTATTTTTTAGTAGCCATCCCATTAAGTTTGAAGTGGTATCTTGTGATTTTGATTTGCATTTCCTGATGGCTAATGATATTTAGCACCTTTTCTTATGCTTATTGGCCATTTGTAGATCTTCTTTGGAGAAGTATCAATTCTAATTTTTTGTCCATTTTTTAATTAGGTCGTCTCTTTGTTCAGTTGTAAAAATTCTTTGTGTTCTGGGCACAAGTCCTTTCTCAGTTTTAGCTCTGTATTTAGGCCTTTGATGTATTTCAAGTCATATTTTTTTTAATGTGGCATAAAGTTAGGGTCCAACTTTATTCTTTGATATGTCAGCATGTCAATGTGTACTTTCACCAGCACCATTTGTTGGAAAGACCATTCCTCTCTTGAATGATTTTGTTGCCCTCATAGATAATTGGCTGACAGTGAATGTGAAGGTTTACTTCTGGACTTTGAGTTCATTGATCTCCCCGTCTGCCCACATGTTAGTACTGCACTGTCTTGACTATTGTTGCTCTATAATCTGTGAAATTGGTGGGGGTGTGAGTCCTCCAACTTTACCCTTCATTTTCAAGATTATTTGGCTCTTTGGGGTTCCTTGAATTTCCATGGGAATTTAGAATCAGTTCTTCAGTTTTTACAAAGAAAGTACCTGGGATTTTGAAAGGAATTCTGCTGAATCTCTAGATTAGCTTGGGGGGAATTGACATCTTAACAATATTAAGTCTTCTGATCCATGAACATGGGATGCATGGCTCCTCTTGAGGTCAGAAACTTACCATGCTTTCTCTTTGTCTGTGTCTTTTCTTTCAGAAACACAAGAGCCGAAAGCGCCGGTAAGTTGCCAGGTCTGGTGAAGGGGAGGGGAAGAGCAGGCAGAAAAACCAAGGGTGCAAATCCAGTGGCTCCAGGGCCAGGCAGGTAACGCAGCCAGCTGGGTGGAATCCAGAGGGAGTGGGTGGGGACTGCCAGATGGAGAGAGCTGTCTTTCAAGGCTCTCCACTTCTGGTTGGCATGGAGGGTCAGCAACCACTGTGAGGGGAGGGAGAGCACCAAACATCTGGCTCATACTTCTCAGTGGCCATCTAACATTTAGGCATTTTTCTTGACCAGCCTCCTCCCTCTGAGAGCTTCAGGACAGGCCCTTGGCCTGCACGCTCGTGTGCCTTGGCTCGTGTGCCTTGATGGCTTTTGGGTTCTCTGGGATGAATAATTAAGAATTATGTCCTTGTCCGAGCTGTCCAAAGGTAAAAGAGAGGGCTTTGGGAGGTAGGGGAAGTAGCGAGTTCCCTGTCACCAGAGGTGCTCAAGCAAAGGACTGTGACCTCTTGGTTTTGTTGGAGTAGAGCACTGTTAAGGTCCCTTCCAACTCAAGACATCCCATAGATGTGTAAGTGTGATTTCTGTCCACAAGGATGGCAGCCGTGTTGGAGAACCTCCTATTTGTATCTCTCCTAGCTGGGGCGGGATGAGCCCTCCTACTGAATCCTGAAGGGTGTGGCAGCCCAGTCGGTTCCTGGACCAATCCAGGTTTGTCTTGGGGAAGGCCGCCAGGAAACTTAGGCCTGAGGCAAGGGAGCAAGGCCTGTTGCCCATTTCCAGTTAACCCAGATCAGCCCAGGATGCATGGCCCCAACTGCACCCACCATGCCCAGTCCTCCTTCTGCAGGCTCTTTTGCACCGTGGATCCGGAGCCCATCCAGCCCGGCATGCTCATCGACCCCTGCAGGTACCTAGACTCCCTGCAGTACCACGTCTGGAAGAAGATGATCGGTTCCATCAAAGCTGGTAAGGGGGGGCAGGAAGGCGTTCTGGGCTCAGGGAAGGTGCTTCATGCTAGCACAGAGCTGCCAAGCCCCACTCTGCCAGGCTCTACCCCTTCTCTCCACTGGCCTCCCAGCAGGCCCTTGACCCTGGTCATCTCCCTCCTGCCCGCAGCTCCAGCCCCTCCTGGCAGACAACCTTCCTGTACAGGTCCTGACCCTCTGTCCTCTTCAGAAAGAGAAACACTTCCTTTCCATTCAGAACTGCGACACGTATAATGAAAGGACTCCTCCATCCAGAGTCACCAAAGGACCACAAACTGGGTGGCTTAAATGACAGAAACCTATTCTCTCACAGTTGTGGAGGCTAGATGCCCATGCTTAGGTGGCAGCAGTGCTGTGGTCATCTGAAACCTGTGCAAGGACCCTCTGTGCCTCTTCTAGCTGCTGGTGTTGGCTGGCAGGCCTGGCTGTCCTTGGCCTGCAGCTGTAGCACCTCACCCTCTGCCCCCCTTGCCACATGGCTGCTCCCCTTTTTATAAGGACACAGTCAGGTTGGGTTCAAGGCCCACCCTACTCCAGTCTTGACTTCATCTTAACTCTATTTGTAGTAACCCCATTCCCAAACAAAGTCACATTCTGAGCTATTGGGTCGGGGCTGGGATTTCCATACACCTTTTGGTGGGATGCATTTGAACCCATGATTCCCATCAGCCCGGGACAGCTAGAATTGAGGTGGTCTGTTTGGGGCCCTGGGGATGCCACCTGGTGTGGCAGTTGGGAGAGTATCAGGTATGCTGACTGTCCCCCTCTGCCCTCTGCCCTCAGTGCCCTTCAGCTTCGATCCCAACACTGCAGCAGGCTGGCTCTCAGTGTCTGATGACCTCACCAGCGTCACCAACCACGGCTACCGCGTGCAGGTGGAGAACCCGGAGCGCTTCTCCTCCGCGCCCTGCCTGCTGGGCTCTTGCACCTTCTCTCAGGGCTCCCATGCTTGGGAGGTGGCCCTGGGTGGGCTGCAGAGCTGGCGGGTGGGTGTGGTGCGGGTGGAGCCAGATGCAGGTGCAGAAGGCCACTCACACAGCTGCTACCACGACACACGCTCTGGCTTCTGGTACGTGTGCCGCACGCAGGGCATGGACGGGGACCACTGCGCCACATCGGACCCGGCCACCTCACCCCTGGTCCTGGCCATCCCACGCCGCCTGCGGGTGGAGCTGGAGTGTGAGGAGGGAGAGCTGTCTTTCTATGACGCTGAACATAACTGCCACCTGTACACCTTCCACGCGCGCTTCGGGGAGGTGCGGCCCTACTTTTACCTTGGGGGTGCGCGGGGCGATGGGCCTCCGGAGCCCTTGAGCATCTGCCCCTTGCGCATCACTATAAAGGAAGAGCTGGGCAGCTGAACTGGCCTGGGTCTGCTGGATGCAGTGCCGTGGGCCTGCTTTTATTCCTGCCTCTTCCTGAAGCCCACCCCCAGCCTGGGCACCTCTGCCCACTGCCTTGGTGCCAGCATCCTCTGCCATTCTGTCTTGCCTTTTTCTGTGACTCTAGGCCATCTATGCCTCTTCTTTCTTTTTGGTCTCTTCTCTGCCATCAAGGAAGTACCTCACTGGGTCTAGGCTCTACCCAGGCTCTGGTACCTTCAGTGTGTGAAGTTTTGGAGTCCTCATTTGAGGATTTCTGGAGAAAATGTTTGCTTCTACAACAGGCTTGTTTTAAAATGTAGGTTTTATTATTTTCTAGGTATGGTTAGACCAAGTAATCAGGAGATGACTGCCATTGGAAAGAGTTTGTCACTCATTTCCCAAGAAAAAGGGGCATGCCATGCCACACGGAGCCACATGGGAAGCACCAGGGTCAGTCAAGATACAAAGAGAAAGAGGGGAAGGTGCTGGCAAAGCCTTTGTTGTGTTCCTGGGAAGGAATGGGTGGGGCAGCTTAGACAGCGTGGACAGGTCCGCTAGTCTTGAGTCATTGCAGTGGGTTCTGGTGTGTGAGAACTGCCCCTAGTTTCTTGCCTTAGGATGATTAGGACAGGAGATGGTGACCTGGTGGAGAGCCTGATACAGGAGGTGGTGAGTTTCCATAGGTCTAGGTTGGCTGGACTCAGGACAGGCAGACTCTAGGCCCATTTTTGGCTGTCTAAGGATTGGCTAGCCTGGGAGCTGCGGTCACTCCAGTGCCCGCATGTCCCCATGTGCCAAATAAGCAAAGAATTAGCGCAGGGCTCAGCTTAGCTGTTGCTTTATGTGACTATTTTAAAACTTGCGTGGATCTTTTGGGGAGTCCCGTAGGGTGGGAGGCAAAGCTGCCCATCTCCATCCATCAACTCCAGTTGAACCAAGAGCTCCCGAGCACTGAAGAACAGACTTAGAATCATGCTGTCGACCTGTTCCCTCGCTGGGCTCACTTTTCTCATCTGTAAATTGGACAGTAGGACTAGAAGCCAGGGTCCTTCCATAGTTACTGTGGAGTAAGGTCCTCTGGTAAAGGTATGAGAAGGGAAGGAAAGAGGTACCCCCTCCAGTTAGGGAGAAAGGAAAGGTGTGGTCTGAGGGAGGCTGGTCCTAAGACCTGCTGTGCAGTGGGAAGGAAGGCAGTGCCCCTCGGCCTCACTGCTGCTTGTCACTGACCTCAGCCAGCTTGCTCCTTGTTGGCGTTCCGTTCCTGTCTCTCCCCTCCGCTGTATACCTCCACCTTTCCTTTCTCATGCCTGCAAATGCTTTCTAATTTCCAGCTCACTGTGTCCTGGGAACTGGAAACATGGAAGGAAATACTGTCCCCCGTGGGTACAGTGTTCTAGTTAGGGGCACGTCCAGCCCGCTGCCTGGATTCCCCACTTCCCAATAACTGATGTTCTAAACAGCAGTGAGGAGTCCTGGTTGTAAATGTGTTGTGCACATTTGTTATGTAACTAGTGGGGAGGGACCAGCTTGGCAGTGCCACTGTGAGGCCAGCTTGGCAGTGGCGGGGACGCTGTCAAATGAGCTCATGTATGTCAGATTCTCAGACACCCCCCCCCCCCAAAACAAACAGACAAACAAAAAGCTCTACACACTTTGGGAACCAAGCAGGTGTAAGTGTGTGCTCTCTGCTGTGGGTTTAACCCATCAAATACAGATTCTGTATGATCAACCTGACTTGTTGGTTATAATAAACATTTAAAACTTTATTTTCACTTGAGCTGTCACGAGTTTTTTTTTTGTTGTTGTTGTTTTTAGATATAGGATAATTTGGATAACCTAGGCCTCCTTTTCAAAGAAATAAAAATGATCTGCTTTTTCTTTTGACATTATTTCTTTCAGTGTTCTTGTAAGACAAAGATTTTCCATGTTGTACGTATTCTTATTGTAATATTCCATTGTATGAAATGACATACTGTATTTTATTGTTTGCCAGTTGATGGGTATTTGGCCAGTTTCCACCTTTTTGGTGGTTTTGAATAGTGCTGCTTGAACATCTGTGTACAAGTTTTTGTGTGGACCTGTCTGTCTTTCTCTTTGGTGTCTACCTAGGCATAGATAGGCTGTGTCTTATGGTAACTCTCGTTAACCTTTTGAGGAACCGCCAAGCTGCTTTCCAATATAGCTGGACCCCTTTAATTCCCACCAGCAGTGTGTGCAGATTCCAGTAGCACAACATCCTTGTCAGCACTATAATCTGTCCTCTGACTTCGCCCTCCTGGTGAGGGTGAAGTATTCATTTTGGCTTTGATTTGGGTTTCCTTGATGGCTGATACTGAGTATCTTTTTCATGTGCTTATTGGCCGTTTGTATATCTGTTTGGGAGAACTGTCTTCAGAGCCTTTCCCCATTCTTAGTTGGGTTGTCTTTTTACTATTGAGTCCTAAGAGTGTTTTATATAGTCTAGAGACAAGTCCCTTTGTCAGATATATAACTTATAAAACTTGCCTCTTCGTTCTAGGTTGGTCCATTCGCTTTCTTGGTGACATCCTTTGAAACCCCCAGTTTTTTAATTTGGATGATGTCCAGTCTGTTTTTCCTTCTGTTGCTTACAGATCTTAGGAATCCTCCTTTTGACACTGCCCTTAAGACCATAACGACCTCAGTTCTGGGTGTGCTCAGGAGTAAGGTGGCTGTCCTGTTGGCAGGGAGCCCTGCTCCCAGGCTCTTCCTTGAATACTCTCCTACCTGTGCCGCTCACTCGTTCCTTTTTCACTCCTCATTCCTGCACCCACACTGAAGGCTGCAGCCTACTGCAGCTCTGCCTGTCTCATTTCTCCTTTTGAATCCGTCTCTGTGCTGCCACCAGAGGCACCATCCTTTAGTCTCCAGTGGCCACCTGAAGGGCCCCCCACTCCTGCCCATGTGCATTTCTGCAGTGCAGCTTTTAGAGCTCACTGTGGCTGGGCTCTGCTCTGCTAGGTGTCCTGGCTCCATCTCGCATGGCTCCAGGCACACCAGGCTGTCATTACCCATCACATGCACTGCCTGCAGGGCCGTTTTCATCACAGTGACCTGCTATTGGTTCCTCAGACTGTTCTGGTTATATTTGCTGCGCCACCTGTGTGTTGGTGTCTCAGGCATACTCCTTACCTGCCTGAGCTTATGTCCTCATCTGCAGATCTTCCCTAACCCCTAAATGTACGATCCCTTTAGATGGGAGCCTGGGGAGCTGACTTGTGAGTGCCAAGAGAAATAGCAGGAGAGTCCCTCCTTGACCTCCCTGGCTCCTTGAACTTGAACGCTGGCACCAGTGATCACTTGGTCATAACTCGGTGTGCAATAGCCATTTTCTTCCTTTCTTCTTACTTCTGGAGGGTGAAGTTTTGGCAGGATGGGATTGTTGTTGGTTAAATATAAAAAACAGTGGCAGTCTTTGGTGAGCCCCATGGTTAGTGATAGTGCAGGGCAGCAGTATTCCCAACACCTTAGAGGGACATTAACAGAGCTCTCCCCAGCAAGCTTCTGCCCCCTTTGCCTCCATTGTCTATAGATCCTGCCCAGGTTTCCTGGGGCTGCCATTGCGAGTTGCCCCTCCTGCTGGAAGGTGCTTGGCTGTCTTCTCTGCTTGAGAGCAGGGACCACCTCCTGGGAAGTCCAGCCACAGTGGGTGTTTCTCCTGTGGATGCATCATGTCAATGACGGGTCATAAATACAAAGTAGGGGCAAGATAATAGTGGGGCTGAAAAATTCTGATTAGTATCTTTCTATGCTTTCTCTGTTGTACTGTGTCACAGTGGCCCACAGTGCCACTACAGTAGCATGCCACACAGCAGCCTTGGAGCAGGGCGCTGTACCACATAGCCCAGGTGTGCAGTAGGCTGTCATCGAGGTTTGGTAAGCACACTCAGTGTTCACAGTGACAAAGCTGCCAAACAGTGCACTTTGCAGAACGTGTCTGTCACTAATCAACACACAACCTTTTGGAGGTATGACCTGCAGTTTGGGCAAGCTGTCCTCAACTACTCCACAAAACAACTGGCAGCATTTGGTAAGGTGCAAGGGTCAGGATCCACACCCAGAATCCAACCCTGTGATGGAGAAGCTACCCGTAGCTTTTGGACATCTGCTTCTGCAAGTAGAAAGAGGGTGACAGTACTTGCCTCAGGCTGCTGGGGTCCAGTGAGGCAGATTTTGGTAAAAATGCCAAGTATTCCACCCTGACTCTAGTGTAGGCTTATTACTATTGGATAATTCTTCACCAAGTGGGATGTTCTGCATGTTGAAATTATGATTCACAATCATGAATCTCACTTTTCTCCAAGAAAAGTTGAGAAACTGAGAAGTGGAAGTTATGTTGGTGGCGCTCTTTCCTTCAGATTTTTGACAAGAATGTGTGTGTGGGGGGTGTATAACTTAACATTTGTGAAAGTTTCAATGATGTGGAAAAGTGGTTGTAGTAACCAAGAAGATAGGTTTCAAAATTAAACATACAGACCTGAAATACACTTACAAAAAAAGGCAAGCAGTAGCTTGCCTTTAATTTGTGTGTATGTGTGTGCATGTGTTTGATAATCTGTTTACATGGTGATAAACCCAAAGGTACAAAATGTACTAGAACAATCTCACCTCTGCACACTCAGCTCTCCTAATAGGCAGTCCTTCTTATCAGTGTTTTTTATCTTTACAGAGAGATTTTGTGTATGGCATATCGCCTACAAGAGTATTCTGCCCCTCCCTGCCCAGCACTCTATAATCTAAACGCAGATTGTCTCATTCTGTATCTGTAAGCAACCCAGCTAAGAGGAGAAAGCTCCAAGGATGTTATTAAAATAGTTCTCCCTTCTCAAGGGGGAGGTTCGTCTGGGATGTTTTCATGCACTCAGTTCAATTGGTGGATTTTACTTTAGGTTTTTGTTTAAAAGTTGCATTATAGGGGTTTAAAACCAAGAGGAAAAAAATCTAAATGGAAACCTTAAACTTAAGGCCTCAACATAGATTTTTTTAAATCTCAATCTTCCCAAAGGTGTCCATTGGTTAAGAGGCTGGATATGGGGTTGGACAGAGTTCAAACTGACCACCACTGTGACTTTTAGGAGTGATAACCCCTCTGCATCTTGATTTCATCATGTGGAAAAGACCTAAGAGTTCCTGCCTCGTAAGGTGGTTATAGACTTTAAGGGAGCAAGTGTGTAAAACACTCAAGAGTCTGGCACATACTAGCAGCTGAGTTCACTGTTGTTTTACCTGGCCATGCTCCTTACATAGCTGTGAAGCTTTGGTGGAGCATCGGACTTCTGTAAACAGGGCAACTTGGACACTTGCATATTTTCCCCCAGGTCAACTCTTGTCATTAACAAGAGCCTGTGTGTCCCACAGAAAAGACTGCCAATTCAGAATACAGCTGCCTACCAGTCTTTAAGAATCTGGGTGTGGTACCAGAGGCTTTACCTCATGTTTTGAGCCTAGAGAAAAAAAGAAGAGTCATAATGTTTTAGGTATAGCAGAAGATTCTAGAGAGGAGTAGATCTTTATAAATCATAAAATTAGTCATTGGATCATGAACAATAAAATTGTGTTGTCATGTTCCAAAATGGTTCATGTAGCTGTATGCATGAGATTAAAGATGATGTCAAATACTGACTCATGCCCCAGTGAAGGTGATTTGATGATGGTGATTTGGATTGGACAAAGACAATTGTTAGTGATGGGAGAAGCTGGACTTATTAATATCTCCCTTCAAAAAGAAAAGAACTTTGTGCCCTGGCCTGTCCCACCTGCTCCTTCAACTATAACTGGAGGGTGGGTGGGAAGACAGGTCAGTAGGGATTGAATCTGATGGCAAGGGAAGCTTTCCTCCTCTGGGGTATTGTTTTTCCCTATTTGTGGGTGTCACTCGGGTGGGTTTCCTTTGCCAGGGAGCAGGCTGAGAAAGATGGGAGATCTGGTTTCTATGGATACTGGCTGGCTGGGATTTGCATAATGTAGTGCAGAGAACAGACAGTCTGGGAACACTGTAGACCTGGGAGGAACTTAGAGGCATATGGAAATTAGCTGGAGGGCCAGGATAGCCAGGATCCATTTAGCCCTGTCCTAGGAAAGGGAGTCTGTCCCTCGCTGCTCCCTGAATAGCAGCAGCATAGAGCCTGAGGAAGGAGGGAGGCGTGTGAACAGCGCCCCACACAGGGCGTGACACATACTTGGGGCTCAACCAGCACAGTGCTCTTTTGGCTCCTCCCCTGAACTCCACTACTGGCAAAGGCAGCCCTTCCGTAACTACCTGCTGTGCAGACCTCCAGTTTATTCACAGTTCATTCCAAGTATGTTCTATTATAATCCTTGCTTCCAGCCAACCACCACGTGAGACAGGTGTAGGAAGCTTATGAAAGCCCAATGAAATCAGTCATAGAGACAGACCTCAAGTCCATCTCCTGGAGTTAGTATCCCCAGATCCCGGAGCACCTTCTAACTTTACTGCAGTAAATGCAGCGTAACTGGGACGATTCAGTTTGAGGGTCTGACACAAGGTAGGGAGTGTGATAAAGAAGAGAGATGGCCATTGGAAATGATTGGAGGAGGGTGGGATTGCCAGGCAGTGTCATGGACAGAGTGCTCCAGATGAGGAAGGTTGGAAGTCTGGTGGCTGCCAGGCTTGTGGCTTGAGTGACTGGTGGTGGCCACTGAGGCATGGACTAGAGGAGAGCAGGTGAGTTTGGTGTTGTGTTTGTGGCACTTTCAGGTGGAAGCAGGGAGAGGGGCATTGGTCACAGAAGCACTGTAGCTCAGGGTCTGGATGTGAGAATGGGGTTGGGAGTCACTGGCACGTGGTCTTGTTGAGGCCACAGGAGTCTGAGCTCTCACGTGGAAAGTTACATGAAGAGTTGGACAAAATCCTGGGGAGCAATGACCCTTGAATAAGTGGGCCTAGGATTTGATTAGAGAAATGAATTGAGGGCAGAACTGGAACCCAAAGAAGGTGATGTGACAAGGAAAACAAAATGACAAGAATGACGAAAACCATGTTGTAGGCAGAAGGGAGTGAGCTGCCCGAGAGCCAGGTGAAACGAAGCTGCAAGATACTTCACTGACTGCAGTTTAAGGCGGTATGTGTGGCAGGTAGCCCTGGTGCAGCTTCTCCCAACACCAGTGAAGACAGGAAAAGATGCAAACCCCCACCGCCACAAGAGTGGCAGATGCTCAACCTAGTGGCAGAAATTGGGAGGAATCCCCTATCTATGAAGCCAGAGGAGCTGGATTTTTAGTGCCTACCTGGAAACAGATACCCACATTCATGTCTGCATCCTGAGGAGCGGGTGCCACGGGGGTTCTGACATTGGACTTTTGGGTTCCAGCAAGGTGGTGGTTTTTGTGTGCAGAGTTGTGTCCACAGGTTACTTACTCCTTGGAGTCTTTCCTTTGGCTCTTAGAGGGCCTGATCTCAGCAGTGGGAATGAACAGGAATGGACATCAGCACCAGGTGACAGGGAAGCTTGCTGAGATTAATGTTGTTGAGTGAATGCACATACAAATGAAGCGACCCCCAGGGAGAAAGTGAATTTGGGAAACAAAAATTTAGATTGTGGGAGCCAGCCATTCTCCTCACCTGGAAGTGACCTCCCCGTGCTCGAGGTTAGGGTCACAGCATCATTTTAATTGAGGGAGTTTCCTTACATGTCCTAACTCTATGGATCTCATGCTATCTTTTTTTTTTTTTTTTTTTTTTAATATTTGTTCTAGTTGTAGGTGTACGCAATAACCTTTATTTTAGTTTTATGTGCTGCCAAGGATTGAACCCAGTGCCTCATGTGTGCTAGGCGAACACTCTACCACTGAGCCACAACCCCAGCCCTGTCCTATGCTATCTTTTTTAAAATTGTTTTTTCACTTTATCTGATAGACAAAAGTTGTACATATTTCTGGGGTGCCATGTGATGTTTCAGTATATATTGTGTCCTATTCAAATCAAGGTAAGCATCTCTTGTCTCCTCAAGCATCATTTCTTTGTGGGGAAAACATTCAAACTCCTTTCTTCTAGCTTTTTGAAATGTACATTATTCATCATTGTTATCTATGGCCATCCTGCTATGCGTGGCACAGCAAATCTTCTTGTTCCTGTCTAACTGCGACTTAGTCCCCATTAGCCAACCTTTCCCCATCTCTGCTCCCACTCTCCCTAGCCTCTGGTAACCACCTTTCTACTCTCAACTTGTATGAGATCAACTTTTGGTCTGAACTGCTTTTTGAAGTGGTCAGGAATACTGTTTTCTTCTATTTTTCTTGCTGTACCCATCCAGTTTCTGCAGGCCCAAGAAAACGGTGGTCAGAGGGGAGAGGGAACTGACAACCACATCTTGCATCCTGGGAGGTATAATTCCTTCAAAGCAGTGGGACAAAGATGGGAAGAACCCTTACCAGTATGCATGCAGGTCTGTAGCTTATAGCTGGCTATTTGTTGCCGCCTGTAGCGGCTGCCGCCTGCAGCAACGATACTGCAGGAAAGAATTCGGAGGCAGACTGGAAATGAATAGGTTCTTTATTCTTCCTTCTAACTTCTCTCTCCAGCTCAAACAACCTCTCCAACTCCAACCACACCCTCTAACCAACCTCACCCGATTATATAACAGCTCAAACTTACAGGTGCGTCACATAGTGTTCACGGGCATAGAAAGATTCTTAGATAAATGCATGAATATCAAGTGAAAATACTTAAAACACCTCTTATGGGTCTCAGCTAGCCGCCATCTTAGCTATCTCCTTATTAGGGCTTACAGCTATTTATGTTATATTTTAATCAGTCTGCTTTTTCATGGTTGTAGGAGAACTATAGACATATCAGATCCCACCTCCAGACAGATCACCCTACTTTGATGCTGAGCAGAGCTGGGAAGGTACTGGGGATCCCATCAGTTGTATGCATATCCTCATCTGATGGGTCTTGTGTGGAGCCAAGGGAACTACTTAAGATTTCACCTCCTGGGAGAATTGAGTCTAGTATTTAAAAAAGAACATGGGAGCATGGCAGATACTGCAGCACAAAAGGGAGAGGTTATTTCAAAGACTCAGTGGGAGTACAGGAGTCCCATTTGTCCTCAGGCTTTGTGTTCCAAGCCCCCCAGTGATGCCTGAAACCTTGCACAGTATCAAGCCCTGATCCATACTGTTTTTCCCTACATGTGCATACCCATGATAAAGGTTGATGTATAAATTAGGCAACATGTTACTTAGCTTTTTGCGACTGTGACCAAAATACCTGGTGCAAATAACTCATAGGAGGGAAAGTCTATTTGAGCTCATGGTCTCAGAGGTCTCAGTCCATTGGTCGGCTCCATTGCTTTGGGTCTAAGGTGAGGCAGAACATAATGGTGGAACAGTGTGGCAAAGGAAAGACTCAGGTCATGAGAGAGAGGGAAGGAGGGGGCCAGGGAAGCCATATAGTCCCCACTCCAATTAGGCCCCATCTCCTACCACTCCTAATAATGTCTTCAAATTATTAATTCCCTGATGAGGACAGAGTCTTCATGATCCAATCCCTTCTTCAAAACCCCACATTGCTGTTTTAGAAACAAACATTCAACATATGAGCCTTTGGAGAACATTCCAGACCTAAACCATAGAAGGCAAGTAAGAAATTAATACCTAATAAAATGGTACAACAATAACAGTACATTGTAATGAAAGCCACACGAATGTGGTCTTTTCCTCAGAATGTCTTGTACTGTACTCCCCCTTCTTACCCATGGCTGACCAGAGGGCACTGAAACCACATCTAACTGTAGGTTACCTGCAGCACCCAGAGGCTTTGGCATCCTCAATAAGATGCCATCTCCATCTTAAACTAGGGCAGAGGGAGCAAAAGGAAAAGGGCCTGAAATGAAAAGGGAGCTAATGAGGCAAAGAGACCACAGGACAATGAAAAGAACTGGGTCCCTGAAAGCCACTGGAGAGAATTTCAACTGTAATAAGTCAGAAACTGGCAAAGAAACATGGAAGGCAAATTCAGCAGCATTGCCAGAAGTTGGGAGAGGGGCTTTTCTTTTCTATTTTTTTTTTTTTTTCTTTTTTTTTTTTTTTTTAAGAAAGGAAAAAGATGGAAGGCAGAATACAAAAATCAATTTCAAAAATTACAGGAAGAAATCAGAGCAGCGTGGAACTAAAATGATGGGTACAATTAGAGATTCAAAGTGTTTATCACATTAGCAGATTCATGGGACACACTCCGAATTACAGGATACAAAATAAATTCTACTAAGGTCCAGGATGATGGCACAAACAACACAACAAAAATTTAGTTATTTGCAAAAGAATAAAAATGAGTTTGGTTTACCAAAAGATAAATAATGGGGAAAGAGGCATAGAATATTGAACAAAGATTATGACTCACCTGGAATTTTATACCTAGACATGTTGGGTGTGTTAGCGGAATTTGCAGGTAGGGACCGAGGCTCGAACTGTCGTATAGGAAAAGGAAAGGGGTTTATTGAATTACCAAAGAAACACGCGGAGGGGATGAGGACAAACCGCGGGGAACGGAGGGGAGCTGGAGCACGCGGGAACGGGAGTGGAGAGCAGGAGCAGGGAGCCGCAGGAACCAGGTGAGAGCAGGAACAAAAGGGACGATTTCAGTCCGGGGCTGGCTTAAATAGAGTAGGGGTCATAAAACCCCCTTGGAGTGAGTCCTTGTCCTATAGGCCAGCAGAGGTCATGGGGGGAGGTAGTGGTAGTGGACAAGGGTCTTGCTGGTCAGGTTTTGGTCACGCTGAGGATCTCGGGAGCCGTAGTTTTCACAAGGCACCTGGAAAGGTGTGGCCTTCTGCCTGGGAGGTGTGGCCTTCTGCCTAGAACCAACATTCCCCCCTTTTTGATTTCTTAGGAAGTGGGGCGTCGTGTTTCGATCTGGCTGCTTCGGAGCTGAAATGGGGCAACGTGGGGTAGTTTTGGGGGGAGGGAGGAATGTAGGCAGGCAGGTCAGGCTTGAGGGTTAAAAAATTCCCAGGAGGCAGGCACCATAAAGATGGATCTCTGCAGGAGTGAATTGGATGAAGGTTCCTTGAAGCCATAAATCGGTGAGGGTGTCAAACCAGGCTTCTGCAGAGGTCACTGAGGGAGTCAGCCGGAGAGCATGTAGAAATTGTGGGTCTTGCGAGTTTGCAGGTAACACTATTATGGAAGCAACAAAGGGAAAGAAGGTGAGATGGATTATTGTCCATAGGCCTGTGTTCCACCAGGTGGGACTTACGGTGAAGAGGCCAATGGAGAGTGCGAAGCACATCATAATGAGCGTCTGGTGGCAGCATAAGGGCAGGACTCAGCAGGGGTCTCTGGTTGGAAGGTCATTCGTTGGTTTTTTTAACAGTTGATAGTCCCTGGGAAAAACTGGTTAAAGGTTCAAAACGAGAAAAACAGAAAAGATTATTTTGAGATGGTATTGGGGACACGAGAGAAACGAATTTTCAAGGGATCAGTGGGACTGGGAGAGCAAGTATATTGAGGCGGTTGTTTGTCATCTTTTTGTGGACCTTCAGTTGGTTGAGCAGCTGGTTTTAGTCTAGAAATATGAATCCAAGAAGTCAAATTCCCTGAGGATTCACGAAGCTTAGCAGCCGTGGGTGTGCACAGCACAACCTGGAAAGGGCCTGTCCACTTCGGGGCAAGGGAGGTTGCTCCTGTGTCCTGGGGAGGGGAGAAATATACCCAAGAACCGGGTGTCAATGGAAATGAAGTAGTGAGTCTATTCGGGTCAGGCAGAATGAAATCTTGGCACTTCCATAACTGATGTCTAATGAAGGACAAGATGGGAAGAGAAAGATCTTTGGGTAGGGGTCCCTGAGTTGGGGAAACTCCGGGTGGAAGGGCTGGTCGCCCAAACATAACCTCAAAAGGGGATAGTAAGGAGGGCTTTTTTGGGAGGACTCTGAGCCTAAAGAGGGCAAGAGGGAGTAACTTGACCCAGTCTAAGTGGAGTTCTAGGGAGAGTTTAGTCAGGACATCTTTAAGAGTCCTATTAGTCCTCTCTACTTTCCCTGAGGACTTGGGGTGATATGGGATGTGAAAATGCCAAGGGATATTAAGGGAAGTAGAAACACTCTGGGTAACCTGGGAAACAAATTCAGGCCCGTTGTCAGACTGGATGGACGTGGGCAATCCGAAACGGGGAAGGATTTCTGAGACTAGAATGGAGGCTACTGTGGAGGCCCTTTTATTGGAAGTAGGGAAGGCCTCCACCCATCCAGAGAAGGTGTCTACCAAAACCAGGAGATATTTGTGCCTCCGGGCAACTGGCATGTTGGTGAAGTCTATCTGCCAATCAGCTCCTGGAAGCTGGCCTCGAGCTTGGTGAGAGGGAAATGTCCCTGGTTTAAGGGGAGTATATGGGTTGGTGCGCTGACATGCAGTGCATGCTGAGGTGAGCTGATGGAGAAACTGTGTGTCTTCCGGAGTCAGGGTGAGGAAGGAGGTAGCGAAAGTCTTGAGGGCCTGAGGATTAGGATGGAAAAGGGAATGGAGATAGGAGAGGATTGATTGTGTGGAAGGGGATGTGGGGGTCTGGGTAGTAGGTAGGACTGGAGCCAGAAGAGAAGGAGAAGATAGTGCTGCCTCCCTTGCTGCCCTGTCAGCCTTCGTGTTTCCCTGAACTATGGGAGAGTCTCCACTTTGGTGTGAAGGACAATGGGAAATCCCTATTAACTTGGGCAGGAGAGAGACTTGCAAAAGTTTTGATATTAATTTAGAATTAGTAACTGCAGAACCTTTTGTGGTCAGCAGCCCTCGCTCTTTCCATACTGCTGAATGGGAAAGCAAAATATGGTAGACATATTTTGAGTCTGTGTAAAGGGTGAGGTTTTGATCAGCAGCTAATTCGAAGGCACGAATGACAGCTATTAATTCAGCCCGTTGGTTTGTAGTGTTGGGGGGTAGGGGTGCTGCCTCAATAACCTCTGATAGGGAAACGATAGCGTATCCAGCAAAACGTTGCCCATCTCTAAGGAAAGAGCTGCCATCTGTGAACCAAATTAAGGAAGGATCAGGAAGTGGTCCCTCTTTAATATGGGAGGGATGGGGGATTAAAGCCTCGAGTGTCTCTATACAATCATGTTCTGGGGGCTCTGGGGAGATTGGGAGAAGGGAAGCTGGGTGTAAAGAGGAGCAGGGTTGGAAGGTGATTGAGGGGTCATGCAAAAAGGAAACAAGGAGAGAAAGAACGCGACAGGGTGGGAGAGTTTGAAGGCTCTTATAGGTTAGTAAGTCCTTTAAATGATGAGGAGAGGCAACAGTAACCTGGGCACCAAAGGTCAACTTTTTTGATTCCTGCAGAAGTAGGTAAGCAGCAGCCAAAGCCCTAAGGCAGGGGGCCCATCCACGAACGGTGGGGTCAAGTTGTTTAGAGAGGTAGGCAACTGGAGCAAAGGTAGTGGCTTTGTATTGGCCTAGAACGCCAAGAGCCAAACCCTTCGTTTCATGGACATAAAGGGTAAATGGCTGAAGGAGGTCTGGGAGGTGAAGGGCTGGGGCCTGTGACAGTGCCTGCTGCAAATGTTTAAAACTCGGCCTGAATGTTGTCAGGAAGGAATTTTCCCTCAATCTCCTTAGCTGCCTCGTATAGGGGCTTTGCATAAAGGGAGAAATTAGGAATCCAGGCACGGAAATATCCTGCTAGCCCTAGGAAAGAGAGAATCTCTTCCTTTGTCTTGGGGCATGGGAGCTCCTTGATGAGGGCTTTTCTGTCTACAGTAATGGCCTTTGATTGATGGGAAATCTGAACTCCTAAATATACCACCTGGGTCTGGGCAAGCTGTACCTTAGACGAGGAGACACGATACCCACGAGAAGCAAGAAAATTTAAAAGGGTGTAAGAGTCTTCACGAGCTGTGAAGAGGGAAGGACTGCAGAGGAGGAGGTCATCTACATATTGCAAGAGGGTGGAATTAGGGAATTTAAGGTCTTTGAGGTCTGCAGCCAATGTCTGACCAAAGATATGGGGGCTGTCTCGAAAACCCTGAGGGAGGACTGTCCAGGTCAACTGTTGGGAACACCGGGTATCTGGATCTGTCCAAGTAAAGGCGAAGAGGTCTTGAGATTCTGGGGCTAAGGGTACAGTGAAGAAGGCATCTTTCAGGTCAATTACTGAGAAATGGGTGGATAAGGAAGGAATTAGGGAAAGAATAGTATAAGGATTTGGGACCACGGGGTGTATAGGCCTGACAGCCTCGTTGATGAGACGAAGATCTTGGACTAGCCGATAGGACCCATTGGACTTCTGAACTGCCAATATAGGGGTGTTATAAGGAGAATGGGTGGGTCTGAGAAAGCGTTTCCGCAAAAGATCTGAGATGATGGGTTGAAGACCTCTGAGGCTCGCGGCTGGAAGTGGATATTGGGCTTTATTGGGGAAACGTTGGGGATCTTTAAGGTAGATTTGTACGGGGTCACACTGCGCGAGGGAGGGAGTCTGAGTATCCCAGACTTTGGGGTCTACTAAGTCGGCAGGGACAGGGTAATGAAAGGTTTCTGTGTCGATAGAAGGTTGGGGGGTTTCCGCCTCGATAGGGGGCTGAGGGGATCTTACATCACTAGGGGGCGATAGGGTTTCCTCATCAGCATCAGTAAGGGGTGATGGGTCAGTGGCTTTTGAAACGGTAAGAAGAAAAATGGGGGAGGAGACGGAGCAAGACGAACCAGAAAGCATGACCGAGCTAGGCAGATTGGAGAATATGATTGAGGCCTGGAATTTGACCAATATGTCCCTGCCCAATAGGGGCACAGGACATTGAGGCATTACCAGAAACTGGTGGGTGAAGGGATGGTGGTGAAGACAGCAAGACAGCATAGGAGTCTTGCGGGGGCGAATAGCATTTCCCTCTACCCCAACAATAGGGGATGGTGCTATGGTGGTGGGGCCCCAAAACTCCCTCAAGACTGAGGAGGTGGCTCCTGTATCTAGCAGGAAATTTACGGGGCGTCCATCAACGAGGAGAGTAACCCTGGGCTCCTTTAATGCGATGTCAACGGTCGGGAGAGGAGCCCCTGGGCCCCTTCAGTCTTCCGTGGCCAGTGCCAGCAGGCTGGGGTTTGTGACTGGTCCAGCCCCCCTGCGGGAGCTGGGGCAGTCAATGCCCCAATGGCCCATCTTGGAACACTTTGGGCACGGGCGCCTAGGGGGCTTGGGATTAGGGCATTCTCTAGCCCAGTGTCCCTCTTTCCCGCACCTAAAGCAAGGCCCTGGGGGTTCCTCCTGTGTGGACTTATATGCCCCTTTTCTTGAGGCCTGAGCATCAGGGCCCCTAAGGGCCTGAGCTAACATTTGAAACCTTGATCGCTCAGCTTTTTCCTGCTTTAGAAACCTGCGACGTTCAGCATCCTCTTCACGGTTATGATAGACTTTAAAAGCCGTGGCCAAAATCTCAGTCTGGGGAGTCACAGGGCCCAATTCTAATTTCCTTAACTTAGCTCGAATGTCGGGGTAGCTCTGAGACAGGAAATATGTCATAAGGACTTGACGGCCCCCCTGGGACTCAGGATCTAAGTTTGTGTATTTTTGAAGGGCCTTCGTGAGCCGATCTAAAAATTCAGAGGGGGTCTCTTCTCTCTTTTGAATAATGTCCTGTAGCTTATCAAAATTAACAGGTTTCTGAGCCGCTCGTTTCAGACCATCCACTATACACGTAAGAAACTGGTCCCTTAAGACCACGTCCCCTGGGGCGTTGTAGTCCCAGCGGGGGTCCCTCTCCGGCACTGCCTCGGGACCTATAGGGAAATTAGGGTTCATTCTGTGAGTCTCATCTGCATATGCTCTGGCTTGCTCCCAGACTCGCCTACGCTCCTCAGGAAGTAAGGTATTTGACAAAATAAAGTATGTGTCATGAAAGGTAAGGCTATAGGCTTGAGTGACCCACTGGAATTCTTTTATGTACGTCGTAGGGTCAGTTGTAAAAGAACCCAAGCGAAGCTCAATTTTGGAAAGATCAGACATGGAAAACGGGACGTGGACCCTTACAATTCCCTCCGCCCCAGCGACCTCCCTTAACGGCGCGATTATCTGAGCTGCCTGTTTTCTCGAGCGCGTCATAGGAGGGCTGAACTGCGAAGACGGTAGAGTGGTAGGCGGGTCTGGGAGGGATGGTGCTGGGCCGGTTAGGGCCGGGAGTTGTACGGGAGACGCTGGGGGAGAAACGCGGGCCACGCAATGTTCTCCCGGAGCCGTTGGAGAAAGAACCGAGGAGGGGGCCAGAGCCTGAGGCACCGCGTCTGGTAAGAGACGAGTCTCAGAATCTAAGGGAGTACGGACCGGAGTTTGGGACTGAGGCAGCGCGCTCGCGCTCTGCGACGGCTGCATGGCTGGAGAGGGCGGGGGAGCCGCGGCTGCAGACTCGGAACCGAGCGGCAGCGCGGGCGCGGGCGGGGGTGGCAGCGGAAGCAACGCGGAGCTGGGAACCGGAAATTGAGAGGGCGGGGATAGCGGCGGGAGTGGCGCCGGGAATGACGTAAGCAGAGAAGGCGGGTCTACAGAGGGGGGAGGTTCTGGCAGAGCGGAAGGCGGGGGCGGGGCGAAGGATGAAGACAACGGAGGGGGAGGATCTAAGCTCGGAAGCCCGCCAATTTCAAAATCTAAAGCCTGAGCTGGGGGAGGGGAAATGCTTCGGAGCGGCCTTCCAGACTGCCGATACGGGGGAGGTGGAGCCTCTAGTCCCGGATCGAACTCGGGGTCAGTGGAAGATGGGGGGGAATCTGGAAATCTATAAGCAAGAAAGACCGTCTCAGGATTGCACCTGGTGCACAAAGAAGGATTGGAACGGAGGAGGAAGAAGGCATCGACATACGGCAACTCCGTCCATCTCTTTGTTTGTTGACAAAAGCTGGAGAGTTCCCGTAAAAGCCGGGAATCTAGGGATCCTGATTCTGGCCACTTATTGGATAGCGGGTAAGAAGGCCAAATTTTTGTACATAGCTTTATCAATTTGGTCTTGTTAATTTGGGGTTTTAAGCCTAAACGTGCTCGATTTCTTAGGAGACAGTCGAGAGGCGTGTCGGCCTGAGTGGACAGGGAGGTTCCCATATTTCCCGATAACGGGGAGGGGCTGATAGAATACTTTGGAAGGCGTCCCTTTCAAAGTATGAATCAGCGTAAGATCCAAGCTCTCTCTCCTAGTCGTCACCAGGTGAGACGAGCCTTGGGACACCTAAGCACCTTTCGTCCCGGACGGCAGGTTTAAAGGTGTCGGGGAGCTGTGAGCTTTACTCCATGGAGACTATGGGAATGTTCCGTTCCGAACGGAAAAACGGAAGCTCAAGCCCGGAGTGCGGAGGGGAACCTTTCTTAGAAAGCCGAGAGCCGTAGAGGACAGGTGGAAATTTTTAAAGTGGGCGAATAAAGATGGGGAGGCGGGGGGGGGGGGAGAGTTCTCGGGGTCCACCGTCGCCCTGAAGGCTTGGGTGGGGTGTGGTCCCCCCTAGAATGGCCCCCAGTGAGATTGCCGGACGATCAACAAGGTCAATTCTCGCCGCGCAGTGGCCAAACAGGTTTACGAACTCAGGGTGGACGGGGGGCTTACCAAATTCCAGCGACGGTGAAGGAAGACAGACGGCCAAGGAGACGCGTGGTGGACGCTCGTCTCCTTTCCCGGTCAGGGAACCAAATGTTAGCGGAATTTGCAGGTAGGGACCGAGGCTCGAACTGTCGTATAGGAAAAGGAAAGGGGTTTATTGAATTACCAAAGAAACACGCGGAGGGGATGAGGACAAACCGCGGGGAACGGAGGGGAGCTGGAGCACGCGGGAACGGGAGTGGAGAGCAGGAGCAGGGAGCCGCAGGAACCAGGTGAGAGCAGGAACAAAAGGGACGATTTCAGTCCGGGGCTGGCTTAAATAGAGTAGGGGTCATAAAACCCCCTTGGAGTGAGTCCTTGTCCTATAGGCCAGCAGAGGTCATGGGGGAAGGTAGTGGTAGTGGACAAGGGTCTTGCTGGTCAGGTTTTGGTCACGCTGAGGATCTCGGGAGCCGTAGTTTTCACAAGGCACCTGGAAAGGTGTGGCCTTCTGCCTGGGAGGTGTGGCCTTCTGCCTAGAACCAACAGGGTGAAGACTTAAAAAAAAAAAAAAAAAGATTAAAAAAATGTAAGGGTTCGGAAAATAAACCGTCAATGAACTGTACTTGGAATAATTCAACTTTGTCAAAAGGTATTCTTGTAAGAAATTAATTTAATAACAATGATCCGATTAGATAACTTCAGGTCATATTAGCCAGACCCTGAACGTTTGGAGGCAAGGAAATTAGAGTTTCTAATATACTTCACAAAGAGGAAAAGGGTGGAAAAGACTATAATTTAAAAAAAAAAAAATTTTATTTTATTCTGTACTCTGATACTGAAACAAATATTCACTGAACATTTATTTTAAGGGAGTACTAAAACACTGAGAGACTTTTAAAATAGCACTTTACTTCCAAACCAGGAAAAAATATAAAAGAAAAAAGTACATGCATTAAAAATGACATCAAGTAAATAAAGATCCACAAAATAAAGTCATTGCTGCTATGCCAATAAATACACATTGTTTAAATGTTCTTATTTAAAAACTAAGGTTCTCAAATTAGATTTTTAAGACAAATTATAATCAACTGCTTACAAAAATACCTCAAACTAAATGACCAAATGAACCACACACAGTAGCAAGAAATCTGGTTCTGAACAATACAGAGCCAAACAGAAACAAAACAGGATTGACAACAATAATTTCAGATAGGAATAAAAAGGGATTTTCCTCTAAGAAAAAAACCCATATATTTATTTTAATATATTTATATTAAGTGTATATTTTATTATAAAATATAAATATATATTTGTGTAAAATATATATTTATTTTTATTTATTTATATTCATGTATTTATATATAAATATGTATATTATATATATGGCATATTGTCACATATACACTGCAAATTTGCTGGTATAATAATTGCCAAGAAACTGAAGAGATCTAAATGAAAACATAAGAACTACTAAATGACTGGTAAAGTGAAGTCTAAATTATGTTTATTTATAAATTAATTTTTTCTGAGCCTAGTTTTTTATTTGGTCTCTTCTTGCATTTGAAAAACTCTTTGATGACATATTTGACCTCCCAATAGCCCCACAGGCTGGTGACCAGGCTTTTAGCATATGGGGGACATTTATGATTCAATCCAGAACAAGGAATAACTCTACCTACAATTTTGTTTATAAAATTAGGTTAAGTGATTTTTAAATTTAATTTGGAGTAACAAGAAAAGAAAGTTAACCAAACTATTTTAGGTAAACGACAATTTCACTAAACTTGTATTTAAGAAAATAATTCATGTACTGGCACAAGAAAATATGACAAAAGATCCTCCCTTGTTCATGACAGACCTAAAATGGGAATTGAAAATAACCTAAATATCCACCAGTAGGGGAAGAGTTAAATGAATTATTACATTTGATGGAACACTATGAAGCCACTTTAAGAAAACAAAAACTTAAGACATGAGGAAATGTTTTCTCGACTAAAGCCAAACATAAAACTATAGTTGGTGCAATTCCAACTTTGTAAATCTTATATTTTTGAAGGGAGTAGCCAATATTGTTATCCATGGAGGTTTGGGGACGGTTTGTTTATACATGAGTTTTGTTTTCTTCTCCTTTCCCCCGCTACACTTCTTCTTTGTCTTGTAAAAGGAGAAAACATTATGCTGACAGCCAGAAAAAGGTAACCTGAAGAAAACGTGAGTCAGATTCAGCAACTGAGATGCCTTTTGGTGCCCTGCCACAGGATTTTGTTTTGACCACTGTGAGGCCAGGAGGGGAAACCTGAACACAAGAGCCAGGGGGACCAAACCACTGGGCTGCGTCCCAACAGAGGATGCTGAGCACCAGGCAATGAAAAGGCAGCCGTCGCCTTCACTGATTAGAAACCTGGGTTTTGTCAGCAGGACACGGGGTCACCAGCTGGAAAACAAGTGGCAGCGGTGGCCTGAAAGCAACTGGTGAATCTGTAACTGAAGGGCTGGGAGAGGACATGAGGTCTGGAGGGGAGCTTGGCGGGGACTGTGCTCACAACACAAGCCCAAGCCCGGTAAGTCCAGGTGAGCAGGACTTGCCAGCACTGATCCGAGCTGCTGCGTACACTGTACACTGCGGGAACTCCCTCCTCCTGGGCCAAGCCAGACCCCCCCACTCCCCGCCCCAGCCCCAGAGCGTTCTAGCTGCCTTATCCTTTATCTCTTTCCTGTGAAAGCTTTTGAAGTACAAATTGATGAAGCCATGTCTTTTGTTATTTAGATACTATGCCATCAACGTTTGCAAGTACCCGGGACTTCCTATGCAGGAACAGCACTATTGGCTGCTGCCACTGGCATGATGTCACCATCAGCCAATCTAAAGTCAGTGCTCCTCCTAGGCTAAGAAGATAGTTAGGAGTTAATTAACTCTTCCTAAACCATGGGAGCCAGCAAAATATAAAGATGTCCCTCCTGTTTGACTTCTCTTTGCCTAGATAGAGAAGTGAGGGGTTAGATATTGAAATAAAGTAAGTAAGAACAAATGGTGCCAAGGTTTTGTAGATATAGGTATAGAAAAAGAGACATACACTTACACTTAATGTATAAATGTAATGGATGTCCATTTAGAAATTTGTAAAAAGGATGATCCAGAATTCCACTATATAGGGTAGTATTTTTAAACATTTTGATGCATTTTCGTCCTATATTTTTAAACCCAAAAGCGTGAGATTTTTACGTAAATTAGCTCACATTTTATTTCTTATAGTCTTTTTTATTCATTTACTGTTAGAATTTTTGTTTGGCATTTAACAGTCTTCAAATGTAGGAGGTGTGGCTGCTTGTGCCTGTAATCCCAGCTCGGGGAGGCAGAGGCAGGAGGATTGCAAGTTCAAAGGCATCTTTGGCAATTAAGCGAGACCCTGTCTCAAAAATAAAACAGTAAGAAGGGCTGGGGATGTAGATCAGTGGTATGGCACCTCTGGATTCAATCCCCAGTTCCAGAGGGAGGAAAGACTTCTAGTGTATAGGATTTAATGGCTGCAGAATTTTCAACTAAATGGACAGTTCATTAGTGCACCATTTTCCAGTATATATCTAGAAAGGTCAAAGGGGAGGGAGGGGAAGGAAGGGAGCAAGGGGGGAGGGAGGGGAAAAAAGAAAAGGTGCTTGAATAAGATAGATGTCATTATCCTAAATGCATGATTGAATATTTGAATGGTACGAATATAAATTGTATACAAACAGTGTTTGCAAAAAGATGCTCTATATGTTTATTATGAATTATAATGCATACTACTATTGTAAATACAACTTTGAATAAAAATTTTTTTTTAAAAAAAATACATGTCATCAATTTTACTTTGCAAGGAATTGTACTGGGTATACCATAATTATTATTCTTTTTAATGCCCAGGTCACTATTATAAATAAGGCTGTAATGAACGCAATTGTATATGCATTGTATTGTGAGAACTCCTGTCCAATCTATTCCTTAGAGAAACTCCCACGTCAAAGATGCAGCTCAGGACTCCGGTTGTGGCTCAGCGGTAGAGCACTCCCCTGGCACGTGCGCGGCCGGGTTTGATCCTCAGCACTACATACAAATAAACCCATTGTGTACAGCTAAAGCAAATAAATATTAAAAAAAAAAAAAAAAAGATGCAGCTTAGTGGGAAGATGTTTGACTAGTATGAGTAAAGCCCTAGGTTAGATCCCAAGCACTGTAAACAAAACAAAGCAAACAAAAGCAACAACAACAACCACAAACCCCAAACATTGCCAGATTGCCCTTCAGAAATGTGGTGGACTGTCTAGGACAACATTCGATTGTTCATACCCTATGAGGAGATATTTTCCATCTTTGATGATCTAGTACAAGATGGTAGCCATGAATCTATTTTTTTCATTTCCTTCATTACTGGGATTTCAATTATGTTTTCATGTATCCAATGGTCTCTTGTATTTCTTTCTGGAATTATCTGTGTTCTCTGCCCATTTTTTTAAAAAGTCAGGGCAGTTATCTTTTTCTAATCCATTTGTAAGACCTGTGTTTTCAGCCCAGCAGCGTTTTCTTGACTCTTAGGGCACATACTGTTTTCTTCGACTAAGCATCTTGTCCTCAGGCTTTTGTTCCAGTGTTCTATTACTTTTGCTCCTGTTTCCTTTATGCAGTGACACAGTTTATGTAGCATGTTCCTGGGACATTTAAAGAACCAGAGCCATCACCAGTGGTGATTCTTTGATCATTTTTAAAACATTATGCATAATTACTAGTCAATCCAATTCAATTAGTCAATTCTTTATTAAATGTTTAATTTTAATTATTTTCAGTTAAAATAATTAAAGTTTTAATTAAAATTTTATCAAAACTTTCTTCATTAAATTTTTTAAAACTTAGTAATACTCACTTGGGTACGAATGCAAAATTCAAGAGAAAGATGGTGAAAAGTATTTCTCTCTGTTTCCAACCACTTCTTTCCTCTTCCCATAAGGAGCCCCCAGTGCTGGTTTATTGTGGATCTTTACAGAGATATCCTAAAAATGAGCACATTCTTTTTTTTAAAAAAAATCCACAAAATAATCACAAATTATAAGTAGTCTCACCTTCCTTTTTAAAAACATGATACATGGTGGAGATCATGTCTTATTTAGTACATGTAGAGTTACTTAATTCTTTTGAAGAGCTGTGTGATGTCCCGTTATATGGAACTTATTACATGATCACGTAATTTTTCAAAGGAAATTAGGATTGCTTCTAATATTTACATTATTTACAAATAATGCTATAATAACTAAAATTACATGTATCAATCAAATATGTTAGTGGTTTCTTTTTTTGTATTTTATTTAGATTAAGCAAATTTAGCCTATTCCTCCTGCCTCAGTAAAGAAATAGCATGATGGATAGCCTATTTGTAAGCTTGGTTACTTAATTTTGTGTCAACTTTGTATTATGAGTTCTGTTTTTATTACTTCTAAGTTTCTTAGATTTTTACTATGTGTCTGTTTGCTTTGTTCCTGAGCGTGTACTTATCTCTTCTGAGGATTCAGAAGATTTTACTTTTGGGTCTAGTGGTTATCTGTAGTTAACTTTAATCAAACAATTTTTTTTCATTGAATTCAAAGAATACAGTCCATAATGTCTGGTATTTGTAATTGTTGATGATTTGTTTGTGGTTTTGTAGGTAACCAATTTTCAAAAAGTATCCTATACCCCATGTAGTGGTTTTTCAAATTTTTTCTGTTTGTTTGTTTTGGCGGGGAGATTCATAAATTCTTTGATGCTCCTCCTTTGAAGGAAGGGATCCAGTTCCCCTTTTAAGTGCAGGCTAAATTCTTTTTTTTTTTTTTTTTTTTTTTTTGTGGTACCGGGGATTGAACGCAGGGACACTCGACCACTGGGTCACATCCCCAGCCCTTTTTTGTATTTTATTTAGAGACGGGGTCTCACTGAGTTGCTAAGTGCCTCGCCATTGCTGAGGCTGGCTTTGAACTCATGATCCTCCTGCCTCAGCCTCCCAAAGTGCTGGGATTACAGGCGTGCGCCACCACACCCGGATCAGGCTAAATTCTTATGGAATTGGAAACTGGGTCTCTTCACAGTACCACAGTGTCCACCTTGGCTGCTCCCCCTCTTAGCCACAGATCTCTTGTTCTGCCTCATCTAGGGATCATCCTTAAGACCAGGCCCCCATGCCCAGCATGGCCTTCTCTAGCTCTGGCCCAGGTCTGGACTGAACCTCGGGAGGCACCCAGAGCCAGAGCCATCCAGCTAAGATGTTCTCAGGTTAAGGATCTCAGGAACTGTGTGAGGTACCAAATGTTTGCCATTTCAGTTTGGAGGCGTTATTTCCATAACAATATATAACTCTAATCTTCTCTAGGTTTCCACTTGAGCTCTGTTGCATCTGACCTACTACTGCTACTCTCATTTGATTTTTGTGTTTGTTTGCCTACAGTGGCTGGGTCTATCTTTTAAATTTTAACTTTCTGTGTCATTTTTTAAAAAAGACGTGTCTGTAGTCAAATGGGGAGATAAGACTTTTCAGATTTTATTTTCAATAGGAACGTATCAGCGTTTGAATTGCTAAACGGCATAAAGAAGATTCGCCCTCACCAAAGTGTATTGAGGGGCCCAAACTGAAGAAGAAGATAGAGGAAAGCTAAATCTCTCTCTTCTTGAATGCCATTCCATGTCTCCTGTCCATTAGATCTGCTGCTTCTTGGGCCCAAGACTTAAAACAATGACTCCCCTGATTCTCAGGCCTTCAGACTTAGACTGAATTTTAGCTCTAACTTCTCCTGGTCTTCCACTTGCAGATTGCAGATCATGGAACTTCTTGGCCTCTATAACCTTGTGATCCAATTCTTATAATAAATATCCTCATATTTATCCATATCTTCACATGTATCTGTGGCTAAATCTATATTTGCTTAAGTATCTGTATCCCTAACAATGTCCATATCCATATCTGTGTCCTCCTATTGGTTCTGTTTCTCTGGAGACCCCTAACACAGTGGGTCTGTATGTGTGTGGTGGGGCGGGGCAGGAGAGGAGAGTGGTGCCATTGAGGGTCTTGGGGCCACGCTGAGAGATTTGCGCTTTTTTCTTAGGGGCTGAGGAGCCATTGAATGTTTTTAAGAGGGTCAAGGTGTGATCAGGAACAGGTTCTCTTTTTCTGTTTGCCTGGCTCCCAGCCCAGTGAAGTCATTCTTTGTATGAGGACAGGCTAAATCACCTGACTTCTGTAGCCATGACACTCATTACCAAAAGACCTGTATCTGCCTTGAGTCCCTCGAGTCCGTGTCCAGCAGCATCCCTTGGAGTCTGACAGCATCGTTAGAGCCCTTAGAGGATCAGCCAGCCAGGGTGATGTCATGCCCAATGTGACCTGCATCCTCCCGCCTCAGGGACAGCACTCCCTGTGCCTGTCTCTGGTGAACTCTCTCTAGGCAGAGAGGGTGTGCCCACAGGCTGGGAAGGCCAGGTGGTTGGTAGCTTTGGTTCATCCACTTTCCAGACCAGCTCTGGTTGGAAGTGGTGAGGTATCACTATGGCATCAGGCCCTGCTAGTCCAAGAGGGTGAACTGGGCCCAGTTCTCTCTATGAAGACCTTATAAAAATGACAACCAAGTAATAAATTCACACATGCACACACACACACACACACACACACAAATACAGTTGACCTTCTGTATCCATGGAGTCTGCATCCCTGGGTTTAACCAACTGTGAATCAAAAATGTTTGAACAAGAAATTCCAGAAAATTCCAAAAAACAAGGCTCGAGTTTTCCATGGGCTGAATACTACAATGAAACCATACAAAAGCAATGATATGTGGGCATTGATTAGGTATTGTAAGTAGTCTAAAAATGATCTATGGAAAATGGGCATAGGTTATATATAGCAAATTATACACCATCTTATGTAAGGGACTTGAGCACTGTGGATTTTGGTATCTGTGGGAGTCCTGGAACAATCCCCTATGGATACTGAGGGATGGGTGGAAATAGCACCATGATGGGGAAGATGTTTGACAATCTCTTCCTAATTCTGGTGTATCTGAAGCCAGTTTTCACAGTGTATCCCAGATGCAGAGGACTCTGGATGGGTCCCGCTCCCTTTGGGCTCATCCTCCACAGTCTTCCTTATACCCTCCCTCAGCGTCTATGAAGCTGGACCTTAAATTATAGTGGGTTGGGACCAAGAGCTCATTTGGTGAGTAGTTGTTCAAAATTTGAAACCCATCACCGTGAAGTCATAAGTTGGCTCCTGATGCCTTGGAATGAATTCTTCCTCCACTCTGTCCTCTGGAGTCCTCATCTTCAACGTTTCCCTCTTCTTGGGATGTTTCCTTCACGCTGTGCTCAGAGCCTGCTGGGCTGATTCCCAGTGGCTGCCCTTGGGTTTCTACTGAAATGCACCAGAGTCCACGGAGGGAAGGGTCAGAGGCCTTCTGCTTCCTGGGCTCCTTGAGAGCTGCTGTGGCCGTCCTGGAAGGGGTCTTAGAGGTGACCCAGCCCAGCCCCCTCACAACCCACTTTCTCCATTCCAGAGAACACCCAAGACACCCTGTGTATCAAGTTCTATAACCATATTCTTTTTAAAGAATTTTTTATTTGTTCGTTTTAGTTATACATGACAGTGGAATGTATTTTGACATATCATGCATACATGGAATATAACTTCCCATTCTTGTGGTTGTACATGATGAGGAGTCACACTGGTTGTGTATTCATATATGAACATAGGAACTTGATGTCAAGTTCATCCTACTATCTTTCCTATTTCTATCCCCCCTCCCTTCCCTTCATTCCCCTTTGTCTAATCCAAAGTACTTCTATTGCCCCCCTCCCCCCCACATTATGTGTTAGCATTCTCATATCAGAGAGAATATTTGGCCTTTGGTGTTTTGGGATTGGCTTATTTCACTTAGCATGATAGTCTCCAGTTCCATCCATTTACTGGCAAATGCCATAATTTCGTTCTTTTTTATGGTGGTGTAATATTCCATTGTGTATATATGTCACATTTTCTTTATCCATTCATCTATTGAAGGGCACTTAGGATGGTTGCATAGCTTACCTATTGTTAGTACTCTTGGGGCAATGCTATAAACATTGAAGTAGTCGTGTTACTTATGCTAATTTTAAGTCCTTGGGGTATATATCAAGGAGTAGGATAACTGGGTCAAATGATGGTTCCGTTCCTAGTTTTCTGAGGAATCACCATACTGCTTTCCAGAGTGGTTGCACCAATTTGTAGTCCCATCAGCAATGTATAAGTGTACATTTTCCCTCACACGCTCACCAACATTTATTGTTGCTTTCATTCTTGATTATTGACATTTTGACTGGAGTGAGATGAAATCTCAGTATAGTTTTAATTTGCATTTCTCTAATTGCTAGAGATGATGAACATTTTTTCATGTATTTTTTGACCTATCATATTTCTTCCTGTTTAGTTCCTTTGCCCATTTGTTGATTGGTGTGTGTGTGTGTGTGTGTGTGTGTGTGTGTGTGTGCATGTGTGTGTGTGTTAAGTTTTTTGAAATTCTTTATATATCCTGGAGATTAATGCTTTATCTGAGGTATAAGAGGCAAAGATTTTTTTCCCATTCTCTGGGCTCTCTCTTCACATTCTTGATTGTTTCCTTTGCTATGAAGGGCTTTTTAGTTTTGATACCATCCCATTTATTGATTCTTGATTTTACTTCTTGTGCTTTAGGAGCCTTGTTGAGGAATTTGGTTTCTAAGCCGACATGATGGAGAGTGGGGCTTACATTTTCTTCTAGTAGGCGCAGGGTCTCTTGATGCACTTTGAATTGAGTTTTGTGCAAGTTGAGAGATAGGGGTTTAATTTCATTTTGCTACGTATGGATTTCCAATTTTCCCAGCACCATTTGTTGAAGAGGCTATCTTTCCTCCAGTGCATGTATATGGCGCCTTTGTCTAGTATGAGATTTCCTCCAGTGCATGTATATGGCGCCTTTGTCTAGTATGAGATAACTGTATTTATGTAGGTTTGTCTTTGTATCTTCTACTGTAACCATATTCTTGAGACCAAGTTGGGGTATCAATGGCCAGTTTACTCCCTCTTTTTTTTTTTTTAATGTTGTCCTTAATTCCAGTTTTTGAGCCTCTACCAGATACTGAGATTCATGCAGAGAGGATGTCAGATGACAAAGCCATGGTCCTTGCCGTCAAAGACCTCATACTCAAATGAGAGAGACAGATAAATAAAATTCATGGTAAAAGTATAGTGTCAACATTGTGTTTGAGCCCTGAGAGGAGGAGCGGGATGGCGTGGGTACTCCAAGGAGGAGAGACAGAAGAGTAGAAGAGAAGGAGAAGGCGAGGACGTATGTCCTTGAAGGCTGGCACACAATCGCAGAGTAGTATCAACCTACATAGAATAATACTCCTGGGTCTACTGTCCACTTTTGCCACATCGCAATGTGACTTCGGCCAAGACTCAGTTTCTTCATCTGTAGGATGGTGATAGTCATTCCCACCAGGTTGGTTTATCATGAAAATTAAATATGGTGATCTGTGTCAAGAACGTAGCCCAGCACCTGATTTGTGTAGGTGTCAGTATGTCCAAGCTCTTGGTGGTATCATTTCAGGCTGAGATTCTAAGAAAATAAGACCAACCACTTTCCTATTTTTAAGTGAGGAGTGGGACCTTGAAGCAGAGTGTGGAAGGGGTGCTGATGACCTCTCTCCTTCAACCCATAACAAGTTGAGAAGCCAAAGGGGAGAGCTGGGATCAGAAGGAGGATTTCTTGAAGGAGGCTTGTTGGTGTGCTGTGAATCCCATGTTCCCTCCCAAGCCCCCCAGACCCAACTTCTTCCCACAGTGAGCATGAATAGCCCTGGAGAATGAAGGACGTGTTTCTCCCCAGCTCCATGACTAATGAACTACCTGGAACACCTACTGCGTGACTTCTGGAGCCAGGAGGTTTCAGTGGACTGGTGTGACCAAGGCTTGAGGAATCACACTGTCATGGTGTGAACTGATCAATACAATCAATAAGTTATAGGCACAGGCTATAGACTGTAGGAATAAGATTTTGATAAGTAAGATAAGATAAAGCAATAGAAATAAGTGACTAAGATATAAGAAATGAGATAAGATCATGTAGGATGATGTGGATAAGTTAGTAAGCTAAAACAGTTATAGATAAATATAGGTCAAGAGGTTAACATAGGCATAGATAAGTAATCCATATAGCTGCATGAGATAAGGACATAAGGTTGAAAGATATTAGTAGCAAAATGATAAGTAAATGTGTGTGTGTAGGCCCATGGTTAACTATAGTATAAAGAAAGTATCAAGTGAGTTATTAATACTGGTTGTGGGAAGCTATTGCTGTGGTATCTTAGACTGCTGCATGGCCGATTTCTGAGAAAATAAATGAAAGCTTTTTTTTTTTTTTTTTTTTTTTTTTTTTTTTTACTAAATCCAAAATAAGAATTGTTTTTCTGTACTTTGTACCCCCCAAAATGTACCCAACTCAGAATATGGTGGTCTTGATAACCCAAAGCTGCGGTCAACTGAGTAATGGTGCTAACAGCTATTTTTAGCTTCTGTAACTTGCTTGCTGGCTGGCTGAAAAATTCCATAGGAGGTGGTTTTCTTCCTTAAACAGTGGTTTCACAGGTCAGGGGGCTGCTGTTCTCCCATAGAGCTTCAGTCTGGGTGGGTGGCAGCCCCTGGCGGGGTGAATAGGCAAATAAAGCTTTCTTTGGCTTGAATTCGGATTGAGAGTGTTTTCTGAAGCGACTCCTCATAACAGCACCCAGAGGGCTGGTGTTGGACTGGCAGAGCCCATGCCAGAGTCTAGGAACGCCGCCACCGGAGGAACAGCCTGGGTTGCACCTGCAAGCTCTGTTAGAGTTACGTGGACGCTAGGATCCCCACGGGCATCAGAAGTGGCCTGGCCTGTGAGTCATGATGCCGAGCTTGTCTTAGATTCTGCCCAAGGGGGCTGCCCCGAGAGGAGAGGGACCTCAACATAAAGAACCTGGGGTGTGCCCTCCATGCACAGGGGCTGCTAGAGAACCTGGCGACTAGCTGTAGGAGATGTGCTCACTCCCTCTGATTTAGTTAGGCTTTTAGTTTTTTGGTTGCTGTGACCGAATGACTTGGCAAGAACAATATAGAGGAGGAAAAGTTGACTTGGGCTCAAGGTTTCAGAGGTTCAGTCCAGGGTCAGCTGACTCCATAGCTCTGGGACCAAAGTGGGGCGGAACATCGTGGCAAAGGGGTGTTGTGGAGGGAAGCGCCTCAGAGGGGAGAGGGAAGGGGGAGTGGAGAGCTGCTCTCCAGGGATAAAATATAAACCCCAAAGGCACATCCTCATCGACCTCCTTCCTCCAGTCCCACCCGACCTGCCTACAGTTCATCCCTACCAGGGGATTCCTGCACTGGTTAGGTCAAGGCTCTTATAACCCAATCGTTTCACCCCTGAACTTTCTTGCATCGTTTCACACATGAGCTTTTATCATGTTGATTATCATGTCCATCACCTGATGTGGTTACCTCCCCCCTTCCCCCACCCCCACATCTAAACCATAACACCCTCCTCCACCCAGCTAGGGAACTGCAAGGGAGAAAGGTCAGGAAGTGGGGGGGGAGCTCTTTGCTCCAAGAAAAGTAGTCACCTTTAGACACCTGCAAAGCCCAGAGAGTAACAAAGAGTGACAAATTTATCCCCATGAGGGTATCCTCAGATGACCAACACTTTCTTCCTCACCCCCTGCACCCCCAGTCCTGGTACAGAGGGTCGGAACAGCAGAGGCCAAGGCAGAGGGCAGAGAGGGAGGTGTCCCCAACCCCAAATGCTCCAGGGCCAGAGTGCGTGGGACGCTATCTTCAATCAAAGCTGCAAACCTGGCTGGATGTGCCAGTTATTGAGCCCCAGTTGTTTGGTGTCCTATTATTTGGGCACAACCCCCAGGCACAAAGGTGAGGCCACCATTACAAGTCTGTAATGGAGGTCTGTCCTGTCAACCTCCAGGCGGGGCCCAGGCTGGTCTAGGGCTTGAATCACCTCCTTTCCCTGCCACTGAGAAAGACCCTGCCTCTTATTCTACCTGCAAGCCTTGTCCACATGGTCTGCTTTGGAGAATCTTTCTTTTTTGTGGTATAATTGACAAATAAAATCATATATAGTTAAAGTGTAAGATGTGAATTGCTATACGTGTACATTGTCATTCTGAAATCAAGTTAATTATCATGTCCATGACCTGATGTGGTTACTCCCACCATCACCCAGGGAGAACACTTAACATCTACTCTCATGTTAAGTGTTCCAAATATTAACTATAATCACGTGCTGTGTCTCAGCGCCTCGGAGTGCATTCATCTTATAACTGACCAAACCTCCCATCCCCACCTGCAGCCCCAGGCCACCATGTGGAGTTTGTGCCCCTGGCTCTGATGCTCTCCTGGATGGACAGGGGGAAGGCACAACTCTTTCATCCCAGGTGCCTGCAATGCTCCTGGGGGCAGCATTCTTTTTTCATCCTAGCTCTAGGTCTAGATATAGACGCAGACATTGCATTACCGAACAGCGTTCTATTGTTTTCAAATCAGTTTTATTGAGATATAGTCCACCAATATTCATTTTAAGTTGGAGACTTTTGACATATACATAAACCCATGTAGTCACTGTTGGATAAGATTCAGGCTGGCAGGCCATACCCCCAGGCGCCTTCCCGGAAGTGCCCATCTCTCCCGAGAATTCACCTTTGGTGGGCTCCAGGTCCCCGCCCTTCCTGATCCTGGGAATACTCGCCTCTGGCGGGAATTCAACCCAGGGCGGGCTCTCCCTTTCTGAGCCAATCCGGACCATACAAGTCACACTCCCACCCCTCTGTACTTAAGCCCCGGCTTGTCCAGAACTCCCTCTCTCTCTCTTTTCGCCATCATCTTCTCACTAGCTCTCCCCTTCCCTGTTCCCCTTTCTCCCTTCCCCCCCCCCCCTTTCTTCCCTTCCCTTAATAAACCCCCATTTTTCCTTTCTTTTTTCCTTCCCCCCACTCGTTTCCTTCGCGGTTCACCCCCATCCCCTCCACGTGTTTCTTTGGTAAATCAATAACCCCCCCCTTCTTCCTATAGGGCGGTTTCAGCGTGTGTTCATCTATCCTTCAGTCACTACCACAGTCAAGAATGTGGCATGTTTCCATGACCTCCCAAATCCCTTCCTGTCCCACCCTCACCAAAGCTCAACCCCAACCCAGTCCCAAGCAGTCCCTGATGGCCTTTCCATCACTTCCGATGAGATTCGTTGCTCCCAGACCCACAGGAGTGGATCATACACGAAAATTCCACGTCAATCAGAACAATCTGTCTAGATAAGAAAACACTGATATTTTTCTAGAAAATCAGCTTAAAATGTGAGTTTTTTTTTTTTTTTTTTCCTAATGAGCAAACTGATAACCATTCTCTGGAAAGTACGACGTGAAACCCAGCCTTTTTGACCATATTCCAGTGACCTCCAAATCTACCAGCCTCCTCCCTTGTCACGCTTCTTTTAATTTACCTGTTTCTATTTTTCCTCTAATGCCCTACTTATTTGGCTGGAATACAAGCTTGCCACTCGTGTTCTGCTTATGATCATTGCGAATTTCCTTGGATTTTCAGTTATAAACTGATTTTTCACAGGCGAATACATTTTTAAGATCACTGTGCTTAAAATCGTCTATCATTGACCTAAACTGGTTTTGTATCCATTGAACAGAAAGGGTCAGATCCTAAACTACACGGGAAGGTGAATGAAAGTCACAGTGGCTTTTTGTTAACTCTGTGGGGGGCGGCTGCGAGGGGGGGGCGCTGGGGTTGTATATATGTTTTTCTATCCTGCCCTTACTTGAAGCCTGCTTTCATGATCTTCCACGAGTCTCTGTAGCCCTTAAACCTTTATAAGAGAGGATTCCAAGTCAGCCCTTTTGCCAGTGTTTTCTGTGTGCTTCTGAGAGTAAGGGAATGAGTGAGGAAGACCCCAGTGCTGATTCCAGCACCTGGATTCCATCCCCTGTGCACAGAGAAACATGTAACAGACAGAACTGGTTGGCTGGAGAGGTGGCCACTTCATGTCCCAGTTCCTGACCCTGTGCTGAAGAGTCACTTGTGGGTTGCCTGCTCTGCATCCTTGGAGTGATCAGCCCCTGGAAATTTTGTGTGGAGACAGAGGCAACTCTAGAGCTACAGATCAGGGCACAGGTACCGCAAACATTCTTCCATCCCCAGTTTTCCCAGTCCAACCTAATTCAAATGTTCTGCAATGATCTTGTGTTCAAAGACATTTAGAGGATGTACACAATATTCCTGTCTCATCAGTGGTTGCAGTGCGCCTACTAGCCCTCTACTACTCACTCGGCCTCACCCAGAGCAGGACTCCCATTCCATGCAGATTTGCACTATGATACCAACCTGCTGGCCCAAATTCCAGGCACCACACACATCCGTCCTGAGCTCAGCCAGAGAGATTATCTTGCTTGGACATTTTGGAGTTGGGATTAAGAGAGGACTGGTCTGTCTTTTCAACCTAGGAAACACAGAATGGTCAGTGCTGGGAAGTCAAAGTCTCTCATGAGATGGGAGAAAAAATAGCCTTTTAGATAGATGACACAGAGACACAGAATGATGGGGTGGGGGGGAGCACGAGCAAGGGAGACAGAGCTGAGACTTCCAGGTTCTGTTAGCTTTCAATTCCTGGTGCCAACCCAGTTGTCCTTTGTGTGTTGGTTTCTATGTGATATTCCTTTAAACTCAAATAAATTTTCTGCTTTTGCTTATGGCAATTTGGAGTAGTTTCCTGTTCATTTATAGCCAAATGAATCTGAATAAGATGCAACCAGGAAATGAAGCTGCACATAACCACATAGCTGACCCATTTCAGGGGTGGGGACAGTAGGATTCCATGATGCTGGGACAAAAAGCTGGCCAGCAATGACCTGCAGACTGAAACCACTGGTGAAATGAGTGTGGGATGGGTTTTGGAACTTGGAGAATTTTTTCTAATGAGACTGAGGCATTAGGGGCTCAGAGGGTCAGGTTGAAGGATGTCAGGTTATGCTGGAGACCCCCTGGGAGGTGTCAAGTCTGAGGCTGTCACTGCAAATGGATATCTACAATCAGGTCAGTTATGCAACTCCACTCCTGAAGGCCTCCCTGCTCATGGTATAGGATCGGAGACCAGAGAGAGTCCATCCTAGAAGGTAATCACAGGACCGACTGAGCTGCAGCTGTTACACTCTGCAGCAACCTACATCCAGAACTAAATTTGGCATGCCAATTATGAAACAGGGAGGTTCTGGCAATTGGAACAAGGACACCCAGGAAGGGCCGGGGGAACTGGGGAACCCTGATCCTTCCAACGTGCCCTCCTGCTGGACCAGGGTGGGATGCCTCTCGCCGTGAAGTGTCCTTTAGTACCTGGTTTGGGAAGCTCACAAAGCCAACCAGGCGGAGGCAGAATTTCTTTGCTGTTGTCCTCCACACCCGAAGGCAAAATTCATTATGCAGAGAACACGGGCACAGCCCTCGGCTTCCTTCTAAGAAACTGAAGCCCACAGGCACAGCCTGGCTCTGGCTGTTCTGCTTAGCAAGCTGTCTAGAGACGGCTTTGAGCAAATGCAGACTCCCTAAATTAAATCGACGGGCTGCCAGTTAAGATTTTACAGGTTTTGCGTTGCCAAGAAAACCGTAGCCTGGACAACAGGGTCTTTAGATGGACACAACTACACAGCCAGGCATCTCAGGCCTTTAGGAGAGCACGGACCCAGTTCTGGAGCCTGCCAGCTGCCCCAGAAGGCATCGGGTAACCACAGCCAATTAATTCCTCCCCAAAGTTGCCCCAGGGTGGCTGTGGAGGAACCCTGGAGAAGGGCAATATCATTGTGATCAGAATCTGGAGTGGCACCACTGGCTAGCCAAGGGACCCACTCCAGGTGCCAGCAGGGGTCACCATGCAGATGGCCATGAGCTTTGCCAGGTGTCCTGCCGGAGCTAATTTGTACCCCAAGCCGGGGCTGGCGGCCTGGAGTTGCCTCCTTTGTTTTGAAGTGGGAAAGCGTTATGGCTGTGTCCAGCCTTTCTCCCAGGGCTCCCATCAGGTGGGCCCTCCAGGGTGGATGATTATCATTTCCTCACAGGCTGGATGGGATTGACACTCTCCTGGAGGAGAAAGGGGCCTTGCCTGGGTCCAGAGCCTCGCCTCTGTGTGCGACAGGAGCAGGTGAAGGAGCAGGTGTCGGCAGGTACCAATGCACCTGAGGTCCCACTGCCGCGGAACTTGGCGTGGAAGCCTGGCCCAGGCAGGGCTGGCTGATTTTATTTTCTGGGAATTTTGAATTGGATCTAGGAGACAGCAAATGGGTTTCTGTGTGTGGCCTGACTACAAAGATACAAGTGCCTCTACTTAGCCGTGGCAGCCATGTGCACAAACAGCAGAAAAGGTGGTCTGCAGAGAAGAAGCAAGCAACCCTGCCAGGCGGGGCCGGGGTGGGGTGGGGGACGAGAGAGAAGGAGAGCTGCTTCGTGATGGCTTTTCTGACTCATTTCTGGGGTGGAACCTTCTTTGGGTTCCATGAAACAGTCTCGACTCCTTTTTTTTTTTTTTTTTTTTTTCTCTTTTCTTTTTTGGTAACTGTTTATATTGAAATAATCACAGATTCAGAAGGACTTGCAAAGATAGTCAAGACCAGGAGCCCACATTGGTAGAGTGCATCCTGGGCCATTGCATCTGTGTAGACACCGCCACCCTCATGATGCAAAACTGCTCTCTTTCTCTGATACCTCTTTAATCACCACCCTCCACCACCATTCCTAAGCCCTGGTAACTACCAATCTGTTTCCCACCTCTGTCATATGGTCTTTTTGTGACTATTCTATCGATGGAATCATACAGTTTGTAACTTTTTGAGACTGGCCATCCTCCCCCTACCCCAGAGTTCATTCAAGTCCTTCCATCAAGAATCTATTCCTTTATAACGCCCGACAGTAAATAATCCGTGGTGTGGATATACCAGTTTGTGGGTCCATTCACCTACGGAGGGCCTTCTTGATTATTTCCAGTTTGGGGCTATTATGAATAAAACTTCTATAACATTTGTATACAGATTTTTGTGTGAATATGAGTTTTCATTTCCCTGGGAACAATGCTGAGGAGTGCAATTGCCTGGTTCTCTGGTATTGCAGTTTAGATCTGGGATGTCCTCCAAAACCTCCTGTGTGGTCTCCAGCTGGTGGCTCTACTGGGAGGTAGTGGAAACTTTAGGAGGTGGGGCCTAATCAGAAGAGGCAGGTCTGGGGCGGGGGTGGGGCGTTAGGGGGTATGCTCTTGAAAGGTAGATTTTGTCCCTGGACCTTGCCGCCCACCCCCACTCTGTCTGCTTCCCAGCTGCTGCCGTGAGGTAAGCAGCTCTGCTCCACCTTGGCCTTGTGCCATGATGTTCCACTTCACTACAGACCCAGAAACAATGGGGCCAGCCAACCATGGATGGAACCCTCTGAAACCATGAGCCAAAGTCAATCTTTCATTCTTTTAAGTTTATCTCAGGTATTTTGTCATAGCAACGAAAAGCTGACGAACACATCTGGTAAGTGTGTGGTAAGTCTTTTAAGAAACTGCCAAACTGTTTTCTGAAATGCCATTTTACACTCCCTTCAGCAACGTCTGACTTATCTAGTTTCTCTGCACACTCACTAGCATTTGGTGTTACAACTAACTACTTTTTTTGTTTGTTTGTTTGTTATTGGGGATTAAACTCAGGGGCACTCAACCACTGGGCCACATCCCCAGCCCTTTTTTGTATTTTATTAGAGACAGGGTCTCACTGAGTTGCTAAGTGCCTCGCCATTGCTGAGGCTGGCTTTGAACTCGTGATCCTCCTGCCTCAGCCTCCCAAGTGCTGGGATTACAGGCATGTGCCTCCGCGCCCCGGCTGCAACTAACTACTTTTTTATTTTACCCTTTCAATAAGTGTGTCGTGATAGCTCATAGAGACTTACACTTGTATTTCCCTTGTGGCTAGTATTGTTGAATACCTTCTCATGTGTATTTTTGCTATCTGTCTATTCTCATTGATGAAATGTCTCTTCATATCTGCTGTCCATTTTCTAATAGGATTGTGTATTTTTAAATATTTTACGGTTAATTTTTAATATAAACTTTTCTTAAAAAAAAAAAAAAAGAAGTTTGAAATGGGCTTCTGCTACCTGCACACCTGAGACTCATGGGTAGTCTGTGTTGTATTTAATGACAATCACAGTAATGGCTGACACTTATTGAGCCTCTAGTTGTGTCAGGCACTGTTCTCTCAGTGATGTCCAGGTCTTAGCTTACTTGATAAATGTTTTGTTTTTCTAAACAGAGTATGTTCTTGTTATAAACATTAACTGCCATTGCAATTCAGTTTACAGATCTAATCGTTGGCAAAAAACAAACAGCGTGGGCAATCCAACGTTGCTTAAATTCGAATTGACTGAGTTTATTTGTGTCTCAATTTAATGAAAGAACCTGTGAGCCACTGGCATCGCAGGGGCTCCCGAGTCAGTGAAAGAAGCTTTCACATTTCAAAAAGTGACATCATGCATACCTGTTTTTCATTAGTGTTAAGTAAATGTTTAGTTCAGCTAATTCTACATAAATCCCCCAAACCTAGTCTCCTCCTAATGTAAAGGCAGAATATAAACACCTATTTATATTATATAGTTTTTACAAATTGCATTGGTGCAAGTGATACAGACACATATGTGTTGATTGGGTATTCTGGATTCTGATGTGAGGCAAGCACCCCATTTTCTGAGGGTTAGAAAGAGGTTAGAGGCTCCATGAAGGTCCCCAGGGGCCTACCCAGTTGGTCTTCAGTAGAACTACCTGGGTCACAGGTAGGGGTCCCTTTAGGTACTGGGGTGTTCCTTTTGCCCTCCCAATGGCTGCAAGTGTGTCATTACAGGGTGATCAGGTCACCAGGCAACGGCTGCCCTTGGATTCTTGGTTAGAGATAAATGAGTCGGGTCCCCATGGTGCAGCCTGGCAGTGTGTGGAGATTCAGGGTCTGAATGCTGTTGCCACGGTGCAGCCTGAGCTGTGAGGAGCTGGAGAGTCTGCCGCAGAGGCAGTGACGTGGATCTGTGTGTCCTGGGGGGGCCCCACGCCCCTTGGACTGAGGTCTAGCAGCTGCACCTAGGGAACCGATCACCATCCACCGACCCCACCCAACGCTGACTCGGCAGGTGCAGGGACAGTCTCTGGCCAGGTCTTCTTCAGCAAGGCTCCTGGGAGCTTTGAGCACCGAGGTGTGATGAGCTCAGCCCCTGCCCAGCCTTCTCCTCTATCTTCTCCCGGTTCTCAGTCCCACCCTTCTGAGCTTCCTAGCTTTGACCTTGCTGATTTCTTTAGCGCTTTGGTTTCTCCTCACCCTTTCTCCTTTGGACTTGATGCTTGTCACGTTTCCTACACTAACTGTGCTTCTTTTCTATTCATCACTACTATAGGTTGCTTCCCCTCGCCCCTGGAAGCCCCCAGGACTCTCCCACTGGGAAGATTTCCAGGCAGTGGCTCTACCCAGTTCCCCTCACTCCCTCTCCTTCCAATATTATTTTCCCTTCTCTCTGTCCCAACATTCAAATTTAGTCCTCACCACTTAACAGGTGAGTTTCTTTGCAGAGTGTCTATTTGTTATAAATGGGGTAGGTCCTCCCTGTACAGATTGTGTGTGTGTGTGTGTGTGTGTGTGTGTGTGTGTTGTGTGTTGCCCACCACAACCTGGCACTCAAACGGCAGCTAGATGTAAATGGAGCAGCCCTCCCCATTCCTCCTCTCCCCCGCCCCCCCCCCCCCGCCCTTGGTTTCTGCTCTCAGGTAGTGATGTCCTGCTCCCCTTCACCCCCACTGTCCCCACCCCACCCTCCTTCACAGTCAGGATGGGGGGGGGGACTCCAACCGGTGCTTCCCTCCCCTGGCAGCAGAGGATCTCTTATTGGCTGCCATCACCATGGCAACCCACTGTCTCTGCTCCCCCTCCCTCACTTCTCAGAGCCCGCGGATCTGTGGAGCTGCAGACTCCTCAGGGCTGGGAGGGAAGACGGGCTGGAGAAGGGGCGAAGGCTCCCTTGACAGCTGGGACAGCCAGACATTTGTGGTTTGCTGGATGCCAAATTCCAGCTTGTCCGTGCAGTGCGGCCTCTGCTGCCTCCACACACTGAAGGAACCGCTTCTGCTAGCCTCGGGAGCTTCCAGTTACCCCGACATGGGCCAGCCTGGGCCTGAGGGTCCTGGGTAGTGGCCTGTGACACTCACTGAATGTGGAGCAGTACGATGGCTCTCCTGCTGTCCTTGCAGCACTGTGGGGGGAGGGCAGGAGAGGACAGCTGGATGCGCTGCGAACCCCAATGTCAGGCAGGGCTGTTGGCTGTTCTGGCACCCCCAGGCCGCCTAACAAGTGTCCTTGCCTCCTGACGAGGCATGGGCTTGGGAGACATATGTCCATGGAGGCCCCCTGCAAAAGCATGCGTGGCACAGGCCCCAGCTGTGGGAAGCAGGTGGGGGCCTCTGCAGAGCAGACAGACCACACGTCCTCTACACGCACTAGGCCATCTTCAGATCCCTGATAATGCCGTTGTAGTTAGAAAAAGGACTTCAAAGCATGGGCTGAGTTCAAGGTAACTTTTAATCATTATGTGTAGTCTCAGTGACCAGAGGTGTGGTGGTAGAGGGTGAAGATGATGATACTGATGTGAGGTGATGTCGTACTGAGGTGAGGTGATGTCATACTGAGGTGGGGTGATGTCATACTGAGGTGAGGTGATGTCATTCTGAAACACACTGCCACGGGGATGAACCTCACAGACATCAAGTCATGTGTAAGAATCCCGACACAAAAGGACAAATATTACATGATGCCACTTATGATACACCTAGGATCAGGCAAATTAATAGAGTTGGAAAGTAGATTAGAGGTTAGGGAGAAAGGGGTGGTGTTTAATGGTTACAGATGAATGTTGGGGAGATGAAAATCTTTGGGAGTTGGTTGGTGATGGTCACACGACACTGATTGTGTCTAGTGCCACTGAATGGTATGCTTAACAATGGTTCATGGGCTGGGATGGAGCTCAGTGGAACAGGGCTTGCCTAGCATGTGCAAGGCCCTAGGTTTGATTTCCTACCCTGGAAAAGGGGCAAAACTTACACCTTGAATGTTTTGCCACAATTAAAAATGAGTCCCCTCCAAGAAAACTGAGTGAGGAAGGTTGGGGGGTGGAGGGCGAGGATGGTGAACACAGAGAGGCACCCCCAGGAGGAGTCCTGCTCCGTGGGGCACCTCAACCCTCCCGCCCACAGGCTGACAGTGAGGAGGGCTGCATCAGGGCTCCCTGGGTTCCCCGAGTGTGCGGAAGGCACTGTAGGTGACCCATCACCTCCCCCCAGGATCCCACCACATTTAGGAACCTCCAGGGTAAACCTCCCTCTGGTAGACCCAGGTTGGTCACGTGGGCTGTGAGGACCCACTAGTGCTGGGAGAATGCCACCACAGAGATGTGGCTGACACTTCCTGAGGGCAGCCAGGGGGAAGCCCTGCTCTCCTGGGACCCCTGCATGGCGCCTTTGCCAGCTCCAGGGCCTGGGCTTTCTGCAGCCCCTTCCCACCTGTGAGTCACAGTCCTAACCCACCAGCCTCCTGACAGAGCTGGAAACAGGCTTCAAGCCCTCTGGGAAGCTATTTTTAGGGTTCATCTGTTCTATCTTTTTGCTCCTCTAGATTCCATATTTTCTCACCCCCAGATTTGAAGGAGCTAAAGATTCTCAAAATCATTCATCGTTCCCCCAGCGTGCAAGCTGTGCCTTCACCCCCACCTTCCCGTACCACTCCCCCCTTCCCTCTCGCCACCCTCACTTTCTGCCTCCCTGGCTCCACAGGCAGTGAGGAGAGCAGGCTCTTTGTCTGACATCATCTTCCACTCCCTGGCCTGCTAAGAGTTACTCGCTCAGGCAATCCCCGCTCCACCAGAGGAGACTGTCCAATTGCCAAGCAACCTACTGCTGGCCAATCAGAGAGCTCAGAGGTGATGTCATGGCGAGAGCCAAGCAGTGGTGCTGATGTTGAGAGAAGCCCAGGGTACCACTAATTGAGGGAGTGAGAAGAGAGCAGCTCGCTTGCTTCGAACTGGACTGCAGGTAAGAAGAAATGAGATGCAAAGGGTCGGAGGCTTTTCAAACAAAAGAAAGAAGCAAAATAGCAGCATGGAGAGGAGAAGTGAAGGGTCTGGGGCCTTTTGTGTTGCTTTTGGTTGCACTCAGTCAATTAAACTTTGTCAAGCCTTGGGGGAAACAGGGCGAGGCAGAAAGGATGGGGCTTGGCTGGGGGCAAGGGTGGGCTCCTCACTTTTTGTTCCAGAGCTCAGGAGAGAGGAAGTGTGGGAGGGAGGTCCCTGGTGAGTTATTTTTTTGCATAAAAATGTTTTGTTGCTGAGGGAGGAAGGGTTTGCTTGGAACCTGGTTTCCCCTGGACCTGGTTCTGACCTGAAGACCCCTTTCAAGCTTGAAGCTGCCCTGTGTTTGACATTTTCAGTTTTTCTTGTCTTTCTTTCCCGTTTTTATCACCCAGAGGCTTCTTTCTCCTCCGTCTCTCCACCGCCTTACTTTCTTCTCTTGGTCCTAAGGATGCAATGAGATCATCACCTCTGCTTGCCCCGCCCCACCCTGAGGTCAACCTGATGCCACCTGGCTGGCAGGCTGGCTCAAAGTCTGAGGCTGCAGGAGCACAGGCCTGCCACACCCTGGTCCGCCTGAGGACACCTCCCTCCTTACTCAGACCCCCACCCTTCCCAGGAGTTTAGGCATTTTCCTTTTCTTCTGCCGGGACTAGGAGCTTTGATGGCCAGTGGCCAGCTCTGTCCCCACGTGGTGGAGCTGTCTTTGTTTTATTTCTCCCAGGAAGATGAGATCAGGTGTGGAGGAGCTTCATTGTCCTGAGCCTGGGCAGGTCTCCAGGGTGTCTTAGGCGGGGAGGTCAGGCATGTTCAGGGTGCCCTCGTCTCCATACCCCAGGCAGGGATGCCCCTGTGTCCCTGGGACAAGAGGACACTAGTGGGGGCTGCTGGAAGTGGCCTGCTGGAGTCCTGAAGAGTGGGTGGGAAGGTTGGAGGGAATGTAGGGGAATCTGTCTCCATGGAGGCTGAGGCCCCCTCTAGGGGGAGGAGAGCTCTCCCACAGGCGGGTGCAGGGGGAATGAGATCATACCTCAGATGTGGAAATAATCATAGTGCTGGAGTGGAAAGAAGGCAGAAGGGGCAGTTCTGATCTGTGGCTCCTCAGAAGTGAACGGGAGCCCTGTCCTCTCCTAGCTCACTGAGCCTCTGCCTCGCTGTTAGGAACGGTGCTTCCAGCCCTCTCCGAGGCTGCCTAGCTCCTGCCAGCTCTCCCAGACCCCTTGATATCCCCAACTCCACCCTGCCACACCTGCAGCTTTGGAGTAAGCAAGGATCCTTAACTGCTAGGGGGGTTCACCAGAGAGCATGCTTCCTTGTGGGAAGTGAGTTCTTGTTACTGAAGGCATTCAAGCAGAAGAGGGGTGACCACCAGCAGAGCAGCACTAGAGGAGACTTCTGCATTGCACTGGAGATTGGTTTCATGTTCTTCACTGCAGACTAAGACCCATTTAGTAGATTAGGAAATGAATTTTGTGGATTATAACCAGTATTTCTTTTAATAATATGAGATAAATTAGAATTAAAAAAAAATTAGAACACAACCAATATAGTGGGTAAATTATGTTTTCTGTGCCTTTTTATTTAGTAATGTATTTTCAGTTATGTATCTATTTGTGAGTACACGTGTATGTGTCCATATCAGGACATACAACATACTACATGGTGACATAAAATGTGTTTCTTATTGTGGGTCCTAAAGAAGTTGAGAAACACTGGACTCTTTGATCCAATTACCTCTTTTAACCCTAAGACTCCGAGCCTCTGGAAAACTCTGTATCAACTGTGGAATTTTTCTTTTTAATTCTTAATTTTTCATTGTGGTAGAATACAGATAACAAAATTTACCATCTTAGTTATTTTTAAGTACATGGTTAGTGATGTTAAGTTGCACATCACTGTGTATCCAGAAATCTTTTCTCATCTTGCAAAACTGAATCACGGTACCTGTTAAACATTGACCCCCCCCTTCCAGGCCCCCAGCCCTAGGTCCCCCCAGGCTACTGCTTCTGAGTTTGCCTACTTCCTCCTGTCCTTCTGTGACTGGAGGTTTCACTCAGCACAGTGTCCTCCTGGTCCATCCTTGTTGTACACTATATGTGCTCCTTGGCAGATACAAAATTAGTGCCTAAAAGTTACAGTTAATTCCCAGTATTATTTAAAATGGAAGACTGTTTCTTTAGAGAGGTACTGTGTTCTAAAGGTTTGGTCTAGCATGTTCCCTCCAGAGTCCAGTGTTTAACAGACATACAGCAATCCCCTCTTATCCACGGCTTTGTTTTCCTCTGTTTCAGTTACTTGTGGGCAATTAAGTCCATAAATATTAAATGGAAATTTCTAGAAATCAGCCATTTGCAGGTTTTAAATTACTTTTATCAGTATATCATGATAATCACTCTATTTTATTATTAGCTATTGTTGTTACTCTCTTGCTGTGGCTTATTTATAAATTAAGTCTCATCGTAGGTATGTATGTAGAGGAGAAAAACAGTATATCCTGGATTTCAGGCACCTGTGGGACATTTGGAATGTGTCTCCACGTGTGAGCAGGGACTCTGGGTTATACTGTTGGTGGAGGGGCAGGGGTGTTCCTCACATTGTTTTGCTTGGATGCGTGGTTCATATCTAGATTCCATCTTGGTTCCATGAAAGGCATCTGAGGGCCAGGTGAGACTGGCCGCCTTCCCTCCTTTGACCAGGCCATTTAAACCACGTGCCCTCTCTAGGAAGGAAGAGGGTTGATTGACAGTATTTAAAACAGAGCAACACAGATTGACAAATTGAGATCCAGTAAGATAGTTGAATAGGAAAGAAGGACGCAGAGCAAAGAAAACAGGGCAGGAGAGGAGAGGAGGGGTCAGAGCCTACCTTCGGCAGACCATGCAAGAAGAACAGGAATGTTTAGATCTGTTGTTCTTGATTTTACATACAAGATATTTAATTATCAAGATCATAACCAAAGAAAAGCCTAATTTTTCCAGAACACTTAAGATCCTGCCTTCTATGTCCCTTTTTACACTTTAATATTATTTCCTGCTTACCTTTTCCTGAGGACTTTAATTTGGAAGCAGAATTCCTAGAAAGTTTGAAGTAATAGATCAAAAGAAATGACTCTTTTTTTGTAAGAGGCATAGAAATTTGGGTGGGATTACGTGATGGGAAAAATGCAATTTTTATCATGCTTCTTGGAGGACCAAACTCTTTGTTAGCTTGAGAAATGAACATGCATCATGCATTACCTGGTTTGCTTATTAAATTAGCATTTGCTATATTTAGAAACGTAACAGTGGGGGCAAGGCTGCTTTTTCTGTTCTTATTTGGGAATGAGCAAGAACCATCCCCCCCCATAAAAAAAAATCACCTTGCCATTTTTCAAACACCCTTCTTTTTATTTTTCTATTTCTAGTCCCAACAGGAAGGCAGGAGGATCCACAGATACAAGCTCCCCTCACATATTCCACTCCCGCCCTGCCCCCACCCACAGATGCATAGCTATCTTTCTCCCCCGACCAAAGCCCAAAGCTTACTGCTCTTTTCCATCTGAGCTGTGTGTCCTGCCCGCTTTGGGTCCTGATGTCAGAGATGAGAGGCTCAAGAACAGGACAGATCAAAAGGGGCGGGAGCCTGCGGTGGCTGGCCTGGTTTATGACAGGGTATAGAGGCAAATCTAGAGTTCATAGAACAAGCTGGAGAGTGTGAATCTGGGGGAAGGAGGAGGGGGAGAGTGCTGGGAGTTGGTGGGTCCCTTGGGGGAGGTCTGTGCCCTGAAATCCAGACCAGAAAGGGAGCAAAGATCAAAGTGCATATGTGAGAACAAGCGGACAGTCAGCATCCAAGGCTATAAGCGCTCCCTGCGCACGCACAGGGACTGTCGACCCGGGTCAGGACTGCCTGCCACTTACCTTCACCACCTCAGACACAGACGCTCCCCAGAAGCGTACCATGAGGGCTTTCTGGAGAAGATTACTCCAAGAAGTACTGTAGATAGTCAAAACATGATCAAATTTAAAACCTTGAATACAAAAAGGACATACAATGGTCATGAACAGCCAGAACAATAGCGTGTAGAGTTGTCTGATTATAGTCAGCGTTTTTACAAAGCCGAATGCAAATGTCAAATATCTTAGGCTAGGAATATGTTGATTAAGGTGGTCAGGGAGTCTTACTACTTTGCATAGTGCATGCAGTAGGTTTTCAAAAAATATTTGTTGAGTGAAGAACATTAAAAGAAAGAAAGAAAGAAAGAAAGAAAGATAATAATAATCCAAAACTGAGAAATCCAGATCATTCTGGCAGAACTAGGTTTGTAGAAAGAGGAAGTAAAATTTTGTTAAATCTCTTATCTCGCACAAAGAAAATCAGTAGATTACATTTTATTCTTAACACAGTGAATATAGGTGTAAATGATATCCATTTAAAGTTAGAATTAAAATAACATGTAAAAATAAGCATTGGAGAAGAATGAAAGAACAAAGAAATAAAAATGATGTTGCAAAAGATAAGGGACTTCTTTCAGTGTAATTAAATTTGGGCTGTAAGTAGGACTCTGATCCTTGGAAGCCTCAGACCAGGCATTAGATTTCCTAGACCCTCTGTCTCTTCATCTGAGAAGAGGTGGGAAATAATAATGCTAGAGGTCCCCATGAATCCTTTCATCTGTGGGACTGCAGAATGGACAAAGAACTTGAACCTCTGGAGATGTCTACAAGTTCTCTTGCTTGTCCTGTCCAGATATGAAAATGATTCAATTTATTACACTCGATAGGTCAGGCGTAGGCTTTCAAATGGGGACTTTCCGAGGCCATATCTGAACCAAACAAGAGCTTAATGGTAAGAATTTTTTTTTTTTTTTTTTTGGTACTGGGGATTGAACTCAGGGGCACTCGACCACTGGGCCACATCCCCAGCCCTTTTTTGTATTTTATTTAGAGACAGGGTCTCACTGAGTTACTAAGTGCCTTGCCATTGCTGAGGCTGGCTTTGAACTCGTGATCCTCCTGCCTCAGCCTCCCAAAGTGCTGGGATTACAGGCATGCGCCACCGTGCCTGGCCTTAATGGTAAGAATTTTAAGCATGAGGTCACCCAAGATAGTGTGGCAGTTTGGGGAGAGGCAACTTCAACCATGTGCCATGGGCAGCTGTCCTTGCTCACCTATAGGGACAGGGCTGGGTTTAAGCATGGAGCTTTGCCAGAAACACCCTGAACTTCAAAGTAAAAAGGCTCTGGTTCAAGTTACGCCTATCACTTTCTCCTGTACCACTTCAGGGAAACCAAGTTGCTTACCTAAATTGATCATCTGCAAAATGGGTACAATCATGCCCATTTCATAGGTTTCCGGGAGAATGAATGATAAAATGTATGCGCGTTGATTACAATAATATAGACGTAATAGACGTAGGAAAAAAGAAGGAAATGCTGATAGTGTAATCTCACAAGAGTACAAATACTTATTTTCTTTTCTCTGTCACACACATTTTTCTGACGTTCAATGCTGGTATGTTTGCAATCGAAGCAGTACGTGTAAGATGCGCATAAGCATGTATGCACCACGAAGTTCCTGGTAAACCATGGTGCACTGTAAAATATCTATTTCATTGTCAGGAGTGAAATTACGGAGCTTGCTTCGGGTGCTGGTACCTGAGAGTGCTCTTGACTCTGGGTCCCACCCAGCGCCTGACTCACAAACCCAGTTCTCCACCTGTCCTGAATAAAAATGCTCACCCTGAACTTGACTTCTGCCATGCTGAATCTTCCGTGTATATTGAATGGGAGATAAAAATAGCCCAGGAAGTCCCATCACTGTGGATTATTTGGGGCTGTCTAATGGCTCGCCTCTCAGCATAGCCATTAGAACCTTAAGGGCCTCCTCAGACCTAGGCCTCCAGAGTTCTGCTGTCACAAGCAGGTCATTCCTAGAAGCACAATTTAGCTGGACCATCAGCCGTCTCCTCCTCTTGAAGCCCTGAAAAGCAAACCTAAGGGAAGCTTCGATACTGCCAGTCCCCAAAGCCAGTGAATCACACACAGTTCTGTCTGCCAGCCCCTCTATGACTCACTAGTCCCTAATTGGTCTTACTCTAATTCCCCCCCTTCTTCCTTGATGACATGGTCCACAGTATTGCAGGGGACCCTGCTGAAGGCCTGGAGAGCTCCTACAGAACTCCCTAAGGCCCATGTCCCTGGATTCCCCTCCTGGGGTTATCCTAGGACTTAACAGAGAGAACTTGGCATGGAATGCAACATTTAATAAATAGTGTGGAAAGACTGAAAACCACATTCATGAAAAAATAATTTAACTCCTTTTGATTTTAAACTCAAAAAGACACATGCTGCCAATCAGAGCCCTGGTCAGCGTGAAATAAGCAAGGTTAGTGTTCTGGGACGATACGATTCCAGTCCGATGTGAAGACGCTGAGGTCACTTATGCAGCTAACACCAGGTGACTACAGAACTTGACCTGGACTCCTAAGAGGCTGGTCCAGTGCACAGCCCAAAGAAGCCCTTCCCGCTCTGCCTGTGGCTGGAGGACCTGGCTCAACCCTCATTGTTCCCCCGCCCCTGAAGCTGCCCTAGCCAAAGCTGTGCCAGAGTTCCCATATTTGGCCTCCAGGACCCTTGCCAAGGAGAGCTCTGTTCAAACCATTTGGACATGCATTAGCTGCTTAGCCCTCAAAAATAGTCCACGCGGGCCTGGAAGCATCCTGAGAGTGCTATTTGGGAATTTCTTAGAGTGATAGGAACAGTGCTACTCATATGCCACGTGGGCAGTCAGAGCACCTGGCTGGGGGGGAGGGGACTTGGAGGGGGAGCGCCAAGTGGTACTGAGCACTGAGCACTCTCTCCTGCCTGCTCCTGTTACTAACGCCTTGTAGAAAGCCCGGGAGCGTGGGCCTGCTGACACCCTCCGTGTCACATTCCTTCCGCATGCCCACCTTCCCATTAGATGCTGCTCTGCTGACCCCCATATGGGCTGTGCCTCTCATCCAGCCTGGTGTTTGTGGGGGAGAAGGGGCCATTGTGAAGGAGAAAGGCGCCAATGCTGGAGTCCAGATGCCTGGGCTCCAGGCCCTTCTCTGCCAGCGACTTGCTGTGTGACCTCAGGATCTCCGTCCCCAGTGAGGAAGTCATTGGCATTTCTGATGGGGTGTTTATCAGCGTGGAATCATTGTGTGCAATGCAGGACATTTGGCCTACCTGGGCCTGTCATGTCCCATCGCGTGCTCATCAGAAAGTCTGTCCTGTTCCTCAGGACCAAGACAACTCCTCCTGGAGAGTCCTCCAGTCCTGCGATCATGCATCTGTTCTGTGATCTCCTCATCTCTGACATCCTGGTGTTCTAGGGAAATTGGGGGTACTGATATTTTCACTTTAGGCATCTTCTCCTCCCCACCATCCCGCCATGAAGTCCCTCTCTTCAACATCTTCACTGATTCTACGGCTTCCCCAGCAGCCACGCCCTCCCCCATTCACAATTTACCCTTAGCCAGGCGCGGGGGCACACGCCCGTAATCCCAGCACTTGGGAGGCTGAGGCAGAAGGATCGCGAGTTCAAAGCCAGCCTCAGCAATGGCGAGGCACTTAGCAACTCTGTGAGACCCTGTCTCTAATAAAATACAAAAAAAGGGCTGGGGATGTGACCCAGTGGTCAAGTGCCCCTGAGTTCCATCCCTGGTACCACAAAAGAAAAAGAAAAAGAAAAAACAACTTACCCTTTCTGTGTCTGAGGCCGCATGGCTGACACTCTGCTTGGTGGGATGATCCCGTGCTAATTTATGTACCAGTGAAGCTGATGGTTCATTCCACCCATAAAAAGGCACACTCACTTGCACAGGTGCTTAGAGGCTGGAGCTGGGGAGGTGTATGGATGAGTCTCTAGGTGGGAAAGCAGTGCGGGGTGGGACACAAATGACAGCCCAGGTGGTCCCCAGCCTGGTTGGACATGCTGCCAGCCTGCCCTTCCTAATCTTTTCCCCAAGCTGACACTGCTGCTGAACTTCTTGTGCCAGTACTTGAACCTGCAGACAGAAGCAGGCTTCCCGATGGAACACACACAGACTCAATCCCGACTCTGCCTCTTACTTCTGTGTGACTTGGTATAATTTACCTAACTGTGCGGAGCTGCCATTTCCTCATTATCAAAGAATAAATTGAGATATGTCTTTGCTTTTCCTGGTGCAAAGTAGATGCAGAAGAAGTGGTAGCCATTGTCATTGCTGTCCCTGTCAGTTAGCCCCACTACTGCCCCCTCCTCTCATTCAAAGGACGCCAAACTCTAACCGAACAGAAGATACAAACTCCTTCGCATGTGGACATGGCTGTGGTTTTCCTGTCCACTCTAGAGTTCAGTCCCAATGTACCCTGCATGCAACCCCGTGGGTCCCCTCTGTTCTGAGGAAACCCAGTCCACTGTTCGTCCCGCGGTCAAGATGCAAAGTCATTTCGCCATCCTAGGCATGCAGAGGCTAAATGGCATGATGGCCCCTCCTCACCTGGGGTAAGGGCGCACTGGCATCTGTGCCAGCTGGAGCTAAAGTCCTCTCCCCACCTGCTGTGCTTATCCATCCCCAGCCCCACAGGGGCCCCTTGACCGACCAACTGTGTCCCTACAAAGTGCTTGGGAGCCTGCACTGGGCTGTGTTTCGCTGTGGCATGACATGGCATGACTATTTTACAGCCTGTGCAAGATGGCCCAGGTCACAGCAGCAGGCTGAGCGCTGGGGAGGCTGCCGTTCTGGCTCCACCGATCGCTGATGCCAGAGGCTAATTAGCGTGCAGCTAGGTTCCTCTCGTGGCCGGGTGCCCCTTTGCACTGCTGTGCTCTCCAGTGGCCTGCCTACCCTCTGCCCCCGTGTCTGCTGTGTCCTTTCTCAGAGCACCCCAGGGGAAGCAGATCTCTTGGATCTTGACTGCAATGGAAATGGTGTAACCATTGGCATGGGGATTTTTAAGGGCCCCGTGTACCCCCGAGGTACATGTACACAGATTCTCTTGAGGAACAAATCAGACCATGTTCAAACGCTGGTTGCTGAGATTCGGTGGAAGAATCATGACCATGGCCCGTGGTTTTGTCACTCACTGCGGGTACTGGTTTCCTAGGCTGCTGCGGCACCTGACCACAAAACAGTGGTGAGGATTCCAAACTCAAGGTGCCAGCAGGCTGCGCTTGCTCCAGGATTCTAGGGAGGATCCCTCCCTGCCTCTTCTAGCTTTTGGTCACCCTGGGCATTCCTTGGCTTGGAGCTTCTTCACTCCAATCTCTGCCACCATCTTTGTATGGCTTTTCTGTGTGTCACTCATAAGGACTTGCCATCGAATTTAAGACCCACTTTGGTTATCAGAGATGATCTCATTTTGGGATCTTTAATGACATCTGAGGAAAACCTTTTTCCAAATAAGACCACAGTCACAAGTCATTAGGATTAAGATGTGGAGGTATCTTACTCAACTCACTCTACTGAATGGAAGTGTCACTTGGCCTCTCTGACCCTCAGTTTCTTCATTTATAAAATGGAGATAGCATTCCTACTTTACAAAGTCATTATGAAAATTAAAGTAAAAGAGTGTGAACATAGCAAATATTCTATGAGTACCATTTTTACCATGTAGGTTCTGACCCCGTGGTGCGGAGAGGTCTCCATCACCAATTCCTTGACCTTGCACATGGTGCCCACCTCTGTGACTTCCCTGTTCCCTCCTTGGTCTTCCTTCTCTGGCTCCCTGTCATTGTCTATGTTCCCCAAACTCTTAGCACAGTATCTTCCATATGGAATGTGCTTAGATACATAGTTTTAAATTAAATCATAGCCCTGGCCAAACTGGCTTTCCCTGAGTCCTCAGGACCGTGGAGGAGCCAGAAGTGAGAATCTAATTCCTCCACTGGCCACTAGGGAAGAAGTTATGTCAGAAGATCTGGATGCTCAACTTGGCTCTGCGTCCTCAGAGCTGTGTGACTTTAGTCTAGCATCTTAACTTTTCTGAGCCCAGGTTCCTCGTCTGAAAGTGAAGCTGATGATGTCTCTCTTGTCAGCTCAGGCTCATGTGAAGATCAGCTGGGATGAGGTGGGTGTAAAGTGCTCCCTGAGCAGAGTCTCATCCTCATCCGGCTCAGGCCAAGGGCCACGTCCTCTGCCTCCAGGTGCTTGCCCCTGCTCAGTTCCCCTTCTTTCTCAGGTGGGCTTCTCAGCTTCTCTTCCGTTTCTGATCCATCACCCAGGTTAAGGTCTGAAGCCACTGCCTCTCCTGGCAAGAGCTTCCTCCCTCAGCCGGTCGCCTTCAGACAGCCCGACCCTGAGCAGATTGTGCAGGATGCAGTCTCATGACTGGGGACTGCGCATCCAGGCACTGGGCCTGCCTCCCCGCTCGGGTCCCCCTGGTACCATCAGGACCAGCTTGATACCAAAGAAAGAAGGCCCATTGTGCTGCTGCAGGAAGGGGCTGGCAGGGGCCTCTGGACCTGCACAATGAGGAGAAGAGAGAGGAGACAGAGTCCTGCGTGGGTAGCTAGATCTAGGTCAAGTCTGTGCTCTCTCCAGTCACACAGACCCTCTAAGCCTCGTTCTCCTCACCTTCTGATGGAGACGACAGGCCTGGCAGGGCTGTGGGCAGGACCACCCTGACACAGAGGGACAGGACACTGACATCTTTGAAGCATTCCTGCGTGCTGGTGCAGGGCAGAGGCTTTTCTCATTTAATTGGTACAATTCCGTGCAGAATTAAGATGAGAAAAGCAGGGTTTGGACATGTGACATGTGACCGCTAAGAGCTGATGTCTGTAATCGACTCCGCACTGGTCTAGCTCCTACCCCAGAGCTGGCTCCACGACTCCCACAAGCTCCCGCACCTGTTTGGATCCTGGCCCCTAGTGGGAAGGCACCTTGGCTCTTGGAGGAAAGGGGCTCCGGTTTGGCCTCAGTGTCCCTTAGCCACGTGACGATGTGGGCCGGGAGCCTGCTGGCTCGTGCCACCTTCCACTGGCAGGGTGACCAGTAAAGGCGGTCAAAGATGGATGGCCTTGGTGACAAGCACTCACCACAGCCAGCTGTTCCTGTCTTCGGTGGCGCCCCATCACTTCCCACCCTCCAGACACCCCAGGTCCGCACGCTCACTGCTTCTCCTTCCTCCTTTCCCGTCCCCTCCTCTTTCACCTTCTGCTCCAGCGCCCACCAGTTTGAGGGAGCCCCGCGGATGCTGAGCTTTTCACCCTGACCCTGGCCTGAGCGGGTAGCTGGCAGAAGGCCCTCTCCGCCCCATTCTGACCCGCCCCACCCTGGCTCCCCTGGCCTCATGCTGAGTAGGGAGCCCCATCTCTGTGCTCCCACAAACCCCCCACATGTCGATTTCTGTCTCTGCATCGACCAATCGTGATGACATCGGGCCTTGATTCTTTTCATGGTCCAGGGTTGTTTTCAGTGTGGTCAGGGAGAGCCTGGGCCAGTGGTTCTTGGAGGGTGGGGAAGAGAAAGAGGCCATCTTGAAAAGGTTTAAACATCTCTGTCCAACTCCCTCTCTCCCCATTTCAGAGCTGGCTGGAGACAGGTCGGGTGTGTAGATAGAAGTTCAGATGCGTAGTTATTTTTCAAAATACCTCTAGGTGATTCCTACTAAGGACTTGCCTGTCACCTGTATCCTTGCCTCGGGCATCCACTGAGCTGCCCAGGGAGACAGACCAACACCCCTTGGTCACAGTGTTTTGGGAAACTCAAGTTCGCACTCGGGCCTCAAGACAGGGAAGCCAGTGGCGACATTTGCATTAGTGCCTGAACTTGACCCAGTGATGTGGAAGTGGGTGGGTGTTTGGGGAAATGAGAGCTGGTAGAAAGAGGGCCTAGGGATGAGAGCAGGTGCAGTACCCTGAGGTCCCTTCTGCAGTCGTACATAGACCCTCCCTAGGCTGATAATCTGTCAGTGGTAAAATATTTCTTTCTTCTTTTTTTTTTCCCCAGGGTGTAATTGTGTCCTGAGCTGGTAAGAGACTCCTTCTGTGACTTTCAGTCAGATCAGCCACCAGATCCCAGCAAAGATGACCCTCGCAGGTAGGTCCCCACATGGCACCGAAACATGGGCTATTCCTCTACACGTAATGATTTACGGACACACAGAGATGTGTCTGCTTGCAGGGCCAAGTAGAATCTGACCCCAACGTTAAGCAGAAAAGGAGACAGAGATGATGTGAAAACAGACATTCTGTTCCAGACACTTATCAGACACCTGCAAGACCAAGTGTAGAATTGGTGTTTTCAGCAAAAACTGGCCTTTGAGTTTCTGAAAAGTAATGCAGTCAAACATTATCTAAACTCACCTGTCAGATAACCCATGACCAAGCTAGTGGGAAACTAATAATGTATTGCCCCGCTGTGTGACCTCCCAAATTAGTGATTTTGTGTGTGTGTGTATGTGTGTGTGTGGTATCGCGGTTGAACCCAGGGTGCCGTGTCACTGAGCTACATATCCAGCTCCCTTTTAATATTCTATTTTGAGACAAGGTCTCACAAATTTGCCAAGACTGGCCTTGAACTTGTGATTTTCTGGCCTTAGCCTCATGAAGTCGCTGAGATTATCCACGTGCACCTGGCCCCAAAGTAGTGATTTTTGAAGTTGAATAAAAATAAGTGCAATTAGAGTTTTTTGGTCACCCCCTTCCCCCGGTAACAATTTCTTCTTGTGCAAACATCCTGCTTCTGGTAACAATTTCTTCTTGTGCAAACATCCTGCTTCTGTGCTTTTAGCGGGTCTAACACTGGCTCTGGGAAGAGAGCATGGGGTAGAGAAGCAAGAAGCCTCCCAAGAGGGGGAAGGGCTGGCTGCCCCCGGGAGCTTCTTTCCTTGTCCCAGCCTTTGTCCCACCATGGTGGCTCCTGACCATCTCAGTCCCTGGGTGGTGGGTTGGATCATAATTGAAGTTTTTTTTTTTTTTCCTTTTTGCTGATCAGCATATTTTTTATTTTAAAGTTTTTAAGACGCCCGTGTGGTATTCCTGCCGTTACTTATGTTTTTAATTGTAAAAGGAAACAAGGGAAGAGCTTGGCTCTGTGCTGGGGTAGGCTGATGCTGAGAAGTCCTGAGAATGCCGGGCATAAAAGCACATCCACTGGCTCCAGGGAAGGTGGGGAGGGACTGGCAGAAGTCGTCACTGTGGCCCCGGTGGCTCTGAACTGTGACCTACAAACACAGAGGGAGTTGGTGGTGGTGGAGATACACTCCTGCCTCGTGGACACTGGCCACACTGGCTTTGGCCACTGTGCTAGGAAGGTCAAGGAAAGCAGCCCGCCTTAGCACTAAGCAAAGGTCTGGAGCAGTGGGACAGTGAGGACTCCCTGTCCTGTCTTCTTCTCCACACTTTGAATGGCACCAACCAGTGCTTCCGGTAGAATGGTGCATGGATTTCCTACATCCCAGTGCCAAAGAAGTGACCATCCAGGGGTGGGCTTGGGGCGAGAGAGTCGGGTCCAGGAGTCAAGTTGGGGGCTGGTGGTTGGGGTTGGGGTCTATACCTCAGGGTGCTTGGCATTCGATGACAGGAGGGGCAAAATACTGGAGGACAGATGGAGTCACTGGGTGCTCTGGAAGGGGGCAGATGAGGGGTTGAGTCACATGCAGGAATCCAAAAGAGGTGGCTCTGGACGTGGGAGGCGCTGCGTCTCTGGAGCTGAAAACTCCAGGCTAACTCACGTGGATGTGGCTTTCTGAGGCCAGCCAGGGTCCCCATCTTCACCTGCCTGATGTTTCCACAGCCTACAAAGAGAAGATGAAGGAGCTCCCGCTGGTGTCCCTGTTCTGCTCCTGCTTCCTGGCTGACCCCCTGAATAAGTCATCTTACAAATACGAAGGTCAGTGAGGACTCAGTTGGGAAAGAAAGGAGTAGAGGCTCCCTCCTGTGCCTGGGGGGCGTGGTCCCCAGTCCCCACGTCCTGAAACTCTCCTTGCAGGTCACATTTTCCTACCCAGAGTGCAAGGGTCTGGGCTGCAGGGGTACAGCCTGGGGGACATTAGAGGCGGCTGGGGGTCTGAATCGGGCCCTCCCTAGAGCACTCACTCTTAGCATCAGCTTTGTTCATTTCTTGAACAAACAATGCAAAAGGGGAATGAGGCAGAGAGTCCACCCTCAGGGAATAAACCAGAAGGGAAGAGGGGACACGGGGTGGTTGAGAGGTCTCCTAGGGAAGGAGGAGATGCTCCGAGAGAGCCCGGAGGTGGGAAGAGGGCTTCCTGCCTGGGCTGTGATGGCTACACTGCACGGGGCCAGTAACAGAGTTGGTTCCCAGACACCAGCAAGGAGTACTGGAGGTCCAGGTTCTCGTGCGGGGTGTTGGGGGACAGGTCACCTCCTAACTTTCTGGTTGAGAGGAAGGGATGGGGTTGGCCTGGCAGCAGGAGAGCAGCGAGTTTGGATGACCTGAGACTCTTTTCTGTTTAGGCTGGTGTGGGAGACAGTGTAGGAAGAAAGGTCAAAGCCAGCGGAAAGACAGTGCTGACTGGAGAGAAAGAAGAGAACAGGGTAGGAGGAGGCAGGGGAGAGGACCACAGCCCGAGCGGTCAGCTGGGTAGCGGGACGAGGAGGGGCCTGGGTGGGCAGTGGGTAAAATGCACCACTGTCTGTCACCAGCAAGGACAACGGGCGCAAGAGCTCAAACCTCAGAGGAGGCTGGTGGTAGAGGCAGAAGCCAAGGCAGCTGCTGTTGCTGTGGCTGGTGTCCGACATCACATGTCCCCGGGGCCCTACTCGAGGAGCCTGGGCCTCACGGTGGCTGTGGACGTTCAGCCCTATCTGACCTTAGGTAGCAGTGCTCAGGACAGAGCCAGGCCTCCGGCCACTGGCTTGCCATGGGGACCCCAGCTCTCCTGGTCCGTGTGCATGCTTTAGGGGGGCCCAGCTGTTCTTTGGCAGGTAAGCAGCCCTCGCTCTGCATTCTGCAGCAGACACAGTGGACCTGAACTGGTGCGTCATCTCTGACATGGAAGTCATTGAACTGAACAAATGCACCTCGGGCCAGTCCTTCGAAGTCATCCTGAAGCCACCCTCCTTTGATGGGGTGCCCGAGTTCAATGCCTCCCTTCCCCGGCGGCGAGACCCATCACTGGAAGAGATCCAGAAGAAACTAGAAGCAGCTGAGGAACGGAGGAAGGTCAGCACTCCCCTTCTCTCTTTGCTCCATCTTAGCATGGGCAGGAGGGAGTTGGAGAAGACAGGTGGTGGCCCTGAGCTGGGGTAAGGTCACCATCAACCTACAGCTATCTAGACAGCGCCTCCCGGGGGCAGGGCAGAGGATGAGGCGCCAATAAGGGAAAGAAGGAAGCGAGGGCTCCTGTCCTCCAGGAGCCTGCAGCTTAGTTAGGAAGACAAGGCATTGTGCCACTTGTCTCCCAGAGGTGGCCTTATATGAGTGACAGGAGTAACACCATGAAAAATGCTAAGGATTTAAGTAAAGGCTTTCTTGACTGGGACGGAGGGGACAGAGCCATGGTATGGTGCATTTCCTCTGGGTTCCCTATATTGATTCTCGTGGCTCAACTCTGATGCCACCTTGGTATAAGCTCTTCTTCCTCCTTCAGCAGAAAACAATCCTTTCCTCCTTTGAATTCCGGTGGCACCTCCTCTCCACTCTTAAAGGCTCTTTTACATGTTAGTCTGGGTTTTAGTTAATTATGTATTTATTATCTCTACTAGACTTTTTTTTTTTTTTTTTTTTTTTTTTGGTGGTGCTGGGGATTGAACACAGGGCCTTGTGCATGCGAGGCAAGCGCTCTACCAACTGAGCTACATCCTAGCCCTAGACCTTTTCTTTCTTTCCCAGTTTGCTAGCATGGTACCTGGCAGTTAGCATGAGATCATTCAGTGTTTGTGAATTGGTTAATTACTATGATGGTGATGATGGACCTGAGGATATTTAGAACAAGGCTGAGAAACACCAAGGGCTCTGGGAAGCTCTGCAGGAGGTGGGAAGGTGCAGGAAGGTCCCTGCTTCCTGCTCACAGGTGGGGAAGCAGACTCAGTGAGGCAGGCACGTGTTCTGGGTGCGGGACTCTTAATCCAAGCTGGTAAAAATGTCCCAACCAAGCTCACCCTGAAGGGCCTTTCTCTCTCTTTGTGCTTCCTCAGTACCAGGAAGCTGAGCTCCTGAAGCACCTAGCAGAGAAACGAGAGCATGAGCGAGAGGTGATCCAAAAAGCCATCGAGGAAAACAACAACTTCATCAAGATGGCTAAGGAAAAACTGGCCCAGAAGATGGAATCCAATAAGGAGAACCGGGAGGCCCACCTTGCCGCCATGTTGGAACGGCTGCAAGAGAAGGTGAGTTGTCCTGGAGTCCAAAGGGCGCTCCTGGGCTGCTCCGCCTTCCTTCCATGGCAAGTGTATTTGGGCCTACATATTGTTTCAGGAGGAAGCAGTCTTCAGCCGGAATGGAAATAGTTCTGTTAGGCAGGATCCTTAGAGAGTTCCAATGGGATGCTTTGGAAAGTTATAGGCAAGAAACACAAACCAAGCTCTGGGTTTCCTCAGGGGATTTTCTGCAGTTACACAACTGGAAATTCTCATGGTCTTAGGGAGCTTATACCCCTTCATTTCTGGAGAAAGCTTGTTTAAGGCAAGGTAGTAGGGATAGACATGTGGCTGTACAGTCCTGGCTTCATCCTTGAATGAACTGATTTAATGAAAGACATTGACTCTGAGTCCAAGGCAGGATACGCTGAATCGCCCATTGAGCAGGAAGCACGATTCTCTCCAGACCTTTTGATATGGACTCAGTGAGTCTCAGTTTCTTTCCACGAGGCTGCTATTTGTCAATATACCAAATGGTGTCACCTGAATATGAGAAATGTGAGAGACTGGGGTTGGTCCCCCGTGTCAGCAGAATAACAGCCCGTGCTGCGCTGGAGAACATGCTGGCCTCATTTCCTGAGTCTCAAGGCCGCCCCAGTTTCTCCTGCAGCTCCTGGGAAGCTCCAGCTCTGTGTTTTATTTCCAGGAGCCGCCTGCTGCGCGGTGACTCCCGGGACCCGATCGGTGGCCTCGTCCCATGGTGAGCAGCGTGGTCCCCACTCCTTCCCGCCCATTCACCTAGAAACTGTACTAGAAAGATCTGGTTTCTTCTCCAGGGATCTGGATGCTGTGAAGGCCCTGGCTCTGGTCAGCACGTGGCAGCCCCTCACTCTGATGCTATCCTACGAGGGGCAGCAAGGCCTCCACCAAGTACCCTGTGGGCGGGAAGCAATCTGGGTCTGATTTCAGGCTTCCCCAGCTAATAAGGGATGACTCGAGACAAACTCTTGAAGAAAAAGAAAATCTTCACTCAGAATAGGAGGGGTCATGGGCTCACAGGTCAAGTACAAAACAAATAATTGAGGCTGGGCCCGTGATAGAGCGTTTGAAAGACTATTTGCAAAACACTTCTGTTTCATTATACTACTGTCCATGGTGGTAAGCAGAACAGGCATTATCCCCAATGCAGATGAGCAAACCAAGTCAGAGACAGTCAGATGATTTGCTCTGGGTGACACAGCTAATGCGTAGAACTGGGACTAGAAGCCAGTGCTTCAGCTCCTGGTCCAGGTGGCTCTTTGCTTGCCTGTGTTAGAGAGAACAGCCCACCACTGTGTCATTAGGCACATCACTTCTCATCACTGAGAAGGCCTTTGGAGGCCAAGGAAAGGGAGGCTGGAAACCCAGGGCCCAGGAACTCACCTGAGAAGCATTTGGAAAGGTTCACACTGGGGAACATGTGCTGTGGAGGTGAGGTAGACTCCGGGCAGCAAGGTGCCAGAGCAGACATACGAGAGGGCATCTTTCTCTGGGAACTTGATCCCACTCACCCTTACCTACTGGAGGAGGCAGGGGGTGTGGTGGGAACCAGGTGTGTGGCTTCATGTGCACCAGCCCAGGGGTAGTCAGGGGCTGTTCAGCAACACCTTCTGGGCCAGGCTTTGTCTGGGTCACCAATCGTCTACACTGGAATTATTTGGTGCAAAGTTTAAAAATACACATACTTGGACCCCGCCCCCAGACCTACCACCTGGCTTTCTAGGGTTGGTCCCTGAGGACCACAGAGGCTCCCAGGTGATGCTGGCACCTGGTGGAGTTTGAGAACCACTGCTTCACACATGCTGCTCTGTGCCTCCAACCCACGGGAAGTTCCAGGGCCTCTCTAGGGATAGAGCTCTAGGTTAAGGTAAATCTTGGGAACCTGGGCTGCCTCAGTGGGTCTACTTCAGGTCAATTCTGCCATTTGAACGTGATAATACCAGGGACCTGTAGTGGGGTCATTTACCCAGCACCTGCCAAACGCAAAGATGCTTTAGTGGGATGGGGAAATACAAACCAGAAGACAGAAGACAGGAGGACCCGGAGATTAGCACAGTGAGCAGTAGCATGAGGCAGGCAGGACGCAGCGCTGCAGGTGGACGCTGCCATCACAGTGCTCAGGAGGTGCCAGAGCCGCCATGCAGGCCCCGCCCTGAGCAGAGAACCGTGGCCCACTGAGGAGTCTGCTGTGGCTAAGCAGCTGAGGGCCCTCGGAGGGCAGGGCCTGCCTTTTGGCTGCATTACAAATGAAGGCTGTCCTACTGTAGGTGTAAGAAAGCCGGGTGGGGGCGGTGGAGGGGCAGAAAGGCAATAAGCAGGAAGGGGATGGATGAGTAATTCAGGCAGGTGGCGCTGGCATGCGACTGGTAGGCGGGGCTTGTAGTGGCCCTCCTCCGGCACAAGCTACCCCTAGCAGCTCCCTATAGCAAGTCAAGCCAAGCCATCATTCCAGGTGTGACAGTAGCCAGAGGAGGGAGAAAGAGGCTGGGCGCTCTGCGGGAGGCTGGGACCCACCAGGCCCTGGGCTCACTCACCTGCCGCCTTCTGCCCCTCTCAGGACGCCTTTGCTGACACTGCTCTGCTGTTCCTGAAGTGGTCATCCTGTGCGTTCCTGCTCGCGCCCCTCTCTGCCTCCCGTTATGCCCGGGCAGCCCATGTGACCTGCCCTTGTCCCTCCCTTTCTTCCCAGGACAAGCACGCGGAGGAGGTGCGGAAAAACAAGGAGCTGAAGGAAGAGGCCTCCAGGTAAAGCCCAGAGGCCAAAGAAGTTTCCAGGACAGCCGGACAGCTCCCGCAGCTCCGCGGTTCCAGCAGCCCCGCCCGCCGCCGGCTGCTCTCCCAGCTCTGGGGTTTGGGGGGAGGGGGGTGGCCCAGGGGCGTTTCCTCTGCTTTTGGTGTTTGTACATGTAAAGAATTGACCAGTGAAGCCATCCTATTTGTTTCTGGGGAACAATGATGGGGTGGGAGAGGGGAGAGAAGGAGAGAGTTTGGGAAAGGAGAAGAATTCACGGACATTGCGACACTACCCACTGCAGACTTGAGCCCACCAAGGCCTGCGATTTTCACAGCTCTGTCTGGATGAGCAGCCTCCAGGCACCGTGTTGAGGGAAGATGAGAACCCGGGCAGTGGAAGTTCAGGGTGAAGGGCAGAGTCCTGGGGGGCGGTGGCTGCAGGGCCCACAGGATAAGAAGCCCAGCTAGAGGGCTGCAAGGCAGAGATGTCGCTTCTGCCTAGCAGCAGGAGGAATGAGGTGTGCGTGTGTGTGTGTTAAACCATCATCTTTTGATCATCATGACCAATGAAACATTTACTCCAAGTCTCCAGTTCTTTATTTCCTGAATTTGTTCTTCGGGTGACTGGTAGAATGTTCTAGAAATTTGTCCGCCTCCCTTCTGATAGCAGGTGTGTCTTAATTTCGCCATCCATGTATCTGAGGTGCTGGGAGAGGTGGGTTAAGTTATGCTGGCCTTTGGCATAATTGAAAGGTTTGCTTTTCCCCCCTCTTTTTTTAAACCCTTCCTGTGGGTTGTTCCTTACTGGATGGAGTGTAATGAATTGATAAGAAACCCAATCTTCATTTCCATGGACTAACATTCTAATATGGTCCCCAGGATTCACTGCAAGAAAGAAGTTGCCTTAATCTGTTAGGCTGCTATAACAAAATACCTTAGTCTGGGTAATTTATAAAGGAAAGAGATTTATTGCTCACAGTTGTGGAGTCTAGGAGGTCCAAGATCAAGGAGCCAGCAGATCTGGTGTCTGGTCAAAGCTGCTCTCTGCTCAGTCCTCACATGGCAAAAGGGTAAAAGGGCTTCCTCAAGCTCCTTTTGTAAGGGCATTAACCCATTCATGAGGGTGAATCCCTCATGAGCTCATCACCCCCTAAAGGTCCTACATTTTAACCCTATTACATGGTGGGTAGGTTTTAACATAGGAATTTGGGGGGAACCTCAACAGTTAGACCATGGCAGAGGCCCTTCTTACCCTAGGGGCTTTGGGATTCTCAGTGAGTCACAAAATGTGAGCAAGAAAATAAAATGTTTGCTAGCAGAAGGCAGAAGGAGCCATTTAGAACCAGCCTTCCTGTTCTCCAGGACGCGGCACCATGGCTGGAAACAGAAGCCTCCACGCCACCTACTCCTCCCCTGCAAATGGGAACAGGAGGGCAGTCTGCCTGACCCGGGGCCCAGGGCCTCTCCACACCCTGCCCTGTACACTGTGTAGTTTTGTACAGCTTTGCAAATAAACTCTTTGATATTGCCTTTTGTTATTTCCACCAGTGGTACTGCAATTTAGCTTTGTTTTAGGACAGGATAACTGGAGGGATCAACAATGATGGTGACGATGAAGATGAAGGAGGAGGCAGCAGCTAATGCTTAGGCAGCTCTTACTAGATGCCCAGAAAAATTCTGAACTTATACATATATATTACTTCACTTAATTCTCACACCGACTGGAGGAGAAACTTATTATCCTATTGTGTAGGAAAAGAAATTGGGGTATAGAAAGCATAACTCTTGCCCAAATTCACCAAGATAGTAAGCGAGAGAACAGGGACTTGAATTTGGCAACTTGCTCCCAGGGTCTGTATTTTTAGCCACTGCACTGTGCTGCTTCTTTTTAAAACAACTTTTTATTGGTTAATTATGATAATACATAACATTGGAATTCGTTTTTATGTATTCATACATGCACATGCTATAACACTATAACTTGGCTAACATCATTCCCATTTCCCTCTCTATCCCCCTCTCCCCACCCCTGGGGCCCCTTCCTCTACTCTACTGGCCTCTTTCTATTTTCTGTGCTGCTTCTTGACACTTCCAAACTAGGCTGTGAGTCCTAGATCAGTGTTTCTGAAACTGTGAGATGTGACTCACTGGATTGTGAGCTCAACTTGATTGGCCTCACCCAATCTTCCTTCCTTCTGTCTTTCCTTCCCTCAGAATAGAACAGAAGACAAAATATTAAAATGCATTCCAGATAATAACGGAGGTACTTTTTACCATAGAAATTGTGTTTCAAGTTTAGATTTTGTGTATGTATTTCTAGAATGCCACATAAAACATTTTTTTTTATTGGGGGTGGCACTCAGACCCTTTTGAATGAGCATGGAGACAGAGCCAGGATGTCCACAGCCCCAGAACCTGACCCCGAAAACTCAAATTATATGCTCAGCATGGGGCACCTTTGAAACATCAGGAAAAAAAATCCCGCCTTGAAAGTGTTTACAAATGGGGCAGGAAGCTAAGTAGCAAGGCCATGGTTTTTAAATTTCAAATTTACATCAAAATCTCTCTGAGAGCTTGATAAAGTGTGGATTTCTTTGCCCTGGGTGTTTGTAAATGAAAATAATTGACTAGGCTTATTGAAATAGGGGCTTTTGAGAGTGTTGCCCTGGAACTTACAATTTAGTAATCAATTTCCAGTTTCTTCCTTTAAAAAAATGATTTAGTAAGATTAAATCTTGCCGGGCACGGGCACAGGTGGCACACGCCCATAATCCCAGCACTTGGGAGGCTGAGGCAGGAGGATCGTGAGTTCAAAGCCAGCCTCAGCAATGGTGAGGCACTTAGCAACTCAGTGAGACCCTGTCTCTAATAAAATACAAAAAAGGGCTGGGGATGTGGTCCAGTGGTCGAGTGCCCCTGAATTCAATCCCTGGTACCACACACACACACAAAAAGATTAAATCTTATTTTCAATTATTTTTGATAATTGGCAAGATTTATACTAAGTTGGTATACATCAAGATGGGCAAACTAGTTGTTAGCAGCTATTACCTGTCCTGATCTGCCAGTGTCCCTCTGTTTGGCTGCGTACTGGCCATTCCAGCTTCGCAGCGCCTTCCCTGGGATTCTCTGTGCTTCCCTACAGTCTAGGAGCTAAAGGGTTTTGGTACTGTTAGGCCCAGTTCCGCTTTTCCCCACGAACCACAAAGAGCCAGACAGTATGCAATATACAAACGGGTTTATTAACCAGCTAGCTGGGGTAGAGCTTTCCCACAGACACGCAGGAAGGGCAAGACCCCGAACAAAGGGGAGTCTCAGGTTTTTAAAGCACTTCCAATGTCACGGCCCGCATGCGGGAAAGTGAACAAAGGGGGCTTCAGGTTACCTTAGCCCTGTTAGAGCAAATAGCCCGCGCCCCGCGAAATTAAAAAGCCCGCCTCGGGCTTATCTTTCCAGCTCGCCTGGGGGTGGGGTTTCTATTCCTACTATCCTAACATCCCTTCTAGCCTGTGTTTACTATCCTAACAGTACCCCAGGGGGTCTCCGATGACTGTCACTTAAGCCTGACAGCTGTCATCTATTCTTATTGATTGTTGAATACAGTATTTATTTATTTTAAATTGACAGATAAAATTATATGATTTATCATGAACAATGTGATGGCCACAGTTTGAACTGCTCTGAACAGCAAAGAACAAAGCCACAGGCAATGCATCCAAGGGCAAGAGGAGGACAGGTCTCTGTTACCTGGAGCTGTGAGAAGCCTTCCTGAAGGAGAGGGAGCCTGGGGGAACAAGGACAGGTAGAGAGGAAGAGGTGGGCTGGGGTGCTGAGCGCTGGAGCGGGGCTGCAGCCATAGAAGGAAACAGATCTGTCCGTCAGGAAGAGTGTATGAAGGAAGGGTGCCTTAGGTCCCCGTTGTGAGGCAACAGGAGCCAAGGAAGGGTGTATTTTAAATCCTGATGCCCTAAATCAATGACCTTTGGTGGAGCTACAGCACTCCTGACAGGGGCCGTGTTGGAAATGTGGCAGCAGTTTTGGTTAAGACAGGAGAGGGTGCAAGTGGAGGCCTGGGATGCCATGTGTGTACCCAGATGGTGTCTCGAGTCTCCCTTGATCTCCAAATGTAAGTGAGAGACCTGTTCAGGATGATCAAGCCCAGGACCTACAGGACCTAGCTTAGTTCTGCATAAGAACAGTGCCCCAGCCCCTTTAAACACACCCTGGCCTTTCCAGGATCGCAGCTCTGAGCTCTGCTAGTCCTGGGGTTTTCCCCTGATGGGGTCATGGCTTGGCGCCCTCTCTGAAGCCTGTGTTCTACTCCGCTCCCTTCACTCTCCCTCACTGGATTTAATTCTTCCACTCAGTGCCTTGCCCCAGGCAAAGGGCTAATTTGGAGCAGCCCTAACAAAGCACAAAAGCAAGCCTTAAGTATAGACCTAGGAGTGGGATAGCTAGGTCAAATGGGGGTTCCATTCCAAGTTTTCTAAGGAATCTCCATACTGTTTTCCAAATTGGTTGCACCAATTTGTGGTCCCCAGCAATGTACGAGTGTGCCTTTTCCCTACATCCTCACCAACACTTATTGTTGTTTGTCTTCTTGATAACTGCCATTCTGACTGGTATGAGATGAAATGGATGGAGTTGGAGAATATCATGCTAAGCAAAGTAAGCCAAACCCCCCAAACCAAAGGCTGAATGTTGTGATAAGTGGATGCTGATCCATAATGGAAGGGGCATGGGAAAAATGGAAGAACTTTGATTGGGCAAAGGGGAGGGAGGGTGGAGAGGGGGCACAGAGGCAGGAAAGATGGTAGAACGAGATGGACATCATTACCCTAGGTACATGTATGACTGCAATATGGTGCGACACTACATCGTGTACAAACAGAGAAATGAAAAGTTGTGCTGTAATTGTGTACAATGAATCAAAATGCATTTGTACCTAATTAAAATAAATACATTAATTAATTAAAAAAAAAAAAAAAAAAAAACAAGAGCAAGGCTTGAAAGAACCAAACTGCCTTTAGAGACATTAACGTACTACCAGACAGGCTGTGGTGGTTGATTTTGGGGCTTGCTGATGAAGGGATGCTCAGGTTGCTGGCAAAGCACTCCTTTTCTCTGGGCTCTGGTGGCATTCAGCTGCCCCTCTTCTGCTGAAAGGGAAACCCAGGTGGTTTTGCCTTTGATTAATGTGAGTGGGCTTCCCTGTGCGTGTGTTTCCAGAGGAGACACGTGTGTGAATCAGTGGACTGAGGGGGCAGATCTGCCCTTAATGTGGCCAGCACCACTATCATCCTGCCCTCTTCCCCAGAGTCAGAAAGCCCTCCTTCCTGTGGGTGTCAGAATTCAAGGTTCTCTGGTCTTTGGACTCTGGAGTTCACCCTGATGGTCCCCCGTGTTCTTAGGCTTCAGGCTGAGAGTTGCACCCCTGGGTTCCATGGTTTTGAGGTCTGTGTATTTGAAGTGAACCATGCTAATAGGATCACTGGGCCTCTATCCACTCCAGAAGTTCTGTAGAAGGCCTACTGTGGGATTTCTCACCACTCAGACTCCAATGAGTCAACTCCCCAAACAAATGTCTTCTTATTTCTTTCTTTCTATATATCTCCTGTGAGTTTTCTCTCTGAAGAACCAGAACTAAAACAAAGTCCAAGTCAGTTTAAAAAGAATTAACAGCCAGGCACAGTGGTACACACTTGTAATTTCGTCAACTCTGGAGGCTGAGGCAGCAGGATTGCAAGTTTAAAGCCAGACTGGGCAATTTAACGAGACCCTGTCTCAAAATAAAATATAAAAAAAAGGGCTTGGGATGGAGTTCAGTGGTAAAACACCTTTGGGTTTAATCCCCAGTACTATCATGATTAAGCTATGCCATTGACACAGACCAAACACAGTGTCTTTCCACAATGTCAGAATTTATTGACTAACAATAAATTCACAGGCTACACCACTTTCAGTGGTACAGTTCACTAAATACACATGGGTCACTTAGTAGCCATAAGCTAGGCAAACACACAAGTTCTTTTATTCCAATCTTAATTTTTAATATTTTAAACACTTCATATATGTATATATGTAATATATATGACATATATATACATATACATATATATATATATATATATATATATATGTCACAGAAAGACTATAAGAAAGGGTTAGGACAGCTGCAGGGTTACAGGATACTGTGCCAAGAGCACAGGTTGAGAGACAGATGGATGTAGAGTGAAGAGTCACTGTAGGTGGTCAGATAGGGATTTAATGAACCAGTTCCATAGAGTTGTCAAAGCAGAGGGTCTAGAAGGAGGGCAATTTCAGCTTCAGAGTGCCGTCTTGGAGTGGGCCGTGCAAGGATGTCTTAGGCAGAAGTCCTGCTCTTCCGAAACCTGATGGGAAAAGGAAATTGGAGGTTCTTTGCTATCGTGAATTTTCTGGGAAATAATCTTATGATGACTGATGAGCTGATGGGGTCTGGGTGCTGTGGGCAGTCTCAGGGTCTCCTCTTTCTCTGGGTTTCAGGTGACAGGGCTGTGTCTGGTGTGGTTCATAGGCTCCTGTCTGGCATTCTTGATATGATTTGGGATGTCCATGAATCCAGGTACTCCCTGATTTAGTTTGATAAGTTGGCATCTTTATCAATTGGTGCCTTGTGGTGGTGCCAGGCAGATGGTGGTTGTTTACTTGTATAAACAAGGTGTGGATTCATTCTATCTCGCACCTGTACTCAAAATGGAGTAACTTAGGGCAAAGTGCTCCTAATGTGGAGTAACTCAGGGTTAGACACAGCCTGGAAACTATTGTTCCATACATCATGGAGTCACCCAGAGTGGGGCACAACCTGCTCCTCACCAGTACAAAACAAGACAAGACAAAACAAAAGAACAAAACCCGGGCCTCAACAATGTGAAATTTTAAATATCTGACATCCAATAAAAATGTATAAGATTTATAAAGAGGCAGGACAGTATTACATATACTTAGGATAAAAAATCCCATGGAAAGCATAGACAGATTTCTAGAGTCGTATGAGTTGCCCAAACTGGAACAGGAGGCTATACACAATTTAAATAAATCAATTTCAAGTGAAGAAATAGAAGACGCTATCAAAAAACTACCAACAAAAAAAAGTCCAGGTCCTGATGGGTTTACAGCCGAGTTCTACAAGACCTTCAAAGAAGAACTGATACCGATGCTCTTCAAATTATTTCAAGAAATAGAAAAAGAGGGAGCTCTTCCAGACACTTTCTATGAGGCCAATGTCACATTAATTTTAAAGCCAGGTAAAGACACAGCCAAAAAAGAAAACTTCAGGCCAACATCTTTAATGAACATAGATGCAAAAATCCTCAACAAAATTCTGGCAAATCGGATTCAAAAACATATCAAAAAGATAGTGAACCGATCCCAGGGATGCAAGGCTGGTTCAACATTCGGAAATCAACAAACATAATACATCACATCAATAGACTTAAAGATAAAAACCATATGATCATCTCAATAGACGCAGAAAAAGCATTTGACAAAATACAACACTCCTTTATGTTCAACGCTCTTGAAAAATTAGGAATAACAGAAACATATCTCAACATTATAAAAGCTATCTATGCAAAACCTCAAGCTAACATTATCTTAAATGGAGAAAAATTGAAAGCATTTCCTCTAAAAACTGGAACAAGACAGGGAGGCCCCCTCTCACCACTGCTATTTAACATAGTACTTGAAACTCTGGCCAGAGCAATTAGACAGACTAAAGAAATTAAAGGGATCCAGATAGGAAAAGAAGAGCTCAAATTAGCACTATTTGCTGATGACATGATAATATACCTAGAAGACCCAAAAAAATGCTACAGAAAACTTTAACAACTAGTAAATGAATTCAGCAAAGTAGCAGGATACAAAATCAATACCCATAAGTCAAAGGCATTTTTGTACATCAGTGACAAAGCCTCTGAAAGGGAAATGATGAAAATGACTCCATTTACAATAGCATAAAAAAAATAAAATACCTGGGAATCAAGTTAACAAAAGAGGTGAAAGACCTCTATAACGAAAACTATAGAACACTAAAGAAAGAAATCATAGAAGACCTCAGAAGATGGAAAGACCTACCTTGTTCTTGGATAGGTAGAATTAATATTGTCAAAATGTCCATACTACCAAAAGCATTATACAGATTTAATGCAATTCCAATCAAAATCCCAATGACATTTCTCAAAGAAATAGAAAAAAAACAGTCATGAAATTCATCTGGAAAAATAAGAGACCCAGAATAGCGAAAGCAGTCCTGAGCAGGAAAAGTGAAGCAGGCGGCATCACCATACCAGACTTTAAATTATACTATAGAGCAATAGTAACAAAAACAGCATGGTATTGGCACCAAAACGGACTGGTGGACCAATGGTACAGAATTGAGGACACAGAGACTAATACATATAATTTCAGCTATCTTATATTAGACAAAGGCACCAAAAATGTACAGTGGAGAAAGGATAGCCTCTTCAACAAATGGTGCTGGGAAAACTGGAAAGCCATATGCAATAAAATGAAATTAAACCCTTATCTCTCACCATGCACAAAATTCAATTCAAAGTGAATCAAGGACTTAGGGATTAGACCAGAGACAATACACCTAATAGAAGAAAAGTAAGCTACAATTTCCAACATGTCGGATTAGGCTCCAAGTTCCTTAACAAGAATCCTGTAGCACAAGCATTAATACCAAGAATTAATGAATGGGATAGATTTAAGCTAAAAAGCTTCTTCTCAGCAAAAGAAACAGTGAGGTGAATAGAGAGCCAACTAACTGGGAACAAATATTTAATACATGCACATCGGATAGAGCACTAATTTCTAGAATATATAAAGAACTCAAAAAACTTGACACCACAAAAACAAATAATCCAAACGATAAATGGGCTAAGGAATTGAAAAGACACTTCTCAGAAGAAGATATACGATTAATCAACAAATACATGAAAAAATGCTCAACATCGCTGGCAATTAGAGAAATGCAAATCAAAACTACTCTAAGATTTCATTTCACTCCAGTCAGAATGGCAGCTATCAAGAACACAAACAACAATAAATGTTGGAGAGGATGTGGGGAAAAAGGCACGCTCATACATTGCTGGTGGGACTGCAAAATGATACAACCGTTATGGAAAGCAGTATGGAGATTTCTTGAGAAAATGGGAATGGAACCACCCTATGACCCAGCCATCCCACTCCTGGGTCTATTCCCAAAGGACTTAAAAACAGCATGTTACAGTGACACAGCTACCTCAATGTTTATAGCAGCACAATTCACAATAGCTAGGTTGTGGAACCAACCTAAATGTCCCTCGGTAGATGAATGGATAAAGAAAATGTGGTATATATACACAATGGAATTTTACTAGCAATAAAAGAGAATAAAATAATGACATTCGCAGGTAAATAGATGAAGTTGGAGAATATAATGCTAAGTGAAATCAGTCAATCTCTAAAATACAAATACTGAATGTTTCCTCTGCTATAAGGAAGCCGGTTCACAGTATTGTTGGGTTGGGGTACATAGGAGGATTAGAGGAACACTATAATGGTCAAAGGGAAGGGAGGGGAAGGGAGGGAACAAGGGGGGAAGGGGGAAAAAAGTGGTTGAATAAGACGGATATCATTATTCTAAATGCATGATTGAAGACTTGAATGCTGTGAATATACTTTGTATACAAACTGTTTTGTGTAAAAAGATGCTATATATGTATTGTATGAACTGTAATACATACTACTATAAATAAAAATTTTAAAAAATCCCATGGAAGCAAACATATGAACAATCAATGAAATTGACAGACACACATTAAAATACCAGAAAAATGCATCCTGTGTTGAAGAAAGTAGAGGAGAGGAAACTGGAAGGAGAGAGAAAAATATTTGAGGAAGTAAGGGCTTTTATATTTACAATTTCCTAGAGTACAAAAGTATCAGATTTAAAATTTCAACAAGCTCTAAGGAGAATAAATATAGAAAAAAATACTGAAAGAAACATCTTGGGCAAATTCTTGAAAGACAGTGGCAAACAAAATATTAAAAGAAAGTATGGTGGGCATGTAGTTCAGTGGTAGAGTGCTCCTAGCATGCACAAAGCCCTGGGTTCAATTCCCAGTACAGGAAAAAAAAATAACATCACATACATAGGCCAAAGCTAAGAATGATAATACATTTCTTGTTGCAAAGCAATTCTCATGCCTGAATATACTCCTTCCAAATTCATGTGTTGAAGTTCTAAACCCCAGTGCTTCAGAGATGAGAGGTAATTAAGTTAAAATGAAGCCATTAGAGTGGGTCTTAGTCTCATAGGAAGAGAAGAGAACACAGGAACACAGAGGAAAGAGAATGTGAAGACAGGGAGAAGATGGCCTTTCACAAGCCAAAGAGAGGTTTCAGGAGAAACTCACCCTAATGACACCTTGATCTGGAACTTGTCATCTCCAAAACTGTGAGAAAATAAGTTTCTGTGGAGCTTTGTATGGCAACCTGAAAATTTTAATGTGATAATGGGGCAAACTCTTTCAAGAGCTGGAAAAAAAATCCTGACAATATTGAATTCCATCTCCAACAAAAAATATCTTTCAAGAATGCAAGTGAAGACATTTCAAGGCTGGAGTTGTGATGCACACCTGTAATCCTAGCAACTCAGGAAGCTGAGGCAGGAGGATATCAAGCTTAAGGTTAACCTGGGAAACTTAGTGAGACCCTTTCTCAAAATAAAAAATAAAAAGTGGTGAGGATGGAGCTCAGTAGAACAGCAGCCAGAGTTCAATCTAGAGTACTCAAAGAAATTATTTTCAGACTATCAATATCTAAGAGAATTTACTGCCAGCAGACCTGAACTAAAATAAATGATGACAAAAGTTCTTTAAGCAGAAGAGAAAATGCTATTAGATTTATACAAAAAGCTAACGAAGCCGGGCGCGGTGGCGCACGCCTGTAATCCCAGCACTTTGGGAGGCTGAGGCAGGAGGATCGTGAGTTCAAAGCCAGCCTCAGCAATGGCGAGGCACTTAGCAACTCAGTGAGACCCTGTCTCTAATAAAAATACAAAAAAGGGCTGGGGATGTGGCCCAGTGGTCAAGTGCCACTGAGTTCAATCCCCGGTACCAAAAAAAAAAAAAAAAAAAAAAAAAAAAAGCTAACGAGTGCCATGAATCATAAATATGCAAATACATAAAAATTCTTTTTTTCATTTTTAAATATATAAAGCAACATTAATAATAGTGCACTGTAGGGGCTAAAATGTAAAAGTAAAATGAACCACAGTAAGGCACAAAGGATGGGATGGGCAACATGTGACATATAACTTCTGTCTACGGACACATATGCATATAACTTCCTTAAATATACTGTTGTAAAGTTTGCACACTATAGGTGAAGTGGTATATTAATGTAAAGTTTGCACACTATAGGTGAAGTGGTATATTATTGTTTGAAGATAGACTGAAATAAGTTGAATATGTATGTTGCAAAACTTAGAGCAACAGCTAAAACAACAATAAAGAAGATGGCAACAAAAACAAAGAGGTACAGATAACAAGCCAAGACTCAGATAAAATGGAATACTAAAAATATGCCCACAATCCATAACAAAGCAAGTGAAGAAGAAAAAGGGAATAAAAAACAAGTGTGAAATGTAGAAAACAAGTAGCAAGATGACTAACCATATTGATAATTACATTAAATTTTATCTAAACAGATCAATTTCAAGCGATGAAATATAAGATGCCATCAGAAGCCTACCAACCAAGAAAAGCCCAGGACCAGATGGAGACACAGCCGAGTTCTACAAGACCTTTAAAGAAGAACTACTACTAATACTCTTCAATTTATTTCAGGAAATAGAAGAAGAGGGAGCACTTACAAACTCATTCTACGAGGCCAATATCACCCTGATTCCAAAACCAGGCAACGACACATCAAAGAAAGAAAACTTCAGACCAATATCTCTAGTGAACGTAGACGCAAAAATTCTCAATAAAATTCTAGCAAATCAAATACAAAAACATATAAAAAAAGATAGTACACCATGATCAAGTGGGGTTCATTCCAGGGATGCAAGTTTGGTTCAACACACAGAAATCAATAAAAGTAGTCTGAACAGTCCAATTAAAAGGCATAGACCAGAGCCGGGCGCGGTGGCGCAAGCCTGTAATCCCAGCACTTTGGGAGGCTGAAGCAGGAGGATCGCGAGTTCAAAGCCAGCCTCAGCAATGGCGAGGCACTTAGCAACTCAGTGAGACCCTGTCTCTAAATAAAATACAAAAAAGGGCTGGGGATGTGACCCAGTGGTCGAGTGCCCCTGAGTTCAATCCCTGGTACCACAAAAAAAAAAAAAAAAAAAAAAAAAAAAAAAAAAAAAAGGCATAGACCATCTCATTGGATAAGAAAGCAAGGCTGAGCTATTTGCTAGATTCAAGTTACACACTTTACATATAAACAGGAAGATTGTTAAAAGTAACAAGATGAACAAAGATGTATCATGTAACCTCTAATCAAAAGAAAGCTGGAGTGGCTATATTCATATTAGACAAAGAAGATCTCAAAACAAGAATTATTACTGAGGATAAAGAAGGATTATATCTAATCATGAAGATGAATTCATCAAAACAGCATGATAATTCTCATATATGAACAACTAATAATAAAGATTCAAGATACATAAGGCAAAACCTGATAGAACTGAAAGGAGAAATAGTTTACAAACTAGAATGTTATGTATAATTTTTCAAATAAACATAAAACAGTCTTTAGGAAAGACCATAATATAGACCATAGAACAAGTGTCAAAAAGTTTAAGAGGATGAAAATCATATAAATTAAGTTCTCTGATCATGAAGGAATTAAGCAAGAAATTAGTAGCAGAAAGATAGCTGGAAAATACCAAATATTTCAGAATTCAACAATACACTCTAAATAACACATAGATGAAGCACAGATCACAAGAATGGTTAGAAATATTTTGAAATTAATTAGAATAAAAATGCAATGCAGGTCTGGGGTTGTGGCTCAGCGGCAGAGTGCTCGCCTCGCACATGCGCGGCCCGGGTTCGATCCTCAGCACCACGTAAACATAAATGTATTGCATTGTGTACAACTAAAGTAAATAAATAAATATTAAAAAAAAATGCAATGCATCTAAATTCATGGGATGTAGTAAAAAGATGCTTAAGAGGAATGGATATCTTTAAATGTCTTCTTATAAGAGAAAGATCTAGAATCAATGACCCAAGTTTTCTCCATAAAAGTGTAGAAGAGGAAGAGCAAATGTTGTGGTGTAAACTAATCAACAAAATCAATAAGAGTGTAAGTTATAAGTTATAGATTAGTAAAAAAAATATAGATTATAGGTTTAAGATTTTGATAAGTGAGGTAAGATAAGACAATTATAAAGCAAGAACTGTCATAGACAGGCCTAAGACTCCATTTTGCTGCCTTCTATTAAAAAAAAAAAAAACTGTTACAAGAGCTGTTTCTGAGAAATTGAAATGAAAGATGTTTTCTTATAATATATTGTTTTCTGTGCTTTGTACCCCACAAAATGTACTCAACCCAGCACATGATGGTCTTGGTGACCTATATGACTTTGAAGTAGATTCTTGCCCCCACTCACTACCTGCTCAAGACCAGGAATGGTTGTCTAACACATGCTTGGACCCAAGATGTGGTTGTCTGAGTTGCCCTACATTGTTTTTTTTAGCTTCTGTAATCTGCTTGCTTGCTAACTGGACCCGCCAAATGCTGTTTTAGCTTTTGTGATTGGCTTGCTTGCATGACGCTGAGAAAGTTAAGGTTTTTGTTTTTAAATTCCCAAGGAAAGCCAGGAAATGCTGCTGTTCTCCCATAGAGCTTCAGTCTCTGTGGGTGGCAGCCCCTGGCCAGGTAATAACGCTCTCTAATTTGTTTTAAATTTGGACTTGGAGTGTTTTCTGAAGCAGCTCCTCATAACACAAATTAATCTCAAAGTAGCAAAAAGGAAATCCTAAAGAGGAGAAATCAATGAAATTAAAACCAGAAAGACATCTCTGAAAACAAAAAAACTGCTCAATTGAGAACATAAATAAAATTGTTTGGAGGTTGGACATGTAAAGCAGAAGACATAAATCACCAATATCAGAAATGAAAGAAGGAATATAATATGTCCACAGACATTATTGAAAGGATCGTAGGGAATATCATGACTAACTTGATGCCAATAAGTTTGAGAGAACTAGTAAAATGAACAAGTTCTATTTGTCCAAAGACTCTAAAACTACAGAAACTTTTCAAAAAGAAAGTTCATAAAGAAATGTGGAATTTATTTTTTGGACTCTTTTGGATTTTCAATAAAGTCATTCATAAATAATAACATCGTTGCTTCTGAAAGAAAACTGGTGCAGGACTGATCATACACACACCAAGGACAGATTAATTGTCAGACACCTGATAAGGCTGCTCTGTGCAGAGACAGAGTGCAGCAGCAAGTGAGGGAGGGCAGCAGAAAGTCTTCTTGAGCGTTACTTTTTATAGGTCAGAATCATGGCCTCACATTAGGGGCAGGTTTAGCCCTTGCGACTGGCATCACCTGATTTTGCGGAAGGCAAATTTCTGTTTCTTGGGAACAGAGATGGGCAAGTCTTTATCTCTCAAGGAGAGAACAAGACCAGAGAGAACAAGACCAGAGACTGGCAAGTTTCTATTTCTTGAGAATAAGAACAGTATTCATAAAGTGGGGGTGGGGAAAAAGGAAGATGGCTGTTGTTATGCCAACAGCTTCCTTTTTATTTTAATTTTGGGGTTTGGGGTCGCTCATAAATGGAGGTCTCTTCTTTATGGCTACCTCCGGCTGGCATGGGGGCAGGCGACAGGGGCATAGGCAGATCCTAGAGGGGGGTTTCTTCTGTCAGGCGAGTATATTCCCCAGCAGAAGCATCTGATTGACAGCTTGGTTCCTGAAGGGCTTAGTTCTTTCCATGATGGTTTCCCTGTAACCATTTAAAAACACCGAGGCTGGCAACCAAAAAGCCAGGCAGAGAAAAGAAGAAAAGGCAGTGAGGAGTCCCAGAAGGGGTAAGCCCAAAGTAAGGGATAGGGTTCCCTAGGCTGGTGAGAGAGGAAGACGGGGAGTTGCCAGAGAAGTTTAGTTTGAGCTTAGCTGTTAGATTCTGTAAGGTTTGCATGTGTTGTTCTACCCTTCCTGATTGGTTGACATAGTAACAACATTGTTCTCCTAGGAGAAGGCAGGTACCTCCTTCTTCTGCTGTAATTAGGTCTATTGCCCTCCCTGTTTTTTTTTTTTTTTTTTTTTTTGTTTTGTTTTGTTTTTGTTTTTGTTTTTTTAGGGTGACTTCTGCCAGGCAGATGATCTGAGCCTGTAGGAGGCGGATAGCTTCAGGTGAAGTGTCCATGGATTTGGCTACTTCCTGGCCAAGTTGGTCAAGTTGGGAGGCCAAATTAAGGCTATGTCCGAAGGCTCCCCCTGCTGTCCCCAGTGTTCCCAGCGAGGATGTTAGACTAATGCCTAGGAGGACTGGAAGGAGGACTGCCCGCTTAGATCGTGTTGGAGGGAAAATGAGTACAGCCATTTCTGCTGAAGTATAGAGAATGAGCTGGGGAGATAGGAGGACCAAGACACAAGGGCCTGGGGTAGAAGCTTTGATACATATTGTGAGGGAACTATTTTGGCATAAGAAGTGAGTTCTGGGGGGGGGCTCATATAAAAGTCGGACCCCACGATGATATGGTGTAGAGAGCAGGCGGCCTTGATGTGGGTCTTAGAGTGTTTCCAACAAGACCCGTCTAGCCCTGCTGTATGAAAGGGCAGCTGTTGAGAGAATTTTTTTTTTGTAAAATGGGGATACAAGAGTTGATGGGTAGAGACACTCTGGAGAGCCGCTGATATAAGTGGATCATCCATCGGGGCGAGATGGATGGATGAGAGAATAATCTATGATTTGCAGCTACGAAGCTTGAGGGTGTCTCCTTTGTAAGTTTTGGGAGATTTGGTGGGGGCTGTCCTTCACTATATCAATGTCTGTATCTAATGGGGTGTGTGGTGTTTGGTCATAGGTTCGGATTATCTGGATAGATCCATGAGGGTCTGAGTTTCCTACATAAAGGTTTATAGAGCCAGTTACTCCTATTTTCAATGTTGTGCCCCAAAGATCATCAATCCTGAAAGTAAAGTAAAGGCGGGACCCTTTCATAGGGTTTTGGAGAAGGAGGGGGTTTGGACAGTCTGTTGGAAAGAGCCATATCCTCCATCCATATAATGGTAATTGCAGGACCATTTGGAACATCCACATGGTATTTGCAATAATACAGGTCATTGCATGTGTCAGGGTTATCAGAAGTTAGGCAGAGATAGAAATTTTTTTTTAATGTTTGTTTATTTGCATTAGTTGTACACAATGCCCTTATTTTTACGTGGTGCTGAGGATCGAACCCGGGCCGCACACGTGCTAGGCGAGCGCTCCACCGCTGAGCCACAACCCCAGCCCCAGAGATAGGAATTTGGACAGGAAAAGCTTGTTTGGGTGTGTTTGGTCCAGTTGAAACAGTTGGTGATGCAGCTCTGGACAAAGCTGAATGTGAGGGAGAAGGCTTTTTGACAGCCCTTAATGGGACAGAAGGTGCAGGTGACTAAAAGTGGAGGTTTTCTGTCCATTGCATCTATCTTAAACTGCCAAACCTAATGAGTGCTAGGAGGATTTTTGGGAGCTGTGGGAGGGAAGCAGAGAAGGAGGAGGAATAGGACAATCATGGCGTATGGAAGAAGGAAAGGGAGTAGAGGAGAAAGTGAGGAAAGAGGTTAATTTCCCTTGGGGTGAAGTCAGTGAAGGATCCCTGAAAATGTAAGTCCTGAGTGAGCTGGAAGAGGAAAGCGGGAGTGACAGGCCTTGGAAGTCCCGGGTTAGAGGCCAGCTCTGTCCATACGGTGAGAAGAAACTGATAGTAAGGAGAAGGGGAGAGGTCCTGGAGGAATTTGAATATGGTTGGGGTGAAGGTTAGAGATTGTTTGAGAAAGTACCTTAGAGAAGACAGCTTAGGGTGAAATGAGTGGTGTAGATAGGTGAGGATGTGATAGGTATCTCCGGTAGTGTTGGGAGGAGGGTGTAGGTGTGTTTTGGATGGTGTCTGGGGTGTAGAAAGGAGAATGGTGTTGGATTCTTTGTTGGGGAGTGAGGACAGAGCCGCCTGCCGGGCCATTTGGTCTGCCAGGTTGTTGCCTGTTGTGATAATGGAATGATCTGTCTGGTGGGCTTTGCAGTGTACTGTGCCAATAGAAGAAGGGAGGAGGGAGCTTTTGGGAGGGCATTGATGTATGAAGCGATGGAGGAGTCTTTGGTAGTCATGTGTCCCCACTCTTCCCATATTGCTCTGTGAGCTAATAATATATGGAAGGCACATATTATTTAGAATCTGCATAAATGGTTAGAGATTTACTCTTGGCTAGGGTGAATGCTTGGGTTAGAGCTATTAGTTCTGCTTGTTGATTGGTGGTATTAGGGAGTAGGGGGCTACTCTCTAGACTACTCTCTAGAGCTGTGGTGATAGTGTAGCCTGCTATTTGAAGGCCTTCATGTGAAAAGGCACTCCTGTCCATGAACCGGGTGCATGAGGGCATGGGCAAGGGTCCTTCCTGGATATGGGAGGGATGGGGGAG